>OX465572.1:15085995-15685995 GCA_950022955.1 Xestia ashworthii
TTCAAGGAAAAGGTTTTCTGTTTTTCAGATTTTTTTACTACACCGACGCTAAAACGGTTACCACGTATATAGTACACTAGCTGACCCACGCAACATCGTCTGCGTCACATAAAATAGAAAAAGCCCACAAAAATAATCCCCGTTTTGCAACAATTTAATTTATGATCCGCTCCTATTAGTTGTATCGTGATATTATACATTAGCCTATAACCTTCCTCGATAAATGGACTATCCAACACAAAACGATTTTTTGAATTTCATACAATAGTTCCTGAAATAACGCGTTCAAGCAAACAAACAAACAAACTCTTCAGCTTTATAATATCAGTATAGATTATATTATTATTGTATAGATTAGTGGTATAAGGTAAGCAAAAAAAAACCACTGAGATAACAAAGATATGGATGTGTTTATGTATTGGGCAACCAACATTTTTGGTGTAGGAGTATTTTCGTTAGCAGATTTCTTTTTCGTGTAAGTATCTAAAGCGTTCTTATTATTTTTTACCATTGTCCATATTTTGGTAGTCTGAATGATTCCTAAAAGTTGTTGAGGTTCTCCATCTATTTTAATAGGACCTTAAAGTATAAAATTCTATGTTAGTTAGTATTTCAGTGGCGAAAATACAATTTCTCCTTAAACAAGTGGCATTATTTCAAATTTCGAATCAGTCAGACCAGTGGAAGTTGTTTAAATGTCTTCATCAAAAATAGGAAAGAGGGTATGATCTTCGAACGGCTGAGCTGATTTTATTGAAATATTGAAAAGATCACTCTTGATTAACCACCTTTCAAACGAATACCACTAAATCAAAATTGGTTCATCCGTTCAGGAGCAATGAAGACACTGACAGACATTACATTTCAAACTTTACTTCTTTTTTTTGGTCGGGTTTTAAAAACATTCTTACGACACTTAAATTCCAAAAACATGTAAATTCGTCCCCATAAAATTAGTAGGATCATCGTTACTTTTACAAACCGCCTTTGCAAGCCCGTGATACACATGGAGAGCCCACAATTTATCAATATTTAACCGTATTCGATACATTATCTTCCTCCATAAAATTCGGGGGGTCCTCTACGCATAGAAATTGTCCGTTTAATATAAAATTATTGCTGTACCGGGCTACCCTTAATCAGTATTGTAGGGTAAGCAAGAGTCTAAGTAATGTGCTGTGATGGCGAAAATATTGAGAGGTAAAATGGGAGTGGAAGTGAAAACTTGTATAAGCGTGTTGAGCAGTTTTTGAGTGAACAAAAATCATGGAACTTGCGTGACCGTCACCTAACGCTTCGCAGCACTCGTAGCCGATCCGGATCGGCTACGAGTGTCCACTTTTATCATCAGTCCCCGAAGACCGTCCCGCATGATTTTTGTGGAAAACTTTTTTCCTTAGGTGTGTCGGTAGGAAAAGTTTTTCTTCTAATTTGCAGTTTAAATAATATGTCGTTGCTTGGCTACTAAACCAAGAGGTATCGTATTTCCCAGTATTCAACTTGGTTGTGGAGGTCAGATAGGCAGTCGCTCCATGTAAAATACTGGTATTCAGCTGCATCCGGTTAGACTGTATGCCGGACCCCAACATAGTTGGGAAAAGGGAGATGATGATGGCTACTAAACACATACATATATCGATAAACACTAGAACAGCAGTGGCCTTGAAGTAATATGTTTGATCTATGAACCAACGAAACTTTTTAACCGACCTCTGAAACAGAAGGAGGTTCTCAATTTTTAGGTTTTACTTTGTGTGTTGTTACAGACACACAAAGACATAACTCCGTGATTACTAGTTCGATATACCTGATTATTTGTAATTTATTTCATCGTGATGAAACCGGAATCTCCTGTAACAGAAAATTCAAAAACAAACGACATCCAATAACTTCCGCACAGACTGATTCGTTGGTCTAGTGGTCACAAACGCGACCGCTGAGCATGAGGTCCTGGGTTCAATTCCCGGGTCGGGCAAAGTGTTATTGGGTTTTTTCCATCAGGAATTTCTCAGTAGCGGCCACGGAGTCTAGACTTGTGCCCGGTTGATGCCAATAGGCTCGCAAGCTGTTACTGTGAGTGAGTGTGTGTATGAAATGTGGGTGTACTATTAAGTACAACTCTGCCTAACCCTTCGGTGATTACAGGCGTGATAAGGTTTTCTACACTAGTCTACATTAATATTATAAAGAGGAAAAAAATGTATTTTTGTGTGTGTAAGTATGTTTGTAATGAATAAACTCAAAAACTGCTGTGCCGATTTCTAAAATTCTTTCACCATTGTAAAGCTACATTCACCCTGAGTAACATAGGCTACATTTTATCCCCGTACTCCCACGGGAACAAGAACTACGCGGGTGAAACCGCGTGACGTCTGCTGGTGTCCTTATAAAGAGGAGGGCCATTTTATTAGCAGTGGAAACGTTGATAGTTTCTACTCAAATACTATTCGCTACCAGCGTGCGTGTATGACCAGGTGTAAGAACACGCACGAGCCGCTAGGAGTATGTAAAGATCGTAGCAGGTGGAGCACTGTAGTTTCTGTCTATCCTCATGGGGCAAAAGCGTCAGTTCTATGTAGAGTATGTATGTATTCTCATAACGGTATATCCTGGTATTAAATCAATGTCCCGCCCTTAAGTCAAAGTGCATCAATCGCTCTCGTTTTAAGTCTCTAATCGTTCCAGTTCAGAACAAAGGATGAAGTGCTATGAGAATGACGCTATTTAATCCTAAACTTAGTTATGTCTTGTTTAAAGTAAAAAAATCAGTTATCTAGAAATGTTGACAACGTTTCTTGCGAAAAAAGTTTTCATCTTAAAAAAATGACGTACATACATACTAACACACACATACACACGCACACACACATACATTATGATTGAACGTGTTGATTTTGTAACCAAAGTGCTACTGCTAATGATATCTCTTCACAAACCATGACAAAACATAAAATTAAGGCACAAAAGTTTGTAATAAACCCATAGCAAATCTCCAGAGTCCCACCACACTATTTTTTACAAATATTTCAAGCATATTTGAATTATTTCTTTAAAATGTAAAGGGAACGTAAAAAAATCTAAATGAAGACCAAGTAAAACATAGGTATCTACTACGAAATAACGCAGATATTTCATCAGACATTTCTCAGAAGCGTTTGATGATTAAACATAACTGGCAAAATATGGCTAATACCTATACACACGTTACCCAAAACCCTTCTCAGAAAAACAGGCATAATATGTGATGCTATTAAAGTACGTCAAAATGAGCTTCAATTCCATGAAAGATAAATGAGATATCATAAACTTCGGAATCAAAACCAAATTCCTCATCCTGTTAAAAAATAACATGTCGTCAAATAATTCAGGAAAAACCACATGAAATGAAAGCATTACCTTCAAATATATATCACTTATGCCACATAAATAAAAGGCAGACATATTTACATCCCCTCTGAGGGATGAAAAAACCGAATTAGGAGAACATGAGAACAATAATGTTTTCAAAATAGGAGATATCATGGAGCCGTCAGCAGAAAAAGCAATTTTAATCTGCCTAATGTTGGAGGCAGTTTACACCTCACGTCACGGTGCATGTCGGATTTAGGTTCACTGTGCTAAGTTATGTTGTGCATATCCCGTGATATTATAAAGGAACGCTCATGCTTATGTTGCTTTTGTTTAGCTATAGGTCCCGGCTGTCATTTGTCCATCTTTAGCAGTCGTTACAGGTAGTCAATGGCAAAAAAGTCTGACAACCACTCTTATCAAGTGGTATCGTATTACCCAGTACTAACTGGGTTGTGGAGGTCAGATAGACAGTCGTACTCCATGTAAAATACTGGTATTCAGCTGCATCCGGTAAGACTGGAAGGCGACCCCAACATAGTTGGGAAAAGGCTAGCCTGATGATGATGATGCTTACGCTAAACTCAATGAAAGGATGACGCACGCTAGACCGTCCCGGGTCCGAGTAGACTGTCTGCCGTAGCACAATCCATTGTCCGTAGCTCGGTAGCGGCTCCGAAGAGTGAGTGTGTCCATATTAAATTGCACGGTCGACACACAGCACGGTGTAGCGTGAGTCAAGCTTAAAAGTCAGTTTAGCTTATTATCTTTATCGCTACGCCAGCTACGCTTTCGTAGCATTCCGTAGCACAGCTACAGCTACGCGCTACGCCAGGGTAATCTATAAGTGGCTATAGTACTTTCTTTAATGGTTTTCTTAGTTCCTGGTACGGGATTGTGAGGGCGCTTGGTTTAAGAGTGGGTATTTGGGTTGAATAAATTGAAAATTTCTGTTTCTAGTAAAACCTCGAGTAGACAAGCACAGGTCTAAGATGGCACTCTCTTACTACTACTCGCCTTGTTCGCCTTTTAACAAAATTACGTCGCAATGCCAGTTACCTATAAGCACTCTTAACGAAGCCGGAGTGACTTTGTCTTGCTGTCGTTGCTATCAGGTTTTTGTTCTGGACCATTCCTTCTAGTTGCTGAGATACCTATTGGAGGTCAAAATACAAACTTTTCACAAAATATTTTTTTTGCAAGTTTTAAATATTATTACTTACTTTCCATCAGCACAGTGTTTTGAGTTCATGCTACCATAAACCATGATTTTTCTGACTAAAAAAAGTCGTATCCCAGTAATAATTTTTGGGCAGAACTTACATACCTAGTTTGATGTACAGAATACTTGGTTGACGGCTTCGGGAATGGACGGACCCTTTACACTTTGTATTTAATAGGACCCAGTCAGATTTATTGTAACATTTTATTTACCAACTCCTATTCCTCTACATTACCTATCAGAATATCAGCGCTGTGACGGTTTTTTTTAAATGTTACAGCACCATGCTGAGATAGGACCTTTTTGGTCTCGTACAGGACAAATTCAGTTTGTATTTTCTTCTTTATGATTTTGTTATTTTTCTCACTTTGTTTACTTTTTATCAACACTATCTACACTAATCTACATTATTCTACATTTACACTCATTGTAATGGACGACGAGCCCTTCATAAATATGTAATTTTAGTTTAAGTAGTTTTTGTGTAAATAATGGGGACCTATATGTCTGTCTACCCCCAAACTATTATATAGTATATCCCAGCATTGCACCATGGCTCGAAATGTTGCATCAGCCATTCGTGGGAGGGGATACGGTCAGGTTCGAACCTGTCCGATCTGGAATATTACGCAATAAAGAATATTATTGCATCAGCAATTGGGAAAGTCCATTTTTACGGGCTGTAGTTGGGTAAAGTTCCCTCAAGGACGCTCAGGTGCTCACACAACTTGCAATGACGTAATTATTTATGTAAGGGGGACCGATTAAATTGGCGATAATCGAGTCAAATAGTAGTAAATAGAAACATGTAACTAAGTCATTCTACCAGCTAATCAAGGAGAAGTCTTCAAGAAGTTAAGGAAGAGCTCCATATCAGACAGATTGTCATGAGAAGTTAAAGTAGAATCATAGTTCTAATGAGTCCCACGCACCCCAAGTGTTAAATTCCTTATATACAATCATAAGTAAAGTCTTGTGCCCCGCTATTTAAACCTATAACTATAAAATATAAAGTGTTAAAAGTAATCGCGTTTAATTCATTAGACGCATAGAAGAACCACCCCACCTAGTTTGTCCATATAAGCTGGGTAAGCAGCTGAGTCCCAGCATTGGGATCATATGGGCTGGGTCAGCAGCCGAGCCCCAGCAACTGGTCCACACGAACCGGGGTGAGAAGAACAATAATAATACAGTCCACGAAAAGTATTTGGCCTCCCTACGAGCCGAATACATAACACTCATATTATAAAGAGGAAAAATTTGTATTTTTGTGCGTGTGTGTGTGTGTATGATGGTAATGAATAAACTCAAAAACTATTGTGCCAATTTCAAAAATTCTTTCACCATTGGAAAGCTACATTCACCCTTAGTGACATAGGCTACATTTCATCCCCGTACTCCCACGGGAACGGGAACTACGCTGGTGAAACCGCGTGACGTCCGCTAGTTAGCTACGAGTATAATCATAATTCAACCATTTTTTTTATTCTTGTGTGTTTTGTCCTGTCGGACTGATAAATGCTTTTTCTTTCTTTCTACTAGTGGATTAAGACTAAGATTTTACAAACAAATCATAAGCATCCCGCAGTCGTATCGTGGTCGTCCCTTATAAACCCACCCCCATACTTCATTCACGTTTGTCTTACCGCCACCCTATGAACAGAGGTTCTATTTGTATTGGAACAAACTGCTGATTTTATACTTTGGACTTTCGACCTTAATAAGTCATGTCATAGGGTATAGGAAACTTGTTTTAATTCTAGGAATTTCTATGTCCCCAAAGCTTTTAGTTTCTACATAAGTTGTATCTACATGTATCAAAGGAATTCATGACTAAATAAGCCGCTCCGGTCAACGTGCTTGCCTTGGTTGGTCCATGAATGGGTGACCACCCATTACATACCAAGTTTCCTCCGTGCCTCAGAAAGCACGATAAACCGTTGTTCCCGGCTGTCATTTGTAGATCATTGACAGTCGTTACAGGTAGTCAGTGGCTCGAAAGTCTAAAAAACCGTCTTACGAAGGGGTATCATAACCATAACTAATCCCCAGTCACATTATAAAACATATGACATACGGGTATTTATCGCAAATTTACCTTTAATTGAATCCCCCCCAGTCCTAACTGGGTTGTGGAGGTCAGATAGGCAGTCGCTCCAAAAAGAGTATTGGCTATAAATACTAGTTCAAACTTAGCTTCCAACTATATTTTTGATGCTTCTCATTCAGACACATACTGCGACCACCGTCCGCCAACCCGTCAAATTAACGTCGATCAAAAGGCACCTCCTTACTACCTGGACCTGTGCTGACCCCGCCACTAACTGTGTTGACTGGCGTGAATAGATGACAGCCATTTGTAGGTACTACGGCGGATACCTGTGTAGTGATGGGGCGTTGTCGATAGTTGCAGGTATTTTTTTATCGATAAAAAGTTAGATTTTAATTGGGTTGGTATTTATCACACTTTGCGAGGAGCTCGTGACTAAATAATAACAGCCACTCGGGTCGATCTTTAGGTTTAGCCGTGCTTGCCTAAGTTGGTCTGTGGGGTAACTACCCTTACTTACTTCGAGTTTCCTCCGTGCCTCAGAAAGCACGTTAAGCTGTTGGTCCCGGCTGTCATTTGTAGATCTTTGACAGTCGTTACAGGTAGTAATCACCGCCGCGCCGAGCTTAACACAAAAATGATTTGAATTTTCAAGAAATAACGTCCACGGTATAGATCGTTACAGGTAATCAGTGGCCCAAAAAAGTCTCACAACCAGTCTTACCAAGTGGTATCGTATTACCGAGTACTAACTGGGTTGTGGTGGTCGGATAGGCAGTCGCTTCATGTAAAGTAAACTGGTATTCAGCTGCATCCGGTTAGACTGGAAACCGACCCCAGCATAGTAGGGGAAAGGCTATGTAGACGCCACCGGGCGGCTTGATATTTATCACACTTTTCTTTTATCAAACCGATTAAACCCACCAGGTGGTAGGTTTTTGTCTCAGCAGTGGTAACGTTGTAGGCTGATAATGTTTACCTTTTTCGTGCGCACAATTGAAGTTTCGATTGTTTAATTTTGAATGCACGGAATTAGATACTATAAAACTGACGACTTTGAGATTAAAATAGAGCGCATTGCAAGCTTCACATTCACAATGTATTTTTCACTCCTCTTGCTCGAAAAGACCGTCATAATAGCGTACCAGAGGGGCCGTAAAATTGCTCATTATAGCCCTAGGGAAAATAAGCTTTTTTTTTTTTAAAATTTTAAAATTTCGCGCCGATGCCTTTTTTTATTTCTTCTGTAGCTGGAATGCAACGCACACATCCTGCCAAAGAGTTCGGCGTTCGGCGCGTTTGGTTCCATTTTTAAAATATTTTTTTTTATGGAACAGTAATAAGTCAATTCTTCATGAATTATGAGTAAAGACTTTGCGCTTTCGAACACCGACTACGAAATTTAAAAAAAAAAAGCTTATTTTCCCTAGGGCTATAATGAGCAATTTTACGGCCCCTCTGGTACGCTATTATGACGGTCTTTTCGAGCAAGAGGAGTGAAAAAAACTTTTTTGCAAAAAATATAACCGACTTCACACAAAAAAGTGAAAAATAACTTTAGCTTCAGAAGTCGGTGACCTTTGTTTGATTGATTTAGTTTTTTTGTCACCGACTTCTGAAGCTAAAGTTATTTTTCACTTTTTTGTGTGAAGTCGGTTATATTTTTTGCAAAAAAGTTTTTATTTTTCACTTTTTAGTGGTTCACATGTGCTTACCCTTTCACAGCGTATCGGTGTGATTTTTTGTTATGAACTGGTGTAAACAATAGACAGACGTGAGTCTTCAGCAATCCCAGTACATTTGCTATCATTAATTAAGGAGTTCAGTTGCCTATCTTCCGAAGTCACCAGATCTTTATCAAATCGAAATGGGATCACTCCGAGAAAGTACTCTGCCTAAAACTACAAAAACCGCTTCTGGTGTGCCTGTAAAGTTAAGGAGTTACCTCTATTTCTCCGGGATCCCATTGACTGGAACTTTACACGTCTAACTGTCGAAATCTGGGTGTATTGTATACTTCTGCGTACTCCCTCAGAGCATACAGGTGTGATGTTACGTCATGATGTTGTATCAACAATAAACAACCAAGCGATTGCAGCAATTACTGCAGCTTTGCCGTGTATTTTTGAAGAGTTCCATTTATATCTCCGAAGATCAGCGAAAGATCTTAACCAAATTGACATGGAACCACACGGAAAGCACCAGCTTTCAAATAAAAGAAGAATCATCAAGATCGGTTCACCCAGTCGAAAGTTCTGAGGTAACAAACATTGTCGAAATCTGGGTATATTGTACACATCTGCGTACCCCCTCAGAGCATACAGGCGTGATGTTACGTCATGATGTAGTATAAACAATGAACCTACAAGCGGATGCAGCAATCTCTGCAGATTTGCCGTCTATTTTTGAAGAGTTCCATTGTATATCTCCGAAGATCAGCATCAGATCTTCAACAACTTAAAATGGGACCCAACGGGAAGCACCAGCTTTCAAATAAAAAAAGAATTATCAAAATCGGTTCACCCAGTCGAAAGTTCTGAGGTAACAAACACAAAAAAAAAAAAAAATAAAAAAAAAAAATACAGACGAATTGAGAACCTCCTCTTTTTAGAAGTCGGTTGAAAAAGGCATGGGCGCGAAATTTTAAGATTTTTTCTGTATTATTTATTTGAATAAGTAGGATTCCTTTTTATCTCCTACGTTTACCCCACAGACGACACAATATTATATTCGTCTTCACAGAGAACTGAAATTATGTTGCCGGGAAAAAACATCTCATTAAATTTGAACAACAGCACAAATTGTACTTACACATTTAATTGTGAATAAAATAAACTATCATATTAAATATGGTTATTTTATTTTCTCGCAATCGTAGTGAAAAGTACGGTGTAACACACGGCGCTAAAATCCCATTATAACTCGGTTTCTATTTACTACCTCGCCAAAGCTCGGTAGTAAAACTTACCTCGTCTATAATGGGTCATTTTAGCCCCTTGTATCACAATGTACTATTATGTCATTGTAAAACATTACATCATAATATGCTGATTTTATTATGGATGAATCAGGACAGTGAACTTTGCGTGACTGAGACTGACTAATCTTTGTTCAAACTCTGCCGCAAATTTTGTTTGTTGAAATGTTTGAATAGTTTTGATTGCCCCTGGCTGCTGCTATTAAGGCTTACCAAACAAGTTTAAACCCTAATGCAATACACGTAGAATAAGCGACATCAGTTTGCAAACTGTTATCACCAATTTAGCATATGATTCGAATGAATAAAGACCGACGGCAAGAATGTATCCACTGGGGTATACACTTTTCGCCGATTCTGTATCATTCTGCCGACCTTATTTCCAAGTACGTTCGGGTCAGCTTCCAGTCTAACCAGTTGCAACTGTTTTCTTTTAGTCGTCGATTAGTTATAAAACCCAGCCAATTCGAAAAGACACGTGCACCCAGGGTTTCGAATAAACTTGTAGGTACATTTTGTTATTAAACTACACATTTACAGTTTTCAGTTTTTTCCTTAACATGTGCTGTACGACATTGCTTATTGCTAAATTTCATGATTCTAGGTCAATGGGAAGTTTTGATTCCCTTGTGAAATCCCAAAATATTCGATAAAAAGGTCTAAAATCAAGTGTTAAATTACTCTTACACCCTGTATTATGAAATTGATTTCCATTTACGATAAAACTCACATAAAAACATATCCCACCACTACCCTTTCATCGACAACTCATTCCGTAATCATTCACATCCCTAAACTAGACAAAGAGCCAGCGATTTGTTTCACAAAATGTTTTTTTCTTGATTCCCCGTAGGAGAGGCTCTATACCTCTTATTGCAACGAGATTTATATTCTCTCGCGCCATTTTATTGGACAATGAGAAGATCGGGATGATTGTAATATTACAGACCGGTGGAAAGGAATCTTGAAGCTCACCTGTCTGTGGGAAACCAGCTTCAACGTTTAGATTATCTGCCAGAATCTGACAATTTGAAAGTGTGTTAATCCTTTAATCAGTATACCTTATTGCTTCGGATATTTTAGTTAACAGTAACTGTGTTGTGGAAATCAGATACGCAGCTCGTTGTTAAAAAATGATAATTCAGCAGAATTAGATTGAAAGTCAACCCCAGTAATGGATGTAATGAAGTCGGTTAAAAATAACATTAACGAAGCCGAAAGGCACTTGTTCTCCCCGTCATTGCGACCATTTGTTTGTTCTAGACCTGGGAACCTTCTAGTTACGGAGATATTGTTGGTCAAAGTTACTGTTACTTGTCATCCCACTGCTGGGCAAAGGCCTTTTCCCATGACTTCCAAATTCTTCAATCCAGGGCCAACGTCGGTTTTGAGGAGTGGCTAGATTTGAGGAGTGGCTAGAGAGGCGCCACGGCGTCCTCACCTTCCGCCTGACGCAGGTCCTCACCGGACACGGATGTTTCGGGAGGTACCTGCACCGAATCGGGCGGGAGGACACGCCCGGGTGTCTCCACTGCAAGGATCGACCGGAGGACACGGTGGAGCACACGGTGGAAGTCTGTCCTGCGTGGGCGGAGCACCGCCGTGTCCTCGTAGCGGCGATCGGCGGCGGCGACCTCTCGCGTCCGGCCCTGGTTCAATCCATGGTCCGGAGCGAGACGGAATGGGAAGCCGTCACCTCCTTCTGCGAAGCAGTCATGCTAGCGAAGGAGGTGGCGGAACGAGAGAGGGAGAGATCCTCTCTTCCCGGCCGCCGCGGGAAACGCACCGGGCCACGTGGTGGCTACCGGCCACCGTAGACGCGGGCCTGTGGACGGTTGGCTATGGGCTAGCTAGCCGTCCGTCCGTCTAAAGACGACAGGCCGTGTCGACGGCGCGTTCGTGTTCCACGCGCGCCTCAAAGAGATGTCAGCATAAGAGAGGGGCCCGCAAGGGCCGAAGCCTGCCGGGGTTGCGGGCCTATTCGAAAAGATACTGCGGCCCCGGAACATAATGGGCGAGGAAGGAACATGGATGGGTTTTAGTCAGTAAAAGTGTGACACTCCCTCCCGCTCCGCCTAGAGTAGGAGAAGTCATTTGATGATTTCCCGACCTAAAAAAAAAAAAAAGGGCCAACGTCGGTCACTGGTCGTTGGTTTTGTCCAGCTCGTCCTGGCATCTCCGGCGAGGTCTACCGCGTCGCCTTCTGGCTGTATCAGGGCTCCACATCGTGGTTATTTTGGTCACAGTAACATGTTTTTAATATTGTTAATATAACTTATCTTTCAATACCTCTACAACCCCCGTACTATGCAATTCATTAATCAGCACAAAGTTTTAAGAGCGTTATGTTGAGTCCAACCGTAACACGAAAAAAAAACGTTTCCCAGCAATATTTTTTGCATAAAGTCACTTTGTTTGATGTACAGAATGCTTGGTTGACGGCTTCGTGAGTGTCCGTGTACACGTCGTACATATATCTCCAAATCTCATCAGTAATCTTGATCAAACCAAATCTCACCACCATTCTCCCAACTCCGTCAAAGTTCTCCCCAAAACTACAACACATATACCCCTAAACATGGCCCCAAATTGCAATATCGCTTGCAGCTTTTACAATGGCATTGTCTATCTGTACTTACTGAGCTATATTGCTCTATAAAGCCACAATTTGAATTGTAATGTGCCGGCGGTCAAAATGACTGCCTCTCTGCGGTCACTGCGAGTTGACCGCAACGAATGCCAACGTTAATGTGATATATAGGTAGGGGGAGTTATGTGTTTAAGGTTATTTTTGAGGGGTGTAGTATGGTAAAGTTTTCGGGCTTATCACTAGCTTTGGTGAAGGAAAACATCGTAAGGAAATCCACATGCCTGAGAGATATTTCTCCAAGTCAGAGGCCCATGTGATGGGCGGCATAAAAACTCTGACACCAGGCTAGTCAACCACGCGAAAAAAAAGGGGTCAGAGCATCTTATAATGTTTCCACTCCTCTTGCTCGAAAAGACCGTCATAATAGCGTACCAGAGGGGGCGTAAAATTGCATATTATAGCCCTAGGGAAAATAAGTTTTTTTTTTCATTTTCGTCGTCGGTGTTCGAAAACGCAAAGTCTTTACTCATAATTCATAAAGAATTGCCTTATTACTGTTCCATTAAAAAAAAAAAAAAAACATTTTATTTTAAAAAAATGGAACCAAACGCGCCGAACGCCGAACTCTTTGGCAGAATGTGTTTTTATTTATTTGAATTATAAGTAGGATTCCTTTTTATCTCCTACGTTTACCCCACAGACGACACAATATTATATTCGTCTTCACAGAGAACTGAAATTATGTTGCCGGGAAAAAACATCTCATTAAATTTGAACAACAGTACAAATTGTACATTTAATTTTTAATAAAATAAACTATCATATTAAATATGGTTATTTTATTTTTTCGCAATCGTAGTGAATAATACGGTTTAACACACGGCGCTAAAATCCCATTATAACTCGGTTCCTATTTACTACCTCGCTGAAGCTCGGTAGTAAAACTACCTCGTCTATAATGGGTCATTTTAGCCCCTTGTATTACAATGTACTATTTCACTGCTGGGACACAGCGAGGAACTCGTGGCTAAATAATAACAGACGCTTGGGTCGAGATTTAGGTTAAGCCGTCCTTCTCTAGGTTGGTGGCCACCCATAGATACCGAGTTTCCTCCGTGCCTTGAAAAGCACGTTCAGCCGTTGGTTCAAGCTGTCACTTATCTTTGACAGTCGAAACTGGTAGTCAGTGGACCGATAGTGTGACAGCCAGTTTTACCAATGAGTTTCGTACTACCTGTGATGTATTAGAATTAAGGTAGATGTAAATTATTGTTAAGAACTATTAATAAGTATATGTGGGTAGTGGTAAACTGCAGCGGAGCGCTCGGCTCGTGTATGTGTCAGTCGGATTACACTTGTAACTGTGAACAGCTGTTTTATTCCTGGCCCCCGTATTCCGACACCCCTGGTGCTCCAAACACTTCAGTGGCGACGAGGACTTAAAAAAAACCTTCGTGTGTGTTGTTTTGTTGTGAACCGTTATCAAAAACTATTAAAATGACTATCGGCAAAATCGGAGAGTTCAAAGTACAATCGGATGACTGGAAATTGTACGTGGAGCGTCTAGAAAATTATTTTGTGGTCAACGATATCAAGGATGAGTTGCGAGTGGCGACGTTGATAACGGTAATGGGAGCTGAAAGTTACGAATTGCTGGTAAATTTGTGCACGCCGCATAAACCGAGCACAAAGACATTTGAATATGTAACGGCCGTCATGGAAAAACACCTGCAGCCCAAACCGAGTGTGTTAGCCGAGCGATACAAATTTCACCAACGGAAACAAAACGGGAATGAAAGTATATCAGAATATATGGCAGTTTTAAAGAAAATGTCTAAATCTTGTGAGTTTGGAACATGGCTGGAAGAAAGTATTCGGGATCGTTTCGTGTGCGGAATACGTAGTGAGACAATAAGACAGCGATTATTTGCCGAAGATAAATTAGACTATACAAAAGCATATAGTATAGCCATGAGTATGGAAGCAGCCGAAAAAAATGCAGCAGAGGTCGACTGCAGTACTAAAACCTCGGAAAAGGCGAACACAGCAAGCGATTGTCTAGCGATGGCAACTACTAGCCGAGGTGGAGTTCGCGGGGCGGCGCGGTATAGACCGGCATCGACCAGCGCGGTCGGTGACAGGCGCAGCGCCACGTGGAACGGACAGCGGCGCGGCGGTGGCGGCAGCGGTGGCGGCGGCGCGTACAGGCCGCGTCACGTGGAAGGATCGCCGACAGCGTCCGCACCGGTGGAGCGAGCTCGGCGAGACCAACAATGCAATGCATGTGGAGGACTGCATGATTCTACATGGTGTAAATTTACGCGATACGTTTGTCGAGTATGCAACAAGCAAGGACATCTTCGCCGTGTATGTCCACTAGAAGTGGGACATCATCATCTGTATGAAGTTGGTACAAATGTTTTGTCGGAAGACGAGCGAAGCGACGAGGTAATGACTGTCGACATAAATAATTTAGCTGTAGCTCGGTATCCGCCAGTATATTTATTATTAAAAGTACACGGTACAGATTTAAAGATGGAGTGCGACACGGGTAGTGCCATATCATGCATAAATTATGAAACATATAAAAAGTTGTTCAGTGATTTACGTATCGATTCCTGTAACCTGAGGCTAAGATACTATACAGGGGAAATGGTAAATCCTTTGGGGGTCATAAAGCCGGAAGTTAGGTATAAAAACATGTGTAAAAATTTGGAATTGTATGTAATCAAAGGAGGAAAGACTATATTAATCGGTCGACAGTGGATGGCCGAATTGCAAATACAATTATTTCCTGACCTTACTGACAGAGTAGTGTCTGTAAATAATTTACAGAATAAGAAGTTTGACATGTACGATTTTAGTTCCAGATATTGTGAGGTGTTTGAGGACGGTTTGGGTCGATTCACCGGCGGCGCGGTAAGCATCCACGTGCGCCCGGGAGCGCGGCCGGTGTTCATGCGCGCGCGCCCGCTGGCGTACGCGCTGCGCGAGCCCGTGGAGCGCGCACTTGACCAGCTGGTGCGGGACGGCATCCTCACGCCTGTGGACCGCTCAGATTGGGCCACACCAATCGTACCAGTGGTAAAAAAAGACGGTACTATCAGAATTTGTGCAGATTATAAAATTACTTTAAACAAGGTTTTGGAAGTCGATCGTTACCCCTTACCGAGAGTAGAAGATTTGTTAGCCCGTTTACATGGGGGGGAATATTTCAGTAAAATTGATTTATCGCAAGCTTATGCTCAGTTTGAGTTGGATGAATCAAAGAAATATACGGTTATAAATACGCATAAAGGTATGTTCATGTTCAATCGCTTAGTATACGGGTTGTCTTCGAGTCCCGGAATATTTCAAAGACGTTTAGAACAATTATTTGCTGATTTGCCTAGCGTGGGAGTATTTTTAGATGATATTATTATTACGGGGGCAACAACTCAAGACCACATCAGTAATTTATACAAAGTCTTTGACCGATTACAATCAAGTGGACTCAAAGTAAAAAAAGAAAAATGTAGTTTCTTTTCTGAAAAGATAAGTTACTTGGGTCATATAATTAGCAAAGATGGGGTGCAAACGTGCGCTGATAAAGTAAAAGCGATAGTTGAAACGCCCGCCCCCTCCAATATATCGGAGTTACGGGCATTTATCGGTATGACAATGTATTACGCGAAATTCCTTAAGAACGTCAGTACAATTCTTTCGCCCTTGTATAGACTGCTCCGGATAGATGTACCTTTCAACTGGTGTGAAAAGTGTGAAGACGCGTTCAGGAAGGTAAAGCAGCAACTAGCTTCAAGTGAGGTGCTGGTGCATTATTCACCAGACCTACCGCTCGTATTGACGGCCGACGCCAGCAGCGTCGGGGTCGGCGCTGTGTTGTCCCACGTCACAGCTGCCGGGGAGCGGCCGATAGCGTTTGCGTCGCGGTCATTAGGCACAGCCGAGCGGGCTTATTCACAAATAGACCGAGAAGCACTCGCGATCGTTTTTGGCATCAGGAAATATCATCAGTATTTATACGGGCGCAAGTTTGTTTTAAGGACGGATCATAAACCATTAACGTACATATTCGGTGATAAGGTAGGCATTCCTGTAATGGCAGCATCGCGGTTGCAGCGGTGGGCAATACTATTGTCTGGTTATAATTACGAAATAGAATATGTGTCATCAAAGAAAAATTGCGCCGATGCCTTATCAAGACTACCACAAAGTAAACAGCCGAGTGAGAGTGCAGAGATCACATATGTTAACTTTGTAGAGGATTTTCTTCCAGTGACACACAGCGAAGTTAGGAAACACACTATTAAAGATGGCTTGTTAAGTAGAATACTTCTATACGTGCAATCCGGTTGGCCGTCATCGTGTTTAGATGAGTCAGTTAAACCTTATTTTTCTCGACGTCATGAATTGTATGTAGAACGCGGCTGTTTAATGTGGGGATACCGGATGGTAATACCGCAAGTCTTACAGAAGGATATATTAAAACAATTACATATAAGTCACATGGGCATAGTCAAAACAAAGTCATTAGCGCGCAGTTACGTATGGTGGCCGAACATTGATAGTGACGTAGAAGCGTTGTGCCACAGTTGTGAGACTTGTGCGATAGAGGGCGCTGCTCCACCGCGAGCGCCGCCGCAGCCATGGCCTTACGTTACCCAGCCGTGGAGCAGGGTACATATCGATTTCTTAGGCCCATACCAGGGTAGCACATTCTTGATTTTAATTGATGCCAGTTCCAAGTGGTTGGAAGTTTTCGAAATGCCACGTACAAATGCAAAACAGGTAATCCGAGTTTTACGTAGCACCTTTGCGCGATTTGGTCTTCCGGTAGAATTAGTGTCGGATCAGGGCCCTCCATTCACAAGCGATGAATATTGTTCATTCCTAAAACACAATGGCATACGACAGTACTTTTCACCGGCATACCATCCATCGTCAAACGGTGCCGCGGAAAACGCAGTAAAATTATGCAAATCTGCAATTAAAAAAGCCTATAGGGAGAACAAAGACATAGATGCCGCTTTACAAACATTTCTACTCAGCTATAGGAACACAATCCAAAGTACGACCGGGGATACACCAGCGATGTTGTTACAGCGACGACCATTACGGTCTCGTTTAGATATGTTGCGCGCGGACCGCGCACTGGACGATCGGGTGCGAGCAGCACAACAACGACAGGTACAAAGTTCCGGAGGCGTTTTGCGAGATTTAGCTCCACAAGACAAGGTTTGGACGAGAAACGGTGCCTCGGGGGATAAATGGTTAAAAGGCACAATCCAGGCTAGAGCAGGGTCGCGGGAATATATAGTAAATAACGGTGACGGACGACTGACTAGAAAACACATAGATCAGGTAAAACGTAGGTCTCGTTATTCCGACTTCATGGGTTCTGATAGTACAGTCTCAGAAAGTTTGCCACTCTCGCCCACTCAAAAGTCACAGGCGGGGGAGGTGGTCCCGATACCTGATGGCCTAGGGGAGGAAAAAGAACCAAATCTGGTTAGTGGGGGTGAAAAAGGGAGGATAGATACCGAATGTGGTTCTGAAGTTTTATCAAAGCCCGAACTTCCACCGCCGGAGGATCGACCTAAACGTACTCGTAAACCCGTTATCAAATTTAGTGTAACGTAAACATATTTTAAAGAAACTGTCTTAGTTATAAATGTAGTATGTAACTTAGAGATTAAGTGGTGAGGTGTGATGTATTAGAATTAAGGTAGATGTAAATTATTGTTAAGAACTATTAATAAGTATATGTGGGTAGTGGTAAACTGCAGCGGAGCGCTCGGCTCGTGTATGTGTCAGTCGGATTACACTTGTAACTGTGAACAGCTGTTTTATTCCTGGCCCCCGTATTCCGACACCCCTGGTGCTCCAAACACTTCACTACCCATTACTAACTGGGTTGCGGAGGTCAGATAGGCAGTCGCTCCATGTATAATACTGATATGCAACTGCATCCGGATAGAATGGAAGCCTACCCTAACATAAAATATGTATAGTTGGGAAAAGGCTAGGCAGATGATTAATTTGTACCGATCAGTAAGCGGAAATCCACTGGATGCGCTAAGAGCAGGATCGCTCGACATGGCTACGGTTTGACTGCCTTTGACCAGCAGTTGACGTCTTTTGACTAACTTAGACTGGAGATATGGTAGTGCGACGACAATCAGACTTGATCCTAAATAGACCAGGACCAGAAAAACCGGTTTAACGTACTTTCTGAGTTGCGGGAGTATCATACCGCTAACTTTCAAACTACTAAGATATTCTTAAGGCCCAACCCAAACCAATGACATTTCGGCTGATAAGTTATCCGACGAATCGCGATGGCTTTCGTGTAAATCGTATCGAACGAACCGTACGTATAGGACGAATCTGGACTTCCCCGAAAATCACTTACTTGTATAATTTAGGTTTCGGGCAATAGAACCCCAAACCCTTCACGTCAAAATAGGCCACATTCACAACCGTACTCAGGGCACAAAACTAGTTTCCTACTCGGTACAACGAAATAAATAATTCAGGGCTATTCCGATATTCTACGGAACCCATTTCAATTATACTCGAGTCGTGGCACACTAGCACCCCCTAAGTGAAATAGCTTGTTCTTTGGAAACTTTTGTTTCGTTTCGTATAGTCGGGTAGTTTCATTTTTAAATAATTGATTGGAATTTGACGCGATGACTATGATTTGTTGGTTAGGTAAATGGATGGGTTGTTTTCCTTGAATGAACAAACTATTACCCGTTTTCACTAATAGTCCTGGAGGTACCGTTGAATTTTAGGTAGTGCTTTTACGCCGATCGGTTGTCATCTTGTTCAATAGATATCGAATGACTGATAAGTAAACCCGGTGACAGCTGACGCACCTTCAGTGGGTGTAGGATTGGGAGGTTAGGTTAGGTTGAAAGGCTGAAATTTGTTTCATAAATAGTTTACATCATAATGAATCTTAAAAAATAAATCGTCAGCTATTGTCTTTTTTAAACTTTCACGATCAGAACACATCTTAAAACATATAAAAACGGGTATTTATCGCGAATTTACCTTTAATTTAAGCCCGACGTTTCGACCGGATTGCACCAGCCGTGGTCGCGGGGAGACTGCTGCTCGCATGAACTTGCAAATGATACAGGTGTGATGAAAAACTAAAAGCAATCTAATTTCAAATCAAGAATTATTGAAGACAATCAATAAATGAGAATGATGATGATTTAGATAATGTATAACGTAGGCAGGTACATAACTAAGGCGAGCGATGACGTATGAGAATCACCTAAGCAACCACTACCATAGACAAGTGGAGGCTTTCAAAGCGATTCTTGTTTCTACTAGGACTATCAACCAGACTTACAAACACTTTTCGGCAGCTTATGTGAACAACAGTGTATAAGTCACATGTTATACGTTGCCCGGCTATTGCCATTAACCGGGTGCATAGACTCCTGCTACTAGTAAATTCCTGAGGGTATTCCACCCTAATTACACTTTTCCCAATGGAATCGAACCCAGGACCTCACACAGAATAGGGTAGACGAATCTAATTAGTCCTTCAGTTAGATTATCAAAAAATATTTGACCCGTACTTTTTCTTTTGTTACGACAGCCAAAATTGACGAAGATACAACGCTTTTAAAATTCTCAATACGTCACGCCTAGGTTTCATTTTTAGCGAGTTCTGACGTCACGAGCCCCCCCTCCCGAGTTTTGATGCGTTTTATCTTTGTCAATATTCGTTGATTTACAAAAACAAAAGATACTTGTCTGGTATTAAATGAAAAAAAAACTAAATGCATAAGATTTTCATTACCGAATGTTAAAAGTAGTGATTGTGAGATAATATTGAATAAAGAGAAACTCGAATTCGTAGATAAAACGGTTTTCCTGGGGCTTACGCTTGATTCAAGGCTACAATGGGGTTCTCATTTAACATCTCTTGCGGGGCGCTTAAGTTCAGCAGCATATGCCATTAGAAAAATCCGTCAATTCACTGATGTAGATACCGCTAGACTGGTCTATTTTAGTTACTTCCATAGTATAATGTCTTACGGTATTTTGCTATGGGGACGGGCTGCTGATATTGAGTCTATATTTATTCTGCAGAAAAGAGCCATCAGAGCCATATACAAATCTTCGTAGGCGCGATTCTCTAAGGGAACTTTTTAAGGATATTGGCATCATGACGGTTCATTGCCAATACATCTACGAAAACATAATGTACGTTAGAAAAAATCTGCATCTTTTCGGTAAAAGAGGCGACAGACACAATTACAGTACTAGAAATAGGGACCAACTAGTTCAGCCAGGCTTTAGACTCGCTAAAGTAGACTCATCTTTCATGGGGTACTGTTTGAGATGCTATAATAAAATTCCACAAAGTATTCTTGAACTGAATGAGACTAAATTTAAAACATGCATTAAACGCACACTATCTAAGCAAGCATATTACAAGTTGAGCGATTATATCGCTGATAAAAATGCTTGGCTCAATGCTGGTCCTGCTCCACAAGGACAGGGGCTCAAAAATTGATAGCATTAAATGGTATTGTTGGAGCTGCTGAAGATTGTACAACTATCTTTGCATTGTATAGATTCAATCTATTTAGTATTATATAAACGCATAGCCCATATTGTGTGAGTACTATGTACTAGAAAGCTATCATTCACTGGAAACCTACTTTAGTTTTTGACTTGAATGTGCCCTGGCGGTTGAGAGTATGTCATGCTCACTCAAACGTCTCGCTGATCATGGCGCGTGTGTCGGACCATTTAGTTCCCTTCAAAATGGTTGAGCTGAATGGTGCTGATCCATGCGTCATGTGCGTGAACGGGCGCTGTCAGTTGTGACTGGTCATCTCTTAGTCGCCATGGTTTATTTGAATTAATTATTTTGTTTTTGAGTTGTATTTTGTTTTGTTTTGCTATGGACACTTTTAACGTGCACATTTGCTACATTGTTCTCACATAATATAACATCTCAACATGAGTGATGTAACCAAGATTTTGTAACAATTTTTTGATTTAAAGGAGTGTCCATGGAGTTTCTTGCCCGTTCTTCTCCATAGAGATCTACGCTAGGGAATGGGCAACTACAGTACTTTCACAGTTTTTATGTCTTGTGACTGGGACTGTAGCTACATTTGATTTTCATCTTTGTTTCGACAATTCAAAAGTGCCTGTTATTGGCCTACTTGAAATAAATGCTTTGATTTTGATTTTTTGATTCTATTATTTTCTAATACTCTAACTGACGGACTAAAATAGATTAATAATTTTCTGATAGACGTCATGTCTATTTTATTGCAGGATACTCCTAAATCCCCCAAGTATGCGAACAGTTTCCTAGTCATGTGTGTAATAAAATAGTTTTTTAATACAGATTACTGAAATGGTTGAAAGAACACAACATGTTTTATGACATCAAAGATTTTCTCAACATTAATGAACTATTTTCTGGACTTTTGTCATTGCGGATAATGCTGAGAGAAAACTATTTGTGTTGTATTACTATTATTGTATTGACTTTGTATCTGTGACATTGAACTTTAAAATTTATTAATATTTTTGCATGCAATTGATATATAATTATGCCTGATGAGTTTGCACTTAAAATTAAACACAAGGGCCTTTGTTTGGCGTTGAGCTGAGTCTATAGGTATAGTGTTCGATACGGGCCTCGGCCCCATGGATCGACAGTGATCGTTCGGGCGTGGTCGCGGCACATACTGGTCTAGGAACTGCTCAGCGTTCCTTTATTTAGTTAGTTCAGTAGTGTAAGTTATTGACTCTGTAACAGTAACTGTAATACAAGTTAAAGGACCTAATTCTCTAATTTACCCGTATCCAACTCTGCGCCCACAACAGTTTGACACTATGTATGTCACTTATGTGTGTCAGGATGCGACATACATATATCCTACAGCTAAACATGCGGACTTTAGATTAATATATGACTGTAACAACTTCATACCATGTAAAGACTTATCTTACGAGTATAATGCTCGGTCGTCGCGCTTGCGAGCACTAGACTCAGAAAGACTCTAATAAGTTCTCAACCAATTCCAAGTCTGTCATGGACCATCTTGTACACGCTCCCCTCCCCCCCTCCCCCCCACACACGTGTCAGGTGCGGCTAGACACATGTAAACAGCGTCCTTAATTAACGGAGCAAAGAGTGGGAGTTTATGTGAATCATGACTGATAGCCGGCATGTGCGCATTGCGTAGAACGGGACAGGGGTTGGAGAGGGCTTGGACGGATAATAACCGGAATTTGTTTTATTTGATTCTTGTACACTTCGGAGGAGCTCGTGACTAAATAAAAACAACCGCTCGGGTTGATCTTTAGGTTAAGCCGTGCTTGCCTAGGTTGGTCTATGGATGGGTTACCGAGTTTCCACCGTGCCTCGGAAAGCACGTTAAGCTGTTGTTCCCGGCTGTCATTTGTAGATCCTTGACAGTCGTTACAGGTAGTCAGTGCAGGTCCAAAAAGTCTGACAACGTCTTACCAAGTGGTATCGTATTACCCAGTACTAACTGGGTTGTGGAGGTCAGATAGGCAGTCGCTCCATGTAAAATACTGATATTCAGTTGCATCTGGTTAGAATGGAAGCCGACCCCCACATAGTTGGGAAAAGGCTAGGCAGTTGTTGATTCTTGTACACCTCTGCCAACCCATTCGGGGATTAAAGGTGTGATGTTATTTTTTAAGAGGAAAAAATAAACAATATTCTCCTGTGCTGTCGCTTGCCTTTGTTCTAAAAATGACAAGTCAGTAAGCCGGTGATATCCATCCAAAGTTTTGACCACACGCTTTCAAGGCATTAAGCTTGAACTACAGTATAATATCCAATGAAAACTAAAGACAAAGCAAACACAATACACGACTATAAACATTACAATACGGTTGGTGACCAATGAACCCTCAGTATTGATTGTCTCGCTTGCTTAGTGTATCGAAAAATTCAGACTAGTATGCATATAGTTTTTTTCTTTATAAATATTTCTCGAAGTACCTACTGAAAGGAAGAAGATTGGGATACAATGTATATTTGACTTAACAACCCTTAAATACTTGTTGCCTGTTACAAAGTCATAATTCCCCTGACCATATCCCAAATTGAGCCTTATCATACTAGCGAGTTGCGCGTGAGTCCGCGAGTTCGCAACGTGTGCACGGCGAACACGCCGCGGGTGGGCAGCAAGTTCGCGGTGTGCGATCCGTGTTCTGTCCTAGGGAGGCCTATGTCCAATCATTAATTTTGTTTTTTTCGCGGCGTGTTCTCGCCCCGCTTTCAATTCGCTCGCAACTCGCTAGTGTGATGAAGCCCTTTTATTTGGGGTCGGCGTGGTCAGTCTTTTATTTCATACTTCTCTATTACTCGTCATTTCAGCAGTAATCTCCGTTCTAACCATTAATCCTTTACACAGTCCATCCATTGTTTCTTTGGTCTTCCTCTACTCTTATAGCAAGACAAAAACATGCAGGGCTGTCTTTAGATATAAGTGATAACTAATTAATTCAAAATAAACTTTATCTTAATTGTATGAGTTTGATTATGACTAATCGTTCTATGAAAGCGTTCGGTGACGATGACGCGAGTTCCATGATTTTTTTTCACCCAAAAATTGCTCAACGCGCCTGATGAAGTTTTCACTTGAAACAAAAAATTATTGCATCTTTTCGACTCCACGTCCTTCGTAGTTCTATCTCATTACGACGCTGTAATAAACCGAGGTGTGCAGTCCGTAATTTGTGTCTTTTGATATTATGTACACACTTTGTTAATGTCTACCACACACGTATGGCGGACGCTTGCTTATGGGGTAAGCAGGGCTTTAGGTTTCCTGGATATTACGTTCCAGGTTTATTACCTTGTTTAATTATAAAACTAGAATAGTTAGATACACAACCCCTCATAGATCTATTATGAGGGGTTGTGACTATATAATGATACACACAGGTCGGTCGAAAGTAAAGCTGTATTGCCTAGGTCAGTACTTTGGTGGGTGAGCATTCATTGCATAGTAAAATGTCTCCGTACCTTTGCAAGACCGTTGGTCCTTGCTGACATTCGTAGATGGTTGTTGCGGGTACTTAGAATATACTGTTACCCAGTTTTTGAGTTTCGAAGGTCAGATAGGCAGTCGTCTGGTTAAATACTGGTATTCAGCTATATTTGGTGAGACTGGAAGCCGTCCTTAACATAAGTATTAGATAAAGATTGGGCAGATGATGACATGATAGAGACTAACGTGCATGCTATCATCGCCTGCCTGGCTTTGTTGGAGTTGACTTCCAATCTGACCGAAAGCAGCTAAATACCAGTATTTCACATGGAGCGACTGCCTATCTGACCTCCACTAGAACTGTGTAATACGATATCCCTTGGTAATACCGGTTGTCAGACTTTCGAGCCACTTCTTGTAACGACTGTCAAAGGTCTACAAAGGACAGCCGGGACCAACTGCTTACCGTCCTTTAAGAGGCGCGGAGGAAACACGGTATGTGGTGGTCCTGGTCACCCATCTACAGTTCATCAGCAAGATAACACCAATAGTCCCTCCATGGTAAGGAACCCAGAACCCGAGCTGATGGAAACTAAAATGAGCTCAGCAGTGAATATCATAGCATACTTTTGTTCGCAGTAATATGAAGCCTTGGCCATTTCGAGGTCCTGGGTTCAATTCTCAGGTCGGCCAACGTGTTATTGGGTTTTTCATTCAAGA
This sequence comes from Xestia ashworthii, assembly GCA_950022955.1. Taxonomy (NCBI): domain Eukaryota; kingdom Metazoa; phylum Arthropoda; class Insecta; order Lepidoptera; family Noctuidae; genus Xestia; species Xestia ashworthii. The sequence continues at coordinate 15,110,923 of OX465572.1, forward strand.
ATTTCTCAGTAGCAGCCACGGGGTCTAGACTTGCGCCCGGTTGATGGCAATAGGCACGCCTTCTATTACAATGGGACCTGCTGGGACACAGGCCTCCTATCTATGAGAGGGAATGGGCTATAATCCACCACGCAGGCCCAGTGCGGGTTGGTCGATGTCACATGTCTTCGATATTTGGTTCTAGGACATGCCGGTTTCCTCACGATGTTTACCTTCACCGTTTTGAGAGCAGTGGTGATGAAATAAATAACACAAAGTAATGCACCTGTCTGGGTTCGAACCTGTATTCGGCTTATACTGTTCGTAAATCGGAGTCGCCACCGCTGGACCACCGTTACTCGCTGGGACTTTAACATAACTGGCGAAAGGGTGTAGGTACAATTAAGTACGCCTCTGCCTAACCAAGGATTACAGTATTTATGAAAGTTATGTAATTTATTGCCTTGCCAAGAAATAACCTAGTAGGTTCGTCAGTTCTATAAACAAGCAAAGGTCCTATGTACAAAATGATCAGTATCCAGTATCCAGTATCCAGTGCCCGGATACTAACGACCAAATATTTGTTCGACATCATCGCACCTTTGTTGCCAAGTACGGACAGCAGAGCAGGTCGGATAGTGCAAAGTTTAATTTGTTTTGTTTTGGTCTGAGCTCTCAGTTGAGTTATGGTGGCGAATAATGTTGATAGTATGTAGTTATTACAACTTTATTGTAATGGGTTTAATTTTAGTTTTATTGCGTATTTGGTTATGAGGCTGTTTAAAATAAACCTCCTTTTTACGGTTTATTCCGAACCTAACCCGAAATCCTAAACCGGTCGCAGGTTAAGTTAGTTAGGGACATTGAAAAAAAAAATACAGTCGAATTGAGAACCTCCTCTTTTTGGAAGTCGGTTGAAAAAAAAGAAACTAATCGAAAAATTTTACCATTATCCTAAATAACGTCCCTAACCTAACCCAGATTGCGAAATGGATAGGGTTTCGGTTTTTCTCTCTTCTCTTTCTTAGAATAACAAATACCAATATATAAATCAGAGTTTAATAATTACCTAGCTCAAAATATTAAGAGGCCTGCGGAGCATGCAAATTTCATACAAACGTAATACCGAAATAATTTGTTAATCAAACATATTCTTAAGATAGTGTGTATTTATTTTGATTGGATTACAGAATATTTAGGTTCCCAAACACATATTTTGAATGTCCACCGATTTAAACAAGAGTTATGAGAAAAATGAATTTTCTATAGTTTTAAATTCCTCATATCTCGTCTTTATATCATTATCATTTAAAAATATTTATTTGGGAACATAGATATTCTCTAATACAATCGAAATATATACACACTACCTTAAGAATATGTTTGATTTTCATATTATTTTGGTATTACGTTTGTATGAAAAACGCATGCTCCGCCGGCCCCTTAAAAAACCTGTAACTTTAGTAAAAATCTATACATATAATAAAATCGTAGGAAAGTCAAAACTGTAATTTGATTTTTTTTAAAAAAGAACCCAAAATGTAGGGTTATGATTTTAGCAGTCTATGTACCTATGTTTGTTTGTATTTCCGTATGTTCATCCGTAGCGCTCAAACTATTCATCCGATTTTAATTAATAAGATGTCAGCCTGGGTAACATAGGCTACAATTTAACCGATTTCAACTATAGGAGGAGTCAATTTTACCTTACAAACCCTACATTTAATTACTAACAGCGTGATTTTTCAACAATCGGGTTTTTTAGTTGTAATACCACACAAAGTATTGTTAGTTCTAAATGATTTAAAATGATATTTATTCAGCAAGTAGGTTTTCTCAAACACTTTTACACGTCATTTTTAAACTAGATGGGGCCGGTGTTTCGTACCTGACTACTCTGAGAAGAAACAGCCGGAACAAACTCAGTTACTCACTCTTAATTCTAAAGTCCTACACTCATGACATGAGTGCCTCGTTGGTCTAGTGGGCGCAAGAGCGACTGCTAAGCACGAGGTCTGGGGTTTGATTCCAGGGTCGGGCAGTATTGTTGGGTTGTACCATCAGGAATTCCTCAGAAGCAGCCACGGAGTCTGGTTTTATACCCAGTTGCATTTTTCTGGCCCTCTCTTCCATGTGACCTTAACATAACTGGCGAAATGTGGGAGCACTATTAGGTACTCTGCCTATCTGTTAATGGATTACAAGCGTGATGTTATGCTTTGTATTATGTTTATGACCCACAGTCGTTAATTGCCAAATCTATACGTATTTGGAACTTCAAACACATAAGTAGGTAAACGGCTTCAAAGTCACCTATATATTTCTTGACAGTCACTTCGGTTTCGATTTAAATAGCAAGCCTGTTTTACTAATTCGACTGTTATTAAATTGTACTAGAGACGACTCCTGTTCAATCTACACGATATTTTTGATGCTAAAGACTTCTTGTCTGTCGCTACAACCATCTTTGATAGAGCTGCACGTGCAAACTGTACGCTTCACTTCACTCCATCGAGAAGAGAATCGGAACAAATCATAATACCTACTTATAAGAAAGAAAAGGACCTTATTACAATAGGTAGATGGCTGTAGATAAGGTGACATGTCGTAGGTCTAGAAAAAGTGACATTATCAACGAAAACTATGATCATCATCATCTATTCCCAACTTTGCAATATTTAGGTCGTCCTCTAGTCTAACCGGATGCAGCTGACTACCAGTATTTTACATGGAGCCTGACCTCCACAAGCAGTCAGTACTGAGTAATAAGATACCCCTTAGTAAGACTGGTTGTCAGACTTTCTGGGCCATTGACTACCTGTAACGACTGTCAAAAATCTATTAATGGCAGCCGGGACCAACGGCTTATGCTTTTGATGCACTACTATATGTAATGGGTGGTCACCCATCCACAGACTAACCTATGTTAGCGCGGCTTAACCCGAAGATCGGTCCCAACTGGTTATTTTCATTTAGCCACGATCACCATTCCCATCTTCTTTTAAAATCCAAGTTAGTTTCGACATGTAAAAATCAATTTACAAAAAAATGTGTTTATTCAAACCAATTTACAAAAAAATGATGGTATTTTACCGAAAATTATAATTATGTGTTAAGAATCATTGTAGAAATACAAAAAGCATTGAAATGTTTGTCTAGACTCTCTGTATACCACATAGAGGTTTAAAGGGGTGAGGATATAAATCAATAAAGGAACAATTTATTCATCTGTCTTCAAGCGGTTTGGTTCAATTTATGAGACCACATTTTGGAGATTCTCAGTATCGTAGCTAGTTTATAATTTTTAGAGTATGTTTGGATTTTGTGGGTACATAAAGGGTAAAAACTCTTATCGAAGCCGAAAGGCATTTGTTTTCCCCGTCATTGCGATCATTTTGTTTATTCTAGACCATACCTTGGAACGTTTTAGTTACGGAGATATTGAGGGTTCAAACTTATTCACAAGTTATTTTGAATACACTTTTTCAATTTTAGATTTTTTACTATAAACACCTTCACGACCCCCGTACTATTCAATCCATCCGTCGGCACAATGTTTTAAGTGAGTAACATTGAGTTTGTTGGAAAAACCTTTTCACCCCAAAAAAAAAGTAATATCCCAGCAAAAATGCTTGCGTGGGGTTACTTATAGTTTGATGTACAACTGATGCTTGGTTAACGGCTTCGTGATGAGTCTCGTTTACACCCTGTATCAAAACATTACGCCTGTATTTACCGAAGGGTTTAACAGGGGTCTTTACTTGCTTCCAAAGCGATTCGTATTAATTCAACGTCAATGATTATCCTCCTGATCAGAAGGTCTAAGAAGCAAAATGTCAAACTATACACGGTATTATGTCGTTATGACATTTTAAGCTTCTATAATTCTTATTACTGACAGGATGTCAGATTCTTCTTCTTCTTCATCGTGACGGGCTCCACAGTTTTTATATTTAGTTGGCCCTGAACTTCGCCAGCTCTACCGCGTCGTCAAATTATGTTGGCCCTCAGAGATTTTAAGTTGATCTCAATTTTGGCAATTAAATGTGTAGTGAAAAAGTGTCTGACTACACGCTATACATCAGATCTGGTTAGACGCAGAGATGGCCGATGGAGCAACGCTCCGAGTGGTGGCCAAGATAAGGCCAAAGAACCCAAGGCCATCCTGGAGCTCGATGGGTTGACGATGTCATTGAAGTTGCGGGAAACACCTGGGTATGGGAACTGGGAAGTGTGGCAGCAAAAATGGAGGGCCTATACCCAACAGCGATGGTGCGATGATGGCACTTTATCGACGGGACATCAGCTAGAACTGTTAATACACCATTTTACCATTATAGTCACATCACCCGTATGCAGAGTCCTCGACTTGACTCAAAACCGTCTTGACACGCCTGCTTTCCACCCCATTCGAGATATTGACAGCTAAAGTTTGTTTATAATTTGACATATCCGCCCACTTTTCTGTCAAATTCAACGTACAGTAGTACAAGAATCTTTTGACACTTGAATGAAGCCAACAGGGGGGCTGATGGTTAACCTTTTGTTAATTGTTTTGTAAGAAATATTTAGAAAAGAAAGAGATGGCTGCATTAGTTTTGATGTTTGCCCCGCGCCAGAAGATTCTTGAAATCGAGAAACTTACGTTGTGGGTGATATATGTACCTACTGAAATTCAAGTTTGACGTGTGTATAATTATTTTCTTGAGATTGTCTAGAAATGGCGAAAGTAAGATGAATTTTGAGGAGTATGTCGATTATGCGAACGATACGTCATATAATTATTTATCGCGACGATATTTACGCGATGCCGATAACCCATTTGACTTTTACAACAACGAACAGTTCCAAAGACGATTTCGGTTTCAGAAGGAAACCGTGCAGAATTTTTTTTTACCCTTGGTATTTGAAAGTGCTAGCGTAGTTCTGATCATGGACTATCAATTCCGACAACAATCCAGCTACTGCATACTGATCGGGGACAGCGGCTATGCCCAAACATCGTATATGTTCACGCCTATGCTTCATCCACAGACTCCAGCTGAGTTACAATACAATAGGGCTCACATAAAAACAAGAAACGTAATTGAGCGATTCAAAGGGGTCTGGAAAAGACGATTTGCATGTCTCAGTAGAAAATTACAAAACAAATTACCAAACATCTTGAATATCATTAGTGCCTGTGCCATACTCCACAATATTTCTATCATGGTAAATGGAGACATGCGGACGCCAGAACCCAGAGTGGTCCAACATAATTCTGCTGCCGTTATCCGAACGCAATTAGGCTCGGCGCAGTATGTTTCCATTTTTTTTATCCTATTTCTTTTGACAGAGTACATCCATCGTTTCTTTGTTCTTCCCCTACTCTTATCTATCTATACATATAATAAAATCGTTGAGACCAAAAAATCTGTACATTGAAGATTAAAAAAAAAAAATCGCCTAGGGTGACTTAAAATAAGTAACAAACAAAAATTTTAAAAATGGTTTTAATATGTTCAGTACATATTAAAACCATTTTTAAAATTTTTGTTTGTTTGTTTGTTTGTTTGTTTGTTTGAACGCGCATCACGTAAAAACTGCTAGACGGATTTTGATGAAAACTTCACTAATCTATTTAAATAAACTGAGAATAACATTTAGGCTATAGAAATTATGGAAAATTTTGGAAAAAGGGGGTGAAAAGGGGGGGTAAAGTTTGAATGAAAAATTTTTTTTAGATTGTTCTAGAATCATGAAACTCAGAGTAAATACTTATTATTAAAAATAAAGAAATACCTGTTTCAGCATTTTTTAAAAATTTCATCCAGAGACGTAAAAAAGATGGTTTTGTGTTTAAAATTAATAAACTTCATACACCTATAGAACAAAATCCAATGAAGTATAAAACTTTAAAAGTTGCTGTAAATACTTCAAATCTAATACAGGTAAATATAATTTCTCAATTTTCTTGAAATTTGATTTTTGAAGTGAATACGCCCAAAATAGCGGAACTCAAGAAAATCGGCTTTCCTCGGTATAAGTAGTTGGTAATACAGTGTGGAAACGGTAAACGGGGCAGTAAGGGGAACTGCAGCTACACGAAAAAGGTCTTAGAAACAATCCATAATTTTTTCGCTAAATGTTGATCCCCATTCACAGATTTAATTAAAAAATAAAGTGCAGTTAGCAAGAAAATTGCCATTTTACATAAAACATTTTTTTTGATGCCAATAATGATAAACCTTAACCGTTGCAGCTACATGAAAATGATCTTAGGAAACATTCCGTAATTTTTCGTGAAATTTTGATCCCCATTCACAGATTAAAAAAAAGTACAGTTAGCAAGAAAATTGTTATTTTACACAAAACATTTTTTGTTGCCAATCGATCCTGTTTCTAATACTCAACGGTTAAGGAAGCTCCCCTTTCTGCCCGGTTAATCGTTTCCACCCTGTATTTACAAATGAAATAATACTACGAAGAAAATGTAGACTATACGAATGTACATCAGACATAAAACCCGAAAAGTTACAAATACAAACGAGTTCAAATCCTACTATCTACAAATAATAAAAACGCTTTGTCCTGAAGGACTGTGATGGATCAACGCACAGCCTTTACCGCAGATTGTAGAAACCTGAAGCTTGGAGGGTGTATTTTTTGTATAATAATTTCAGAAAATCATTTCTTATCGTATGCCTATGATACGATAAGAAAGGATTTTCTCAAATTATACCCCTAAGGGGGTGAAAAGGTGGGGGGCAAAGTTTGTATGGGAAAATGTGATTCCTTTGTCCAATCTACTTCAAATTTTGCTATCAACAATACTAACAGAATTGATGGACGCGTTTCGTATTGCACGTAAATTGATTTCAATGCATATCTTAGGAGATACACCGTTTTAAATAACTCCGCAGCAAAATAATGATCATGTACCGGGCGCGCATTTTCATTATGCGGAAGGATGTGTATGATGTGCTCTTTGAAAATTGTATTATAGGTGCTTACGACCCAATCTCTGTAACCCTCTCTTTCTCTTATGTGACGCAGACGAAGTTGCGCGGGTCAGCTAGTAATAAATATTCGTAATCAAATCTTTCTTCACAACATGTTCCTCATTCAGCCGCATCACGAACTCATACCATTACAACCATAGACTTACCACAACTTTTCAGACGTCTTCCTCTTTGTATTACTTTGTTATTCCATCCATTCACATGACACTACACATCCCCCATTCATCTGAGCATTTTCATATAAATTGCCTTTCATTTTGTTTTGTAGCCAAACATTGTGATCCGATGACCTGGTAAAGGTTACGGGAATCCGTTGGATGCGAGTCGCACGGCACCGGTCAATGTGGCAACACTTGGGGGAGGCCTATGTCCGGCGGTGGACGTCTTTCCTTTCGGCTGGAATGATGATGATGATTTTGATCCGTACAAGATAGCAGGTCTTACCATTTAAGTATTTGCCTAACCGTGGTGCCTTGATTTTCTTTGAAATCGTTCTCTTCACACTATGGAAAACTTTAAAAATCACATTATTTTCGTATGCAGAAACTGTTTGAAAGATTAATAATGTCTATGGGTACTGTCATAACGGATTGGTCGAAGAAAGCAATGTTTAACAAAATTGGGAAGCCATGGGAGAGGCCTTTGCCCAGCTGTGGGACATAGCGGGCTGATATAAAGTAAAATAGGGAAGCTATCACCAACCCGTCTTGAGCAAGTTTGGTGATCAATGCTCGTGCCTTCTCAGTATGAGAAGAGGCTATTGCCCAGCAGTGGGACAGTAATAGGCTGGTATTATTTTTGTAAAAGAAAACACGGTTCATTTTTGGTTCCAACGTTCTCGTTCTGAAAACTTTTACCTGCAGCCTGTGCAATGGACGGCCGGAGACCATAGTTGCTAATACCTATTTTCCGTCGCGTTTAATTTCAAAGCTATGTAGGAGGAATTAGTAATTCATGATTATTACTAAGAATTGCAAGCACTTGCTCCGTGGTAAATATATATTGAGCACAGTTTCTTTCCCAAATCGGTGGGTATTTGGAAATGTTCACTGTCGTGGAATTGTATGAGCTATTTATCAAGATCGCGTAAATAATATAGTCGTGACAAATAATCATAATATGGAGTATCGTACACATAAAAGATGAATACAAGCTTAATTAATTTGGTATTTCTAAAGCATGAGAATGAAAACATCGTGAGGAAACCGGCATGTCCTAGAACCAAAAATTCGAACACATGGGAGCATTAATAGGTTGATGATGATGATGGTGATGAAAATGTTAACGCAGCATTTTGAATCTCAGAGAACAAGAGCGAGCTTGCATAGGTAGCTCGTGAATTCGTGATGTTTGGGAACTAATATTGGTTTATTTTTGAAATTTAGCAAGTTGTATGAGAAACCAATGCGGTACATAAGTTGCTTACCGAACATCATTTATTTTAAATAGTTTTTGGCTAAGGTTGTTTTGTTTTTTTATTTAGCCCCCAACCTACATCTTTAGTATATTTGTGTTGCGGTATTATACATATACTCGTAACTCGTTAATATAGTACATTCCTTGAGTTTAAGAAACTTTATTTAATTTTTTTTTTTTAAATCTACTGAACGGATTTTGATGAAATTTTGCACACAGATACTTTAAAACCTGGATTAAAACATAGGATACTTTTATCCCGGTAGTAAGATCTCATGGGACAATAATCAAACTTCACGCGGGCGAAGCCGCTGGCAGAAGCTAGTAATAATATAATCAGATCGAATACTTCTAAGCTGCTCGGTTCATCGTTCATCGTCGAAGCCAGTTATGGCAAGAGAGGTTCCCACCACCTTACAAATTGAAGCCCCAAGAACACAACCTGGCTACGGACAGACATTTTTTTTTGTTTCGCATGGGAAATCAAAGAGAACCCATCCCTGTTCCTTCCTCGCCCTTTACCTACAGTGACCTGCAGTGGCCTATTTGGAAAGCTCTGAATCGATTGCGTACACAAGTAGGCCGCTGCAAAACATATTTGGCAAAATGGAGTATTATTGGTTCCTCCAATACCGAGTGCAAGTGCGGCGGTCCGAACCAAACTATGCCGGGGCTATCTGCTGAAGTGTCCAAGGTGTTCGTTTACCTGCACTTGTTACGACCTGAATAGCGCCTCTGCCACTGCAATAAACGTGGCCACCTACTGGGGCCAAACTATGTGCGTGTGGATTGAGGGCCACTTTGTTAAAATTCTTTGAAAAAGTGCTTAGGATTTAGAAACATTCCCAAAGAATTGTGAAAGTTGGAATGCCATTTTGTGAAAGTCAATTAAGGGTGTTATGGACTGCAAAGTTAGTATAGAAGTACATCGATACGACAAGCAGAAGAAGGTTCATCTTCCGACTGAATTCTTTGCTCAACTCTGGACGACCGGAACTTGCTAATAGAGCAAACTGGCGAAGAAAAGCTCAGAAGCTGTGAGTTCATAAAGCACAGCTGGGTTGGAGAGACCACCATGAAGCCGCGACGATTTGGAGGCAGCAGGGTACAATTTATTAAAAATGCGGTTTCAAGGGTGCAAAAATACAAAATCTGGCACTTCCTTGGATTTTACCCCTATTTTTCTAAATAAGTATGTATGTATGCTCCAGTTTTTTATGTTGATAATTGTGTGATGTTTATATTTATATTTTTGCTGTCTCGTAGGTCCACTAGTCATAAACTGCACAGTGTGAGGTTATGGGTTCGATTCCCAGGCCATGCAGTGTTGTTGGGTTTTACTAACCCATAGACTGGATCTAATGTTACGTAGGACTAAATGAAAATGAAAAATCATTTTCTTTGTTTTTCTATGTCTTTAAATGTGTTATGTAGATATTTTACTTATTTGTTATACATACGTGATAACTACTTTTATAATAAAAATCAATTGGCTTTCATAATGTGTAATAATTTATTTTTAATTTTTTTCGGCGTCCTCCCTTGCAGCCTCACTGAATTGAAGCAACTGCGCGGCACTTAAACGGTCCAGCTTTGCATTTTAGTAGGCTTCCTCTGCTGGCTTTAATAGCCACTTCCTCTGCATTTTCATCTGGCGCAGTTCTTCCTCTCTTTCTTGAATCCGCTTTAAGTTTTTCACTTTTAGCAAATGTGATTCTTGATCTCGTTCCTCATTCCCTTTTAAATTTTTTGGCCGTGCCTCAAACTCCATGCCCTCGGACTCACATCCTACATGTTATTTGGTACTTACGCGGTACTTGCGCGTATTATTTATGGAGTTATATTCTTGGGTCAGGCGAACCCAAGCATTTTTTTTGCTGATGGGCTGCCCGTCCACGTCGTACATAAATGGAGCTTGTACTTGCGCACAAGTTCCAGTAAGCAGGATTTTTCTCCGGAGGTAAAGCAAACCTTGAGGCCATTTTAAATTCTTGAGAATGATTCTTGAATGATGAAAAAATATTTATTTGAAAGTTAATCCGTTTTATGCGGTTTTATATGGGTTTTATGATTTTGTTCTATGACAGATGATGTCAACCAAGAGCATTCGATCGAACATCAATTTATGACATCTCTAGCATTGTGACGTATTCTATTAAAACATTTTTAGCATATAAAGCAGCTTGCAACCTTCATGCAACATACTTATTTTGAGTTTGATATGGGCAGCATGTTTTGCAGGTAGATTAAGGTGAGTACTCATATGAGCATTTCAACGTATTGTCATGTTTTTACGAAAGCTTGGCACGGTGTTCAATGTATTTACTTGTAACATTCCTTTGGTTTCCGTCAAGAATGTGTGATGTAACATTGGTTGATAATTTTAGGAATAATGATAAAACTACAAGTTTGCGATTGAAAAGATGTAAAACGACAATAAAATAAAACAATATGTTTAGATGGTTTAGACATCTTGATAGAACGAGTAAAAGGCGACTAAAAAAAACCGAAAGAGAACGTAGGAGGACATACTTTATTGGTACCTAAAGGTTTCTTAAAAAAAGTCAGGTGGCAGTGCTCGAGTCCTGCGTGCGTGTCGCCGCGTGTTCCCAGATATATGAACGTGAATGAAGCAAAAGTAGTACCTAAATCAAGTTTTAACAAAGTGTTAAGCAGCTTGGTGTCTTCATGACTAGTTGAAAATACATGTTTTAGCTAGTCTGTACTCACCCTATGAACATAATTTTGTAGGCGTGTCGGAGGCGGTGGCCTGCAGTGGTTTCCTTGTTACCATGGCAACAAAGACCGTTTCAAGCAAAAAAAAAAGTTTTTGGAATACGGGTGTTAGAGTTCCATGCGGTAGCGAGTCGCATTGTCCGTACCAAATCGAGGCGAATGACTTTTTGAAGTGAAAACTTCTTTATGCGCGTTGAGTTCTTTTTGGGTGAGCAAAAATCATGGAACTCGCGTGACCGTCACCTAACGCTTCGTAGCACTCGTAGCCGATCCGCTACGGCGTAGCACCACTTAGGCGTGCGCGGGGCACAACACGTAGCAGATATGGATTTCTTAGTTTTCACTTCTGGAAAAAAGTAGAAGTAAATTAAAGACTGCCCGCATGTTTTGGTGTTCACTTATTCTGTTCTGCATGGACGCGCAAAGCTTTCTGATTGGATGAATTCGATTGCGCGTTGGTTAGTGTGATGACTCCGTTACAGATCTTATTAGGGTTACGTACCCTTCGTCGAAACCCGACTAAACCAGTACTAACTGGGTTGTGGAGATCAGATAGGCAGCCGCTTCATGTAAAATGCTGATATTCAACTGCATCCGGTTAGACCGGTTAGACCTCAACATAGTTGGGAAAAGGCTAGGCAGATGGTGATGATGACAACTTTGTTTCTGTCCGTCTGTCAGAACCCTTTTTCTTAGAAACCCATAGAGGTATCAAGCTGAAATCAACGTCAAATTCTCAGGTCTGTCTCTACAAGCAAAAATCAAACTTGTGAATCAACACGAACAAAAGATGCAAGCAACCGTTTATGTCGCATATTTTGTAATTTCATAATGGAATCAAAACCAATTGGGTACTCTTCCTGTTGACCTAGAATTATAAAATTTGGTAAGAACCAATGTCTAACACACAAGTAATAAGGAAAAATCTGAAAACCGTAATTAGGCAGATTAATAATAAAATACCTCATCATCATCTGCCTGCCTTTAACCAACTATTTTGGGGTCGGCTTCCAGTCTAAACGGATTCAGCTGAATACCAGTACTTTACATGGAGCGCCTGCCTCCACAACCCAGTTAGTACTGGGTAATACGATACCCCTTGGGAAGACTAGTTGTCCGACTTTTTTGGGCCACTGACTGCCTGTAACGACTGCCAAAGATCTACAAATGACAGTCGGGACCAACTGCTTAACGTGCTTTTCAAGGAATGGAGGAAACTCGGTATGTAAGGGTGGTCACCTATCCACAGACCAACTACTTAGCCACTTTTCTTTTATCCCCCACGTATATTTTAATGTCAGTTGAAAAGCAGACTTTATCAAAAACGTCCTAAGTAAAGCTTCATCATTCTCTTGCCCTTATCCCAATATATTTGTGGTCGGCGCAGCATGTCCTCTTCTTCCATACTCCTCTATTTGTTCGTCATCTCATCAGACACTTCTTTTCTTACCATATCCTTCTTAACACAGTCCATCCATCGTTTATTTGATCTTCCTCTACTCAAATACCCATCCACATTCATACTCAAAACTTTTTTTACGACATTTTCCTCATTCCTCTGCATCACATGCCCATACCACGACAACCGATTACCACACAACTTTTCAGTCACCGGCGCCACTTTCAGGCTTCCTCTAATATACTCATTCCTTACTTTATCCATTCGCGTAACACCACACATCCCCCTTAGCATTCTCATCTCCGTGACATGCAGATGCCTTTCATTCATCCCTTTTGTGGCCAATATTCTGATCCATACAACACAGTCAGTTGAAAAGCAGACTTCATCAAAAAAGTCCTAACTAAAGCTAATCCCAAGATAAAGCGCCCCACTCATCATTTCTAAGCTCGTCTAATTCTTTCCGTATCATTTAACGTGTACAATAGAATTAGGAATGTGACGAATAGGCCGCATTAACACATCCCTTGATAATAGAGCGGCTATTGTCTATAGTTTCTTGGGTTTATGTTCAAGAATTAAGGTTTACCTTAGGCATGATCAAGATTATGAATCCATCTATACAAATAAAGTAAATTAAGTCTCTGTTTGTAATAATCACTATAACATATTATAAAACAAAGTCTCCCGCCGCGTCTATCTGTCCCAATGTATGCTTAGATCATTAAAACTACGCAACGGATTTTGATGCGGGTTTTTTTAATAGATAGAGTGATTCAAGAGGAAGGTTATTGTATACTAGCTTCTGCCCGCGACTTCGTTCGCGAGAAGTTTTGATATCGCAACGCATCGCCTGCTTAACGGAAGCTTTTTTCCCGCTTGCAACATTTCTTATTGCTGCTCCGCTCGTATTGGTCATAGCGTGATGTTATATAGCCTATAGCCTTCCTCGATAAATGGACTATCAAACGCAAAAATAATTTTTCAATTCGAGCAGGTAGTTCCTGAGATTAGCGCGTTCAACCAAACAAACAAACATACAAACTCTTGCTTACTGCTTTATAATATTAGTATAGATAATTTTACGCGGGCGAAGCCGCCGGCATCGGCTAGTTTCAAAATAAATTGAAGTTTATGCCAATTGTAAATTTCGAAATAATAGGTTTTACTGCCTATGAAAGTTCATACGGTCATCATCATCATCATAATTTCAGCCGAAAGACGTCCACTGCTGGACATAGGCCTCCCCCAAGTGTCGCCACATTGAACAGTCCCGTGCGATTCGCATCCAGCGGATTTCCGCAGCCCTCACCAGATCATCTGTCCACCTAGTGGGAGGCCATAGTTCACACGGTAAATAACAATAACACCGTTTTTTTTAAACAAGATCTTATTTTCCTTTAGCATTTCTTCTGAAAGCGTCTCTCACCAATTCACCATCTGCCTAGCCTTCCAGTCTAACCGGATGCAGCTGAATACCAGTATTTTACATGGAGCGACTGCCTATCTGACTTTCACAATCCAGTTAGTACTGGGTAACAACTAATACCATACCCCATAGTAAGACTGGCTGTTAGAGCTTCAGGCCACTGAATAACTGTAGCGACTGTCAAAAATCGACAAATGACAGCCGGGACCAACGGCTTAAAGTGGATGCACACGTATCGGCGCCGATAGAATCGACCGCGCCTAAAGAATTAAGTGTGCGTCCACCTTTAACGTGCTTTCCGACGCACAGAAGAAACACGGTATGTAAGTATTGGTGGCCACCCATCCATGAATAAACCTAGCCAAGCCCGGCTTAACCTGAACTTCGACCCGAGCTTGATAGCGTATTAAAACTCTTTGTTCTACGTTAAATCTTTACGTTTAATGTCAGTTTCTGCTGACAACAGAGAAGACAAAAGACCCACAAGACCAAAAAAGAGTTGCCCTATTTTAAAAGCAGAGCAAACTATCATGTGGAGCTATTGAAAAATGTTTCAAGACGGAAGCAAGCCGAACGAAAATGGTTTTAATCAGTATTACAGCTTGGAGAGCAAATCTAATTTCGGGAACCGACAAGCGACTTCCACAAAATGCGGTTTGCCGAGCAAACGGGTTGGGGATGGGGGAATGTCGATTGGTACTTGTCGATGTTATTCTGTATAAGTATGTTTTTCTCGTGAGTTTCAATTTGTTTTCAAACTCGCGCCAATTTTTATGGTATTAGGTAAAAACTGATCAACGCCACTTACTAAAATAGATGTGTTATAAATTTTAATCGAAAAAGTCCCTTTGTTTAAAATGTTTAACCTAATCTTACCTAAACAGTTACCTAGACAGCCACCATCTGTGGCAGAATAAAAGTTAACAATCTACAATTTGTATCTCAAAGCTCAAAATACATTGAAAAGCCAAAAACCAAGGGGATCACGAAATCGGAAAGCTTAAATTAAGTAAGACTGCTAATCGCCGAGCTAAACACCAAAATTCAAATGCTTTCGGGTTTGAATTTCCAAGAAACAACATCAACGGTTTAGATCCAAGAGTCAATCAAAAATATTTTTTGTTCAAATCATACAATTTCTCTCCCCCTCCTTCTCCTAGCGATAAGTAAACACTAAAAAAAAGTGTGGGGCAGTCTTTGGGGACTACTGATAGAAGCGAAAAGCGTACGTGACGGTCACGCTAGTTCCATGATTTTTGTTCACTTTTCACCTAACAAAAAAAAATCTCGTCTCCAAATCTATCGACACCTCCCCATCCCTGAAACAAAGTAAAGAGGAGCGTCTAACACCGAACGTCGGCAGGAATCTGACTTGTCAACATAATATAAGGCCCCGAGTCCAACCGGATTCACCAGCTAATGCTATTAGGCCTATCATGGAGTGCGCTGGACATAGGCCACTCATCAAGTTAGGCCTTGGAGGGAAGTTTTGAATTGGATATGAATGATCGTGTTAGAAGCTGAACTAATCTGGTTTTGTATTGCTGAGTTGGAGTTCAGAGGAGGCCTAACCTGGTGTCCGGCTGGACTGACTGGCTGAACATGAGAGCATGGGTTCGATTCTGTGTTTAGGCAAAGTGTTGTTGGGTTTTTCCATCAAAAATTCTCAATAGCAACCTGAGTCTGAATTTGTTTCCGGTTTAGAGCAATGGGCTTACCTCTATTACCTGTTACGGGAAATGCTAGAAGAAGAAGTAAACCTAGGTTAACCCGGGTTTACAGTATCGGAGTTTGTGGGTTAAGTTCGAAAAGTAACTGTGTGGTGTCCGCAACTCCACGTCAAAGCGCGTATTTTGCGTATGGTCTATAATCCACCACGCGGGCCCAGTGCGGGTTGGTGATGTCACATGTCTTCGAATTTTTGGTTCTAGGACATGCCGGTTGCCTCACGATGTTTCCCTTCACCGTTTTTAAGAGCAGCGGTGATGAAAATAAATTACACAAAGTAATGCGCCTGCCTGGGTTCGAACCCACGACTTACTCTTCGTAAGTCGGGGCCGCCACCACTGGGCCACCACTGCTCTAATCATGTAAGTTAACGCTGCATTTAAATGAAAATGGTATAGTTCAACTGACGCATTGTCTTGTATGATAAAATGATGCTTTCTTAACTTTTATGTCACACACGAAAAGAATAGAGGCCACCTAGCTACACATTTTTCTTATAATTTTTGTTGAATATTTTATGGGTTTTGCACATACATTTTGGTACTGACACAAAAATAACTTTAGATCTCTCGAGGCCTAGCTATAGGTTATTTTTTCATAACGGCCATGATTTGACGCATTTTTTATTGATGTCTGACCTCCACAACCCAGTTAGTGCTGGGTAATACAATACCACTTGTTAAGATTGGTTGTCCAACTTTCGGGCCACTGACTACTTGTAACGCCTTTCTTTTTTTTTGGGACAAACCCGCCGCACTATTCCCAAGCTACTGTAACTCCTGAAAGCCAGAACCAACAGTGGTGACCACCAGAGGTGGGAGCCAAGCGCCGAGACAATGAAGCTCGACTGAGAGAATGAATTTAACTGTCTTGGATCCCGCGACGAAATTAATCAGAAAGTATAGCGGAGGAGTAAAAAAAACCGTAATTTCCACTTCCCTCCATATCTGCAGCGAACTTGTAACGCCTGTCAAAGATCTACAATTGGCAGCCGAGACCTGGGCTGAACGTGCTTTCCGAGGTACGGAAGAAACTCAGTATGTAATCAAGGACCAACTTAGACAAGCACGTTTTAACCTGAAGATTCAACCGAGAGGCTGTTATTATTTAGTCTCGAGCTACTCAAACAACACAGTTTCACATGTTTCCACTTAAAGCAGGATTATCAGTCTGTAGCCTGTTCTAATTGGCTTGTCAATAGTACGCTAATAAGGGTTGATCGAGTAATCTGCTCCGAACCTTGCCGTGTGGTCTTCGAGTCGTAATCCTTGCTCACTAATCTTCGTGTTGTTTGTTACTGAGTTGCTGGGTAAGATGTTTCGATAGATTTACAATTACAAATACTTGCTTATGCTGCGGCTTTGCCCACAAGGGGTTTGGTAACTATCCCACGCGATAAGAAAGTCCTATCCTATGAGATTATCCAGGATATAAGCTATCCGTGAGCCAAATTTCATCCAAATCCGTTCAGGAATTATTGCGTGGAAGAGCAACAAACATCCATCTATCCAAACATTTATCTGTCCTCACAAACTTTTCCTTTTTATCATCAACTAAGAGTTGATTATAGAAGAAAAGAGAGTTTCCTAATTTATCAGCGAAAAAAAATTACTGATTATCCACTCATCAGCCTTTTCCCCAATTATTTTGGGGTCGACTTCCAGTGCTACTGGATGCTGCTGAAACCCAGTAAGTAATTTACATGGAGCGACTGCCTAACTGACCTCCATCCCAGTAACTGGGTAAGATATCCCTTGGTAAGACTGTTGTCAGTTCTTCAGCCACTGACTTCTTGTAACGGCTACCTTAGATGGACAAATGACAGCCGGGACCAACAGCTTAACGTTCTTTCCGAGGCTCGGAGGAAACTCGGTATGTAAGGGTGGTCAGTCATCCACAGACCAACCTAGGCAAGCACGGCTTAATCTAAAGATCGGCCCGAGCGGCTGTTATTATTTAGCCATGAGCTCCTCAGTTACCTACTTGTAACGCCTACCTAGGATGGACAAATGACATCATTGATGTCTGACCTCCACAACCCAGTTAGTGCTGGGTAATACAATACCATTTGGTAAGATTGGTTGTCCAACTTTCGGGCCACTGACTACTTCTAACGCCTTTCTTTTATTTTGGGACAAACCCGCCGCACTATTCCCAAACTACTGTAACTCCTGAAAGCCAGAACCAACAGTGGCGACCACCAGAGGTGGGAGCTAAGCGCCGAGACAATGAAGCTCGACTGAGAGAATGAATTTAACTGTCTTGGATCCCGCGACGAAATTAATCAGAAAGTATAGCGGAGGAGTAAAAAAAACCGTAATTTCCACTTCCCTCCATATCTGCAGCGAACTTGTAACGCCTGTCAAAGATCTACAATTGGCAGCGGAGACCTGGGCTTAACGTGCTTTCCGAAGTACGGAAGAAACTCAGTATGTAATCAAGGACCAACTTAGACAAGCACGTTTTAACCTGAAGATTCAACCGAGAGGCTGTTATTATTTAGTCTCGAGCTACTCAAACAACACAGTTTCACATGTTTCCACTTAAAGCAGGATTATCAGTCTGTAGCCTGTTCTAATTGGCTTGTCAATAGTACGCTAATAAGGGTTGATCGAGTAATCTGCTCCGAACCTTGCCGTGTGGTCTTCGAGTCGTAATCCTTGCTCACTAATCTTCGTGTTGTTTGTTACTGAGTTGCTGGGTAAGATGTTTCGATAGATTTACAATTATAAATACTTGCTTATGCTGCGGCTTTGCCCACAAGGGGTTTGGTAACTATCCCACGCGATAAGAAAGTCCTATCATAAGAGATTATCCAGGATATAAGCTATCCGTGTGCCAAATTTCATCCAAATCCATTCAGGAGCTATTGCGTGGAAGAGCAACAATCATCCATCTATCCAAACATTAATCTGTCCTCACAAACTTTTCCTTTTTATCATCGACTAAGAGCTGATTATAGAAGAAAAGAGTGTTTCCTAATTTATCAGCGAAAAAAATTTACTGATTATCCACTCATCAGCCTTTTCCCCAATTATTTTGGGGTCGACTTCCAGTGTTACTGGATGCTGCTGAAACCCAGTAAGTAATTTACATGGAGCGACTGCCTAACTGACCTCCATCCCAGTAACTGGGTAAGATATCCCTTGGTAAGACTGCTGTCAGTTCTTCAGCCACTGACTTCTTGTAACGACTACCTTAGATGGACAAATGACAGCCGGGACCAACAGCTTAACGTTCTTTCCGAGGCACGGAGGAAGTATGTAAGGGTGGTCAGCCATCCACAGACCAACCTAGGCAAGCACGGCTTAAGAGGCCTGCGGAGCATGCGAAGTTCATACAAACGTAATACCAAAATAGTTTGTAAATCAAACATATTCTTGAGGTAGTGTGTATTTGTTTCGATTGGATTACAGAATATCTATGTTCCCAAATAAATATTTTGAAAGGAGAATGATATAAAGACGAGATATGAGGAATTTAAAATTCCCATAGAAAATTTATTTTCCTTATAACTCTTGTTTAAATCGGTGTACATTCAAAATATGTGTTTGGAAACCTATATATTCTGTAATTCAATCGAAAGTAATACATAAATCCTTAGGAACATGTTTGATTTTCATATTATTTTGGTATTACGTTTGTATGAAAAACGCATGCTCCGCCGGCCCCTTAATCTAAAGATCGGCCCGAGTGGCTGTTATTATTTAGCCATGAGCTCCTCACTTACCTACTTGTAACGACTACCTCGGATGGACAAATGACAATCTGGACCAACAGATAGTTATCACCCATCCATGTACTCACCTTGGCAAGCACTGCTTAACCTTGAAGGCAGCTAGTACGATACCCCTTGGTTTAGACTGTATACTGAACTCTCTAAAATCCTCATTCCTATTTACTAACTCTGAACAAACGCCATCTGTCCTCAAAAACATAAAACATTGATTCGCAATTTGCTAAAAGTGTACTGTGTGGTTCCATGCATAAATATACATATATTTTACATGAAGGCATGCATGTATGAAAAGCATGTATGTATGTTCGTATAGTGCAGTGAGGGTGCAAAATGCATATATTAAAGTTCGTCCTTGAGTTTATATGCCAGGCTTGTTTCAAGCGACGACGTATTCTGGAGCAGTCGAGGTTGGTTCTTAGTTTTGATGAGATGGAATTTCATAGTTTTAGGTATAAATGTTGTTCAGTGTTATTAATATGAATCAGACGTGTTAGGAAAAATCTTAATATGACTGATTTGGTAAACGGTTAAGAGAAACACTTCAGGTTAAAGGCTTTTAACTTCCCCACATTATATTTTCCTAGACCGCCTCAGTGGATACTTACCCACTAAGGCGGTCGAGTCCCAGCAGTGGGAACATTAATAGGCTGCTGATGATGATGATATAATAGTTTCAAAAACAGAAATGCATTGTACAGTGTTTCGGTCTTAAAAAAGATGACTCAAAATTATACTAAAAGTTGAAAGTCTCCACTTCACTTCTCCACTTACCCGAATAGGTCTGTTTCAAAGGATTTGTCTGGGTTTAAAGTTGTGCCGTAAGCGTTCATAGGTGAGCGGCTTATATCTCAGTGTACCTATACGTTTTTTGTTCCACACCACAAGCTGTGCCGAGTCTCCTCTATACAGGTTCAAGAAGGCTTACCATATTTTATTGGTGTAAAATTAGCTGCTTTTACAAAAAAGGGGAACATCATATCCTGATTTTTAGGGTTCCGTAGCCAAATGGCAAAAAACGGAACCCTTATAGTTTCGCCATGTCTGTCTGTCTGTCTGTCTGTCCGCGGATAATCTCAGTGACCGTTAGCACCAGAAAGCTGAAATTTGGTACCAATATGTATATCAATCATGCCGACAAAGTGCAAAAATAAAAATTTAAAAAAACATTTTTATTAGGGTACCTCCCCCAGACGTAAAGTGGGGAGCGATTTTTTTTTTAATTTTGACCCTGACGTGTGATATATTGTTGGATAGGTATTTAAAAATGAATAGGGGTTTTCTAAAATCACTTTTTGATAATATTAATATTTTAGGAAATAATCGCTCCGAAAGTCAAAAACAATGTGTCCCCCCTCCTCTAACTTTTGAACCATAAGTTTAAAAAATATGAAAAAAATCACAGAAGTAGACCTTTATATGAACTTTCTAGGAAAATTATTTTCAACTTGATGAGTTGAATAGTTTTTGAGTTATATAGCACTTTTTCAAAAAAACGCAAATGATAACTTTGTTTTTCATACAAATACTATGAAAAACAAAGTTATTTTTGCTGACGAAAAATGTTGGTATTTTTAATGGTCTGGGAAGCTACGGAACCCTACAGTGAGCGTGGCCCGACACGCTCTTGGCCGGTTTTATTTGAATCCATGCGACTATTTGTATGCTCTACAGTTTTTTGAAATAATTAAAATACATGTAGCATAAATAAGCTTGTGGCAAAATAATAACAGCCGCTCGGGTCGATCTTTACGTTAAGCTGTGCTTGCCTAGATTGGTCTGTGGATGGGTGACTACCCATTACATACCGAGCTATCTCCATGCCTCAGAAAGCAAGTTAAGCAGTTGGTTCCGGCTGTCATTAGTAGATCTTTGACGGACGTTACAGTGGCCCAAAAAATCTGACAACCAGTCTTACCATAGGGGGACATTACCCAGCCTGGGTATTACCCAGTGCTAACTGGGTTGTGGTGGTCAGATAGGCAGTCGCTCCATGTACAATACTGGTATTCAGCTGCATCAGGTTAGACTGGAAGCCGACCCCAACATAGTGGGAAAAGGCTAGGCAGATGATGAAGTAGCATAGAGCATGCATGGAGTCTTTCAGTACTAATCTGATAGACGTTATACAAATTTATAACACTACTAGCTGACGCCACGCGGTTTCACCTGCGTAGTTCCCGTAGGTACCCGTGGGAGTACGGGGATAAAATGTAGCCTATGTTACTCAAGGTGAATGTAGCTTTTCAATGGTGAAAGAATTTTTGAAATCGGCACAGCAGTTTTTATGTTTATTCATTACAAACATACACACAGAAACACATTATTTCTCTTTGTAATAATTATCATAAAAAGTGTAGATAAAGATATTGATTGATTGAGATTTGCATTACCGAGATAAATGTAAACAGCTGTCAATATTCAATTCTCTTGAACATGTTTCTTCAAGGTGACCTAAAACGGTAAGATTAGACTTAAAACCATATTCGACCCAGTGCGATGCGGCGGACCCCTTATGACCGCATGCCCTCGATCATTTCAGAACCCTCTAGGCGGCCGACGAACAACGTTTTGACTGTCAAGAGACTGTCAAGGCATTTAACGTGTTAAATACTCAAATTCAGCGAATATGTTACGAGTATACTTAGAATCTGACTTCAACCTACAGTAAAGAAAACGAAGTCCCAGAATTTTGTTGATACGACATTCTCCTGCAATGTTTATTCTTAAAAAATAATTGGATAACATTCATACGGGACATATAAATCCGTTTATGTTATAAAGCATCAAGCCGGTAATCCCCGCTAGGTTAGTCAAAGGTGTACCTATCGTACAGCCACATTGCGCCAGTTAGGTTAAGTCCCATGTTATATGGGGTGAGTGATGATCATCAACCGGGAACAATACCAGACTCAGTGGCTGCTCCTCAGAAAATAGTGACCTGAAACTTCATTATCAGCAATAGCGCTTACAATCTCCAATACCAACACGGTATAGTCCGTTGAATCAACATCGTTGATGTCGATTCTGATAAAATCATCGTTTGGTTTCGTTGAGCTCCTTGAGTTATAAAAGTCAGTTACACGATAACTGAAAAATGCTTGCACTGACTGGACAGGTCTCAGGTCGTCAGGTAATCTGTGTTCTTTCTTCAAAAGACTATCTCAGACCCTAATCTGCATAGTTCTCATGTGAATTGAGCAAGATTATATCTGGACTTCAAAAAAGACAGACCTCTAAGATTGTTTCGGCTGTTTCTTCTCAGAGGAGTCAGGTACGAAACACCCCGGCCCCATCTAGTTTTAAAAAATTACTTGTAAAAGTGTTTGTCACATCATTTATCATCAGAACATTATCTACAATCAATAAATGGACCCCTTTCATTTAAAATTTCAGATATCTAACATGTTTTCTGGTCACAACTCCAAAGCTACAACATGTTGGAGTTACAACATGTTGGAGATACAGCGTGTTGGAGTTATGAACACAAAAATACGACGCGGCGACTGTCGAGTTAGTCAGTTTCGTAACACGTGATCCTGCATAACTATATGTGTGTGGATTTAGAGGTGCTGGATGTGGTAGGAAGGGAGTTTTACCTTAGCTTTAAAAGGTAGAGGGCAGCTACTCAATAATACATATAACCGGCATTAATTGTATAAAACCATTAATCGCAGAACATAAAAATTCCGGCAGGTCAAATTCGAACAATATATTAAACACAAACATTGGCATGTAAAGCTAAACGTATGGCAAAAGCGCTTTCCGTGCGTTCAAGCGTTTTTGCCATACCTATTATTGGAATCAAATATAACAGCTCTCAACTTAGGACCCATTAACGTTAATATTTATCCGTGGTGCTAGGCAACTGGGCCTATCCCAGTTGTAAACGTCCCTTTGTACCTATTGGCCTTGTTTCGTTCTGTCTCCTGCTGATATGGAAGTATAAGTGGAAATTACAGTTTTTTTCCTACTCCTCCGCTATACTTTCTGATTAATTTCGTTGCGGGATCCAAGACAGTTAAATTCATTCTCTGGGACTTCGTCGAGCTTCATTGTCTCGGCGCTTTTCTGGTGGTCGCCACTGTTGATTCTGGCTTTCAGGAGTTACAGTGGTTTGGGCGTGTGTGGCGGGCTTGTCCCAAAAAAAAAAAAAAAATGTAAAGCTAAAGCCATGGGTGGGCGACATAAAACTCATTCACACCAGGTTAGACACTAAGCATACGACCAACAATAACCTAGTGAACGAAACGAAACAAACAAATTGAGAACTACTTGTATGAGCGTATGTGTAATGTCTGTGTTTACTTTTGCTGACAGATGAACGCAGTTTAGTTGCGCTAACCGCGCTCAGTTTCACTGGTGTAATTTCGTCTTTTTGAGCAAGTTCGAGAGTGGCGTCTGTGACAGAAATATGAAGTCTTCTGTCTTGATGAGGAGAAATGGAATATTTGAGTGTTTATTGATGGAAAGGGAACGGAAGACAAAAGAAAGGATGGATGGATTGTGTGGGGAATTAATGTCATGAAGGCAAAAGAAGTAATGATAGCGTGACAGTTGACGGAGGAAAATGGAGGAAAGAAACGTGTTGCGCCGACCACAAGTAACATGGAACACGGGCAGTAAGGTGATGGGTGGAATTCGTATTTTTTTCTTCTTGATGTCACTGCATAGCAATGCCTCTAGCATTTAAAAGCTTTGAGAAATTCTTACAATAACTTAACAAAATCGAAACCTCGTAAAACTGCCTCGTTGGTCAAGTAGTCGTAAGCGCAATTGCTGAGTATCCCATTTGGTGCGTCCTTGAGACGCCACCGCACCTTCCATACATACCTACTTGTTATTTTATTTTATTTTTAATTGAAGTATGTCACGGTGTTACTATACTTATTTCGTAAATAAGTTTTTCTTTTTGTATATTGGCACCTTGTTTTTTATACTTAAGTATATACTACATACTTCTGTGTGTGTTGTGCTGTCTTTTGTGTGCACTAAATAAAGGATTTATCTATCTTATCTATCTATCTATCTAGTATGACCTGTATGGTCCTGGTTTCGATTCCCAGATCGGGCAAAGTGTTATTAGTTTTTCCAACAGGAATATATCAGTAGCAGCCATGAAGTCTTAATTTGTGCCCGGTTGATTGCAATGAGCTCGCTCCCTATTATCTACATGACTTAACATGACTCGTGAAATGTAGGTGTACTATTAGATACACCTTTGCCCAGCCCCTCGAGAATTACATTCGTGATTTATTATATTATGTGAAATCAAGTCCTAGCTACCCTTTAATGTATGATTAACCATCACCACTGCTTGACCCTATTCCTACCACAGTGGGAACAAAATATAAAATAACAAAACATTAAAATTAGTGTTAAAATATGAAAGTTTCGACGCTCATAACTTCGAAATCAATATGTTTTTTCCAATTCTGCTTGACAGGGCTAGATAATAACAAGACCAGTAGATACAATTTATAATTTTGAACGTATTTTTATGTTTGTATGGAAGAATGACTGGCTTGTACAACCTTAAGCTAGCTTATACCGGGACTTCACCTGCGTTCGATAATTATTTCACGGAATCGTAGTAACGTGATAAAGTTATTGAGTAAGTATCCTATGTATTAATCCAGGCTATAAACTATCTATGTGCTAAATTTCACCCAAATCCGTTGAGTCGTTTATGCGTGAAATACATCCATCCATTCATCCTCACAAATTTTCGTGTTTATAATATTAGTAGGACAACAACAGCCACATCCAGTAACTTAAACTCCGCTCCCCATATAATAATGGATAAACAATAATTTAAATATTATCTGTGTTTACGTTCGCTTAAACGAGGTTTAAACCGGCTCTTACATAAATATCTCCGTTCGTTCGCCGTGTCCCACCGTCCCACGGATATGAAATGTGACCTTTCTTTCAGGCGCTTACGTTCTGCGTAGACGATTTTTGAGCTTTAGGTTTTTGGTTGAAAAACTTGAAATGGGAGATTCATAAATAATGGTTTAAGTTCTTTATTTCTTTCCTTTTAATGGGGTTACTGCTTGACGTGATGTCAGACTTTTTATGCCGATCTGACTTTTTATGATCTCTGACATGGCTTTCCATGGCAATAGAGGTGCGTGTCTTGGATGCTAAGGTCTCAGCAAGTTCGTACCCAAGACATGCTCCTCTGATTTTTCGGATCCATGTGCGTATTCTATAATTATCACTTGTTGCGATGAAGGATTGCAAGCATCGTGAAGAAACCAAAATGCCTGAAAGATATTATTTGACGGCATGTAAAGCTATGTTCGAGGCCCATGGGTGGCATAAAAACTCAGAATTCTGAAGATGAACGTCACCTTTGTGTGACTTTAATAAGGCCCATTGTGAACGACCACGTTTTGGTTCCGTATGTAATCACTGGCTACAACACACTGGTCATAGACTTTCGTCTTGAGGCACTGCGGTAAGTTTCTTTCTGTAAGTCTGTATCTAATTTACTGGAACTGGAGATAAAACTGATAAAACAATTACGAGGTTGGGTATATAACAGAGAGCACGTAATAAGTGCGAGAGTGTCGGGTTTGGTCGGCTGCCAAACGCTTAATAGAGATGCATGGACGTCAATGAGTTAACGATCGAGTTGTTTTAGCTATGTGGATAGAGGAAACTAGACTGAATTTCATTTCAAAAGTTTTACATCTTCAAAATGGCTGCCTTGTGAGTGTGTGCAAAGTTCGACCCGGCACAAATCCAGATGGCTTCTAAGAAATTCCTGATAGAAGCCCAACGATAATAACAGAAATGTTGGTTTAGTTAGTCAATATCTAAGTCATTAGGAATCGATTCTTGGCGTGATTTTCCAACTCCCATGGATTTCAGAAAATTCCAAACTTAAGCTGGATCTCAGTTTTCAACTGAGGTGTGAATATGGCGTCGCTGTGCATCTCTACACACCTTATTGCAGCGATTGCGAGCATCAACAAGGATCTCACGGTTTTTCGACGAGGGCCGACACTTAAATTTAGTTTTTGTAACGGCTTTCCTGTGCATGATCTTTCTAATGTAATCTGTGATCCATGGTGACAGAAGATGTTTAATTTTCACTGCACGTATGGGAGCGTTACCATCGTACAACTGCACAAGGTTATCTGTCAGCAGGTTGACTTTGTCATCAATCGACTTTACACTGAACAAAGGAACCTAGTCAATACTGCTGGCACCTTTTTTGGAGATCCTCTGTCCTCATTCCACTAAAATTGATCACCACGCTTGCTCAAGACGGGTTGGCGACTCAGACTTGTTTAATTATATGTCCAGGTTTCCTCACGATGTGACTTTTCGATTCATGTAGTTTTCTAAGTTTATCTTGGACATCTCAGACATCGGTAAAGGAAATCAAATAATATTGTGTAATAATATTATTAAAAAAAAAAATGTTTTCTTTTATTCTTCTCAGCAAAACCTTTGATTTGTTACCCATTGCCATTGTCTGCAATCTTTGTGACTGTCTTTTTTAAACATGCATTGTCATCCAAACTGGTTCTTTTACATAGTCATAGGTCATCTAGCCTAGCCTTTTCCAAAGTATGTGGGGGTCGGCTTCCAGTCTAACCGGATGCAGCTGAATACCAGTATTTTAGTGGATGATGGCCTATGTGACTTCCTCAACCCAGTTAAATAGTTATAGGTTGAGCTAATAGAAACTGATGTCAACTGCGACTGTGACAAGACATTCAAAAGTGCCGTAATGGTCTCATTGAAATTTCGAGCCCGTACAAACGTGTTAAAACTGAATAACACCTTGGAGCTGGGAATCGAACCCAAGAGTCCACGGTCCGCAGTAACGCTTGTGACCACTTCACCAATGGGTAGTAAAATCAATTATATTTATTACGCCAATTCTTATCAGATGCGATGAAGGACGATATACTGAGATTATAGCCCTAGCACGAACACGCTGTGTAAGAGATACGTAGTTACATCCATTTTAAAATTAAAAATACTCTTTTAATTATGTGCTACTTACAAACATTTTCCTAATTTTAAGAATTTATTCATAGCTATGAGTGATACTGAACCGGAACACGTTGCGTTGAAAGTCCTCCCACTAGGTGGATCGATGTCCTGGTGAAGGTTGCAGGAATCCGTTGGATGAGAGTCGCACGGGACCGGTCAATGTGGTGACACTTGGGGGAGGCCTATGTCCAATGAAGACGTCTTTCGGTTGAAATGATGATGATGAATGATACTGACTGTGCTTGTTGCAAACAATTCAGGTAACTAAGGCGCAATACACACAGAAAAGACGTAAGACGCAGACATAAAATATGTCTCTTCGAAGAGACATATACGCGTCGCGTTGCAAAGCCCACAGAAAACGGAGGGCGCGGACGGGCGCGGAAAAGACGTTTCTGCGTCTGCGACCTGTTGTAAAGCACATAGAAAAGACGACTTAAGACGAGGCACGGGCGCCGCCGGGCGCGAGCGGACGAGGGAAGGGCGAGAACGGGGGTGCGGGCGGGGTGGGGCGCGGGTGCCGGGACACGTGCTGGGCGCGCGTGGCTTGTTTTCTCTCGTGGCGCCCGACGTCACGCCCGCGCCCCGCCTTTGCCTCGTCTTTTCTATGTGCGTTAAAAAGTCGCGACGGCGCCCCGTCTGCACCTTGTCAGTGCCCCGTCCTCATCTTACGTCTTTTCTGTGTGCCCTGCGCCTAAAATGTTATAGGATAATATTGTGTTTTCGATTCAAAAATCGACGTATTAAAATTACGTTCACACCGCGCGCTCGTGGTAGGTACTCTGATCTTCAGTTATATAACAGTTAGCGAACTGCAACAACGTCAGTCTGCCAAAATCATTAGGAACTGTCTAACCTGTACTTGACATGACAATTAGAGCAATATTCACCATGGTCTTGAATATCAGCTCAATTTACTGTTATGGACGGATGCATGTATTTGATGCCCCAAGCATTAAATGTAATTGCATCTTGATTGACATTCAAAGGGACGTGAGATATCTGTCCATTTGATAATCGATAGTATAGCAGTGCATTACGGTAATGAAATTGTCCATAGCTAAGATATAAGGTGTAAACGGAGACTTCATGAAACCGTCCACCAAGCATTGTGATGTACAGTACGGCCGTCGGATCTTGGCGAGTCTGAAGTTAGGCTTTGCGAATTTTAGCGCTTGAAAACTCATACAAAAATAAAGGTTTTAAAAAAAAATGCCAATAACAGTTTTTAACAGCAATAACAACTGCAAATTGCATTTATTTGTTTAAATCATTTATTTTTTTACGAGTTTTCAAGCGCTAAAATTCGCAGAGCCTAACTTCAGATTCGCCAACATCCGACGGCCGTACTGTACACTATGCTTGATGGACGGGGTCATGAAGTATATATAGTCGGGGTACGCAAAAATACGCATGACGACAGTTTAAAAAAAAAATGCAAATCTATTTAGTCCGTCAGTTAGATTATTGGACAATGATGGACACGTACTTTTTGTTTTTGTAAATCAGTGAATATTGACAAATATAAAACGCATCAAAACTCGGGAGTGGGGGTGAGTGACTGACGTCAAAACTCGCTAAAAATTATACCTAGGCGTAACGTATTGATAATTTTAAAGCGTCGTATCTTCGTCAATTTTGGTTTATACAACAAAAGAAAAAATACGGGTCAAAATATTTGTTGAAAATCTAACTGACGGACTAATTATTATTTTTTTGTCTCCCTATTATTGCTGGGATTTTTTTTGCGGAAAAACTCAATGTAACGCACTCAAAACATTGTGCTGATAGAAGTATTTGATAGTACGGGGTGGTCATGGAGGTAAGTATTTAAAAATTAAAAAAAGTTATAAAATTAAAAACTTGCATTAAAAAAAACTTGGAACTTTGACTCCCGAGATGAGGTATGGTCTAGAAAACAAAAATTATCGCCGTGACGAGAAATGATCGTAATCCCACGAATTGTCATTAATAAGTATTAACTTTATCTCAGTTATCACTTATATTTCTCTTTTTTTTTCAAATTTCATCCGATACAAGGTATATCGTAAGATTCGCTGGTTACTATTGAAGGGTCTGGGTGGGCCCAGGTCTCATACATTTCTTTCCCATTCTTCTTTCTCAGTGTCGGTATTCTTTCATAGGGATACACAACCATAGGCGGAGGCATAACTCCTGCAGCATTGGCAGTAATTAGTACTGTTAAGTTTTCTTTCTCATCGCCAGAGGAACTATAAACGTTTTTTTCTCCTTTACGTACTAGTACTCTGCCTGCTTTAGGCTGCAATTAGAAAGCACTTTCATCGGTGTTGTATATCCTTGTAGGGTCTTTTAGTGCATCTGATAACCCTTTACCTTCTATATATGTCTTTATTGTTTGAAACCATCGATTCAAATCTTCTTCAGTTACGTCTTCTCTGGCCTTTGTCAAATTTTGTGCCGTTCTTTGCGCCAATTCTGGATGACGATTCAAAAACGAACTAAACCATTTTTTTCCAGGGCGATTATTTGTGAAGGGGTAGTTATCTAAATTTTTTTCCAAAATAATTTTTTGTACACTGTCTACTAAATGATCCTTTGTGACTGGGAAATGGTTTTCAGCCATTTGACCAATACTTTTTCTTCTTCTTGGCACAGCACTGTGGAAGGCCCTAAGTTACAGTCCAGCGGGCTTATCCCCTTAACTTTGTTTCTCAAAGTTATTCTGGGGACACCATATTTGGTAGCTGCTACAGATACCTTTTCTCCTCTTTGTACTTCATCGATCGCTCTAATCATTTGTTCTTTGGAATAATCTCGTTTAGGTGCCATATTATCTGTGGTAATAAGAAAATAACAGTAAAGAGTGGAAGTTACTTTATAAATCACCAGTCATGGACACCCAATCTTGGACAGTGCTGTCCATCATTGGATATGAATGTAATAATTAGAAAATATTAAGATAAAAAGACTAGTCTCCCTCTAGATACCCAGAAAAAAACAATTACCGTTACAGCGTGTCTTTACCCAATCATGGACAGTACTGTCCATGATTGGGTAAAGACACATTTAAGTTTCCAGTCATAAACAGTTTAAAAAAAATAAACAAAGGACATGGTCTATTTTGGTACTTTATTCTGAGATAATTTAACCACTGTAAAGAAAATTCTCACGGATAATACGGCACAAAAGACTGCCTAATCTCAAGTTTCAAGCTGGAAATTGCCTGCATTTTCGAGAAAATAATATTTAAAGATATAATAGTTAGTGTCCATGTAGGGAAGTTTTAATAATGTCAATAGATGGCGCTGTGCTGAGTTTTGGCCCAATTATAATTTATTAGTAGGTACAAATATTTTCTTGTGATATTCTAATCTCTGTGACATAGATCATCATCATCATCATTTCAGCCGAAAGACGTCCACTGTTAGACATAGGCCTCCCTCAAGTGTCGCCACATTGACCGGTCCAGTGCGACTCGCATCCAACGGATTCCCGCAACCTTCACCAGGTCATCGGTCCACCTAGTCTTCCAACGTCTTCCAACGCATCTTCCGGTTCGCGGTCGCCACTCCAGAACTTTTCGGCCCCATCGGCCATCCGTTCTGCGAGCAATGTGCCCTGCCCACTGCTACTTTAGTTTGGCAATTCTGCGGGCTACATCAGTGACCTTGGTTCTATCGCGGACGTCTTCGTTTCTGATTCGATCACGTAAGGAAACTCCGAGCATAGCCCTCTCCATTGCCCTTTCGGTGGCTTTTTGACAAGGCCCATTGTAAGCGACCACGTTTCGGTCCCGTATTTTATGGCCAGTGAAAAGGCCAAATTATCCTATAAAGAGACATCCCTAAGGCCGCGGTGCGTTTCAATGCATAGACGTAGCATAGGAACTGGCCTTGAAGGCAGCGGTGCGGGGAGCAGAGCACGAGAGGTGCGCTCTAGTCAAGCAGTGCCTGTCATGAAGCGTGGTACTTTAATCTTATGGAACCCAAGCACAGATTATGTTGTATTCATCGAAAAATTGTATTGTTCTGTGTGACTGTTATAGGCAGGAGACGACGAATAGAAAAATAAAACAATACGTACTCAAGTTTTTTTTAATGTGTATTTATTCATCAAAATTCTCTAATATTAATATTCTATCTAAAAAAGGTAGTTTTCTTGGCAATTCAAAATATGGTATTTTTATTCAAACTACCTCTTCATTTCTCCATTCTTCAACAACACGAATAATATCAGGACCCATGTCTAGGGCACGATAAAGTACCTGATTAGCTGCGGAGGTTCATTACAATTGCAGCAATCCATAGTAAAAAATCTGAAATGTAAAATGCAGTGCCAGTTTATAAGAGTAAGTAATTGATCAGTGGGTCGTCTTAGTAATTGGGTTGACAGAACATAAATATATAAGAACCCATATATATATGGCCCATAGATATTCTTTACAGACTAACATACATTATTATTATAATACAAATAAGTAGTGTTAGTGTAGTACCACGTCCAGCAAACAAAAACACGATTTTCCCAATCGTCGAAAACCAAGTCTTGAAGTAAATCGTAGTCCAGTATAGCGAGCCGGTAAGTTCTCGTTCACAGAATCAATCGAGTACAACGAAGCAAGCAGGAGTCGTGAGAAAATGGGATCAGATCAAATGCACCGAATAATACACCGAACAGAACGCACGCAGTTAAATGTAACTGGTACTCGCATGTATGTATCGTGACACTGACAAATGTCATTCAGCGCAGCGCGTTCCGAATTACGTTGAATGCATTATCAAGTATATTTGCTCAAAGCACAAACATGTCGGTAGGAACAAGTTATTTTTCATTTTTAATTACTTTTGCTCATTATTTTCCTATGCGCATTATTTTCCTATGCGTAACCAAAGCGTGGGCATAACCTTTCTTATAACTTTGATTAAAAAATGCGTTTCAGTACGACCATCCTCATAGTTAATAATTAGCGCGGCGATAGGAACGTAAAACATGGTGTTACCAAAACCTACCTGTGTTGCATTGTGAACTAAAAATAAAAAACTTCAAAAATTAAAATCTTTATTTTGCAGGACATTTACGTGACTAGGATATAATTAAGTTAAACTATATTTTATTCTCTTCCGATTAATACAGTATTATCTGTGGTTGAGTCCAATTTGAATAAAGTACCAAGCTTCATAGTATTTCAGTTTTCTCCTTTGAGAACTAACGATGAGGTTATGTGCAATCATGCTCCTTAGAATAATGATAAATCATTAAATAAATCAACAAACGTTCTCAATATTATGTAAAGTTTCGAAAATGTCAATAATGTAACCCACCTGCATTACGATTCTTCTAATAAAAACGGATTTTTTAAAATTGGTTTCACTTGCACTCACACGACCATAAATAATGACAGATTAATATGACCGTCAAATGTCAAAATGAAAAAATCTTGTTCGGATATCCTTACAGTTCATTAAAAATGTTGCCGTGGTAAAAAAAAGTTTATAGTTTGGTTATTTTTAGCATCTATCTTTCAATATGTCCATTATTGGTACACTGTCCAAGACTGGTTCCATTACGTTAAGTCCATATAAAATTAAAATATTGAAATCTCTATTCACATTCTGAACATAAAAGAGATTTTTTGTATCCAGTAATAAAAATAATAATATTTGTTTATCAATACTATTTTTAGAGACATAATAGCATTGATTTGAGGAGTAGTTTGCGGAATTTGCCAGCATATCATGTCCGAAAATGAAATATTGATATACTTACATGCTTTGAGCAATGAAACCGGCAACAATGTTATGTAAATGAGAAGTTTACCTCTTTTACATATTAGTATTATTGTTAAATTCATTATGAAGAGTTTAAGTTGTAGTTTTTTAGTGAAAAGTCTTGAGGTTACACCTCATGCAACACCCTTACCTGAATTTGACGAGGTGCAAGAAGACACCATGTAATCCTTTTTGTAGTCAGTACCCTCATAACAAACTTATTTGGTAAACGTTTAAAGGGCGAAACGACAGGGTAGCCATTTCATTCCATTGATTGGATTAAATGAACATAGAAGGTTAAGACCTAGTCAAGATTTTTTTATTTGTGTCATCACCAGTGAAATAAGAATGTACAGTCAGCTTCACGATGTGTTACCCCCTTGAAAGCACCTACGTTCGAACCCGGGGTACTGGGGCACCCAATTGATGCAGCTCACTTCTTCTTTATCGTGCGGTTAGTGGCTAACCTGGTGTCATAGTTTTTATGCCACCCATCGGCTTCTGACTTGGCATTACACGCCGTCGAGAAATATCTCTCAGGCATGCTGGTTTCCTCACGATGTTTTCCTCACTGAACTTTATGGTAAACGGACACTTTAGCCTAACACTTCGGAGATACTTGGGCCTCCATTCTGCTATTACAATAGTGTCAGGGTATTAGATCATTGATTTCATAATGATCAAGTTCTGTCAAATTTTGACAAGTTTGTTAATTCTACTATCATAATGGCGCCATTATGACTTCTCAATGAACAACCACTGACACTCCATTGAAAGAAATGTCATAGAATATTACTAAGGGTTTTATAATAATGACAATACGACAATGCCATTAAAACACAATTTTATTACGAGAGCATTGACCGACCATTGTGAATTTAGCAGATTACGAACTTTAAGCAAAATGACATGAGATGAGAATGGGATCGTGTTGGAGTGACGAATTTATTAAAATAGCAGAATTAGGCCCCTGGTGTGATGATAAGTTATATGTACTTACCAAAAGTTATGAAGATCCTATTTGTTCTTTTCCTACCAATCCTTACAACCTCATTGTTTAACACCTTGGAAGAATGCCAGGTCTTGCCAGGCGTCGAAACAAATGAACCTCTATAGATGGCGCTAAAGTGATCTACAACCATTTTGAAGTACGATGTCTTAACGATAGATGGCGTGAGTGTGATTAATGGGATTAATAAAATGGCGGAGTTTTTACCCAAAGGATAAAAACGGGAGTCGGGGCCCTATTTCTAAGACTTCACTGTCTGTCTGTCTATCACCAGGCTGTATCTTATGAACCGTGATAGGTAGACAGTTGAAATTTTCACAAAAGATGTATTTCTGCTGTCGCTATAATAAAAGAATTAAATAAATATTTAAGTAAAGCTCCCATACAACATTTGATTTTTTGATGATGGTACGGAACGTCTGGTAACCATTGTATGGAGACTTTTGCCGTTCGCTTCTGACCTTCTGTCGTGCCTGCGACTCACGTGACCCGCCCAATCCTATTTTTAACCGACTTCAAAAAGGAGGAGGATCTCAATTCGTCGGAACCTTTTTTTTATATTTTTTTTTATGTATGTTCCCCGATTACTCGAAGATGGCTGGAGCGATTTGAATTATTCTTTTTTTTGTTTGAAAGGGTATACTTCCCAGGTGGTCCCATAATTATCAAATCGGGATCTGATGATGGGATCCTGGAGAAATTGAGAGAATTCTTCAAATTTTATAGGCACACTTGATGTGATTTGGGTAGTTTTTGGAAGAATACTTTCTTAAAGTGGTCCCATTTCAATTTGGTGATGATCTGATGAAGAACTTCGGAGATAGGCAACGGAACTCTGCAATAAATGATAGCAAATGGAGTGGAATTGCTGAAATCTCATGTCTATCTATAGATAGATAATAAACCAAATTCATAATATAACATCATGCCGCTACGCTATGAAGGGCTAAGCACAAATCTTAGTGAACCACTAAAAAGTGAAAAATAAAAACTTAAAAAAAAAAAAAACTCCAACTCCAAAAAACACAAAAAAGTGAAAAATAACTTTAGCTTCAGAAGTCGGTGACAAAAAACTAAGTAGATCAATCAAACAAAGGTCACCGACTTCTGAAGCTACAGGATTTTTTTTTTTTTGTGTTTTTTGGAGTCGGTTTTATTTTTTGCAAAAAAGTTTTTTAGCCTAACAGCCATCTTCCCAACGTCCACTAAGCCCGGTTTTAAGTGTCTTGTCATGAATGCTGCGTTTCAGTTTTGTGCCTTAATAAATAAATAATTGTTATGTTAGTTGCTACCAGTTTAGACAGCTACAGTAATAGCGAACATTGACAAACCTACATTTATTAAAGTTCTTAACTTCGAAATCGAAAAAGCCTGTTCTAGTCTTGAATCGTCATTTATCGTGATCTTTAACAAAAACGATACATGGTTAATTTGTTTTGGTTCGTACGAAGAGATATTAAGGACAATGACCAATATTGCGATCGCAACTAGAGACAGTAAAATGGTTCATTGAGACCAACAACATACTGTCACCCGGTCAGAGACTCAGAATTTACATCATCACCACTGCTCTCAAAACGGTGAACATCGTGAGGAAACCGGCATGTCCTAGAACCAACAATTCGAAGACATGTGACATCTACCAACCCGCACTGGGCCTGCGTGGTGGATTATATAGCCCATTCCCTCTCATTGAGAGGAGGCCTGTGTCCCAACAGTGAGAACATTTTAACAAAAAATCGTTAACATTTAATTAACTCAAAAACAACAATTCCTAATCCAATCAAACACTAGACCGAATAACCAGCAAGAAATTATATAAAACCACTCCAAGGGTTTTTGAAGGGTTGAAAAAGGTACATCCCAACATCATCAGATAAGATTGAACAACACCCGTAAAAAGATACTATTAAACCCCGTTACAAAACATAATTAACCCTTTCACCCACCCAGATTTCACCCCCTTTCAACCCCTCAGAACTTTTGGAGCCACCCTCTAATTTATTAAAGGAACATTTCGCAATATCCGTTGTGTACCGGAAGTTGGGACATCAAAAACAAAATGCGTTGATCAATCTTTGGATTTTATTCTTGTCTTTGTTTGCCGACTTCCTTGTTCATGATTCCGTAGAAATTAAGAATTGTTCAGTTAATTTCGTTTAATTCGATTTTAATTTGGTCTTAAGTGTTTCTGTTTTAGGTACACTTAAAGTCTTTGTAGTCAATTACAAATGTGTGTATAATGTTTCATGTTTCTCAAAAGGTAAACATACAGTAATCATTAGTAACTTATGTCTGATTATTGTATTTTGCTCAATTTAATACCAGAATCCACGATAACACAAACGTACATACGTAAATCGCTAGGTTAGAGGCAAAATCAACTATCGTGATAACCCATTCGAATCGGTATTTAATTCTTTATCCAATGATATAAAAAAGCAACAAAAATCGAGATAGTTGGTTTTGCCTCTAACCCTGCGATATATATGAAATAACTAAGACAAAACATCACGCCTGTATTCCCAGAAGGGTTAGGCAGAGGGGTACTTTATGGTACACCCACATTTCGCCAGTCTTATGTCATAGGGGGTGCAAATCTAGACTCCGTGACGTAAGTAAGAATAATTAGTAAGAAATTTCTGATGAAAAAACCCGCCTTGTAAATAAGGAGTGCGTATTTTTACCGGGAGTGATATGAAATTTCAAATGACGTTATTCCGACGCACGATCCCCAGACTAATTCAGATTCGAATATACTATTTGTAAGAGTGAAATTCGATACATTCAACCAATTTTTGGAAATAACGTGCGTCGAAATAACGTCATTCAAAACAGTGGTTTTCAAACTGGCGATGGCGTACCACTCTTATTTTTTTCGAAATAACGCGCGTCGGAATAACGTCATTCGAATTTTCATATCACTCCCGAAATTACCAACCCAAGCCGTGCATCTTTTGACTTTTCATAAGTGCCCAATCCCTTGCAAGTTTTACTGGATTTACTATTACATTTACAGTACCCTAAAATCAATATTAAATAACGGTTCTCCTCTATTGATAAAACTAGGTTATAAAGTCAAAGTGCGTCGTGACAGACAGTCATGAATAATGACCCAAGAGGCTTACTTCCGCTTTTTAGTACAATACGAGTCTTCCAGATAGATTTACTAGCTTTTAATAATAACCAGTTTGTTGATTATGGAATGATGTAATTTGACAACCAGTCTTACTAAGCGGTACTGTATTCCCCAGTACTAACAGGGTTGTGGAGGTCAGATAGGCAGTCGCTCCATGTAAAATACTGGTATTCAGCTGCATCCGGTTAGACTGGAAGCCGACCCCAACATAGTTGGGAAAAGGCTGGGCAGATGATGATGATGTAAATATGTAATATGACAACGATAAGGTTTAAATGATGTAGTGGGCGACGGGAGTGGGAACGACTGCTGAGTATGAAGTCCTGTGTTCGTTTCCCGGGTTGGGGAAAATGTTATTGAGTTTTACCATCAGGAATTTCTCAGTACTCGTAGCAGCTACGGAGTCTGAATTGACCCCGGTTGATGGGAATACGCAAGCGCCTTTTGACACGTAATTGGCGGAATGTAGGTGTACTACTAGTTATACCACTGCTTAACCCTTTTGGAATTAGAGTCGTGATGTTATACTATGAAATATTTAGGAACCAGATATCAGTAGTCAGTACCTAAACATGGAATGAGAAATAAGTACATAATATGCAATTAAAAATCCGGAAAACCGGAACTAAATTAAACGAAAAATTCATTACTTCATAATAAGATCATCTGCCTAGCCTTTTCCTAAATACGTTGGGGTTGGCTTCCAGTCTAACCAGATGCAGCTGAATTCCAGTATTTAACATGAAACATCTGCCTATCTGACCACTACCCAGTTAAATACTGGGCAATACGTTACCACTTGGTAACACTGGTTGTCAGTTATTTTAGGCCACTGACTATCTGTAACGACTGTTAAAGATGAACAAATGACAGCCGGGACCAATAGCTTAACGTGCTTTTCGAGGCTCGGAGGAAACTCGGCATGTAAGGGTGGTCACCCATCCACAGACAAGCCTAAGCAATCACGGCTTAACCTAAAGGTCGACCCGAGCGGCTGTTATTATTTAGCCACGAGCTCCTAACTTCATAATAAGATAAAATGCAATTAATAACAAACACATTAAACAAAGCCTACAGCATCACAAAATCTCATTGTGTTAATACGGTAGATAGGCACTTGGTACTCTGTCAAACTAACTTTCGAACTCTCGACCACAAAGTAAGAAGGAACAATGGTCCGCCATGCTATGCGATAAGGTTCCAACTTATAATAAGGAACTTTACTTTCTATAGTTTAGGAGCTAGACTGGTGGAGTTGTTAGTTATGTGTTTGTGGTGCGAGGGTAAATGAGGTTAAAGAGAATAGATATTAAGTTGGTCATAAGTGATTTTTAGGGTTCCGCACCTCAAAAGGTTAAAAAAGGAACCCTTATAAAGATCACTCTCTTGTCCGTCTGTCCGTCTGTCACCACCGATTTTCTCAGGAACGAGCGGACCTAGCAAGTTGCTTATACCAGATACTGAGATATATATTCCCTATTAGCTGTATAAACAAGGCCCTAAGTCAACATGATATAAAGCAATGGGCAAATTTAGATTTTCGAAAAAACTTGTAAATAGGTACCAAAAAGTCTCTTTTCAGCATTTTTTTTTTCGGAATTTTCCCTTAAATTGTGCTGTAATAGGCACCTTCCTTTTAATTGAGTAGTGTCTTCAAACGCATATGGAAATCTAAGTAATATTATAAAAGTAAAAGTTTGCGAGGATGGATCCAGGATGTTTGTAACTCTGTAACTCAAAAACTTAGCACACAGATAGGTTATATTCTTGATTATTAATACATAAGATACGTTTTATCCCGGTAATACGATCCCGTGGGAAAATTACCGAGCTCAACACGAACAAAGCCGCGGGCATAAGCCAGTTAAAAATAAAACTGTTGTCTGTTGTAATATTTTAATTTCCATGCAAACTTTTAAACAAGAAAAATAGGATCAATCAACTTGGCCTTTCACAGTCCATTTCTAGACATAGGCCTCTCCCAAGCTGCGTCACAATATCCTATCCCGTACTCACTCCAGGTCACCTACCATGACGTCTTATTGCAGGATTGTTTTAATCTTATTTATATAAAAAGATGGAGCTAGACGTCCTGCCTTCCCATGGCTCAGTTACTTTCCCACATTGAAATGACATTAAAACAATCCTGCTTGGTAACCCCCCAGAACTCCTTTTCCGCAATGGCTATCGAGCCTTCGACAAACATTTCCTGCTCACTGCCACGTAATACTCATAGTACTCGTACTATATACGACGCACCAGTTTTTCATGAATATTTTTTCAATATTTATATTTAAAAACTGCACTTTCAACGCATGCAAACGTTTATAGATTAACTACACCATAAACAAAAAACACACTTTATTTTTATATGAATAAAAAACAATCAATGTACGCCATTTTCATAGCAATAAAAATATTTTACACATTACCTTTTGTGGTGTAATTCTTTGTGCCAACACTTATACAACTTTTGACAAATAAATTCTAATGCCATATTATGTGAGGTTTTTTAATTATTGATTGTCGTTAAATCATTAAAAACATGACTTGAAAAACCAATTTCCGTGCATTAATTTTAAGATTTTAGGTAAGTTTTTTTCAATTTGTCTGCTTTTTTTTCCCGTGGCTTCACCCACATGGTTACCTGCAATCATTCTCTGGGAACGTACTTCTATTTTTTATCCACAGGTCCTGATGAAATCCACGGTGTGATAAACAAATAGACAGCTGTCTGTCTGTTTGTTTATCACGTTTTAACTGTTAGACTGAGATATTTTCCCATTTACGATATTAGTAATGATAGCTTTTATATAAAAGTATAACACCAAAACTTACCAACCTATAAAACCCAAAGCCGCTTTTCTCCCGTTTATTACTGCTAAAAGTGGTGCTAATTTGAAAATGAGATAAATCCATAGCATCGTCGCTATCTCCTGGCCTAGATTTGAGCCACGCTTTGGTAATAAATAACAGAGAACGCTGCGCTACCGTCATTTTACCACTAACAAGGCTCCTTCACACTTGTATTAAAACTTGTATTATTAAATAATTAATAATTTACATTTACTATTATTTAATAATAGAAAACTCAGACAGTATTTATTTCTATCAGTATTGAAGTTAACAACATTAGATATTGATTATTATTAACCTGAACTATCATTTTTCGATTTTTATTATCTTTTTAAATCGTTGTTGTTTTTTGTTTTTTTTTTTAAGTTTCATTTCATTGTATTTTTTTGTGTTCGGTTGTGTATTTGTGACATGTGAAAAGAAAATAGTTATTGTTTTCTTGTGAATTTTCTTGTACGTGTAGTTGGTAAGTTTTTGTTTTTATTTATTTTCATAATAAGACGTTGCCAATAGCATGAGAACCTGTAACTAGCCTGGAATATTCCAATTTGTGGGACACTAGGCTTCGTCTCTTTGAGAGGTATTGCCCCAAATCTTCTTGTGTTGGTCCAGTAGAAATGGCTGAGACTTAAGACCTGTAAATCGTGGATTCAAACCTCTTCACAGGTTTTGACTTTGTGTAAGATATCTGCTCCTAAAACTGTTGAAGAAAAGCATCTCAAGAGTTCAAAGACTTGTGTGTGACTTCACATCTTCACAACCGCATGGATGACAACTCACCTACTTTTACAGAAGGGGGTTGTGTCCCAGGCAGTGGGAAATTTTACATCTTTAACGTGTCGATAGCAACGTGTAGGGGTCGGCCAAGAACTCAGCTATATTTCGAACCCTACATAAAAAAAAATCCTGAGCATTTAAAAAACTAGGTCAACCGGAAACCTATATGGAAATATATATTTTCGACCCAAAACCTACAGGGTACTTCTGGTTGACTTAGAATTGTCAATTTGGTTAACACAAGTAAAGGGAAAATTCCGAAAAGTAAAAAAAGTTTAAACCAAAGGTTTTTGGTACTGGTATTTCTGCTCGTATCTTTTTATCGTGTTGACTCAGGACCTTGATTTTATACACCTAATCCTAGGAATCAATTTCTGGTTTACATTTCAACTTACGGGTAGACACTACTACCCGTTCCTGAGAAAATGGGTGGTGACAGACGGACAGACGGACAAGAAAGTGATCATATCAGGGTTCCTTTTTTCACCTATTTTATTGGTTGGCACCATAGGTTGATAATGTACTAGAACCGTATCCCTGTCTGCTAGCCTAGGCATGAACCACGCTTTACTAATAAATAACGCCTAGCTCTGCACTGCCGTCATACCCAAGCAAACTCGACTGTTTAACACCTCCTTATTCTATGATTATTTTTTTTTGTTTTAGCAGTAAAAAGCGAGTGTTTATTTCTTAGACAAGTGTTTCGTTTAAGAATACAATCACGATTGTTTTTTGTGGGATGTTTTGGTTTTATCCTAGTGAGTGTTGTGTGTTGACCTTATAGCTTCAGAACAAGGGCAATAACTAACTTAGGGGTTAGGCAGAGGTGCGTCAATAGTTCAAAACTGACTAGTATTTGAGTTTGTTTCAGTGTTTCTTCACCAGATGACCTGACCTAAATGATAATGATAAATGATGTTTTTACAAACAAGTAGGTTTTGACAAACACTTCTACATGTATTTTTTTTTAAACTTGATGGCGTCTTTCGTACCTGACTACTCTGAAAAGAAACAGCCGAAACAAACTCAGAGGTCATAGTCTCTTTTGAAGTCCAGACAAATTCTTGCTCAATTCACATGAGGACAATGCAAATTAGTGTCTGAGATGGTCTTTTGAATGAATTAATGAATTAATGATACATTTATTTGCCAGAATATAGGTTGTTTACATACGTTTATCGTTTACGTTTATCAATGGGTTTCACTATATTTGGCATTTCGCCATACAAATATTAAGATTTTGAAGAAAGAACCATATAGATTTGAGTGTACATGTCCAGTCAGTGCAAGCATTTGTCAGTTATCGTGTAGCTCGACTTAAATCGGCCTCATCTATTTTTTTACACGTGGAAGTACTTTTCACAACTATTTTGCAAGCATAGAATCTACAGTCACATTGGCCAATGAGGGATTTTCTTGTTCAACTGTTCCCTAGTCGCTGTTTAGATGGCGCTGATCTCGGTATGTTACTGCAACGAACAGAACGTCACATAATTTTACTAGGACATAAGTTATATTCGGAAGCTTATGCAAACGAAAGTGTCAGTCAACG
Organism: Xestia ashworthii; assembly: GCA_950022955.1. Classification (NCBI taxonomy): domain Eukaryota; kingdom Metazoa; phylum Arthropoda; class Insecta; order Lepidoptera; family Noctuidae; genus Xestia; species Xestia ashworthii. The sequence continues at coordinate 15,153,446 of OX465572.1, forward strand.
ACCGTATGTGACATGTGTTTTTTCAAGCGTTTTGGCTTTGGCACCTAGTAACGTATTCAGTTCAACGCCATCTACCGAGTTCATGGAAACCGTTTTTTTTTTAATTCTCAAAAAGAATACCTCTCATTATGTTTAAGTCCTTTATAAGGCCAGCATATTAGTATTTTCCGGGCAGAAATTTAACTCCGTGGCTACCACTACGAAACTCCTGATGGAAAACCCAAAAACACTTTGCCCGCCCGGGAATCGAACACATGACCTCATGTTTAGCAGTCTAAACTAAAATACTGGTACCTAAACGCACCTGATTACACTAAAAACTTACCACAACATACAAGGTGTAAACCACCTCATCACAAAGCTGTTAACAAAGCATTCTGTACATCAAACTAAGTAACTTTACGCAGAAAATAGTGCTGGGAAACAACTTTTTTTTTTGAGGTTATAAATCATGTTTTGTGGTAGAACTCAATGTAACGCATTTAAAACATTGTTCTGATGGATGGGTTGAATAGTACGGGGGCCGTAGAGGTGTTAAAAGTTAAAATCATACAAAAAAAACTTGTATTTAAAAAAAAACTTGTCAAAAAGTTGTATTTTTGACCCCCCATATCTCCGTAACTAGAAGGTTCCCAGGTACGTTGTAGAACAAAAAAATGATCGCAGTGATGGGAAGAATTAGAGCCTTTCGGCTTCGTGAAGAGGTGTTTTACACCCTTTATTTGGTTAAACAAGCCACGTAGTTTGCGCTAATTACTGTAAATATAAAATAATTGAAGAGCTCGTAGCTAAGTAAAAACAGCCACTCGGGTCCATCATCAAGGTTAAGCAGCATTCGTGGATGGGTTGCCACTCATTACATACGAGTTAAGAGAAAGTACCTGAAGCTGTTGGCCCCACTTGTCATTTGTAGAACTTTGACAGTCGTTACAGGTAGTCAGAGGCCCGAAAGTCTGAGAACCACTCTCATCAATCGTATTCAGCTCATCTGTACCCCTTTCACAACTACATATATTGGGATTGGCTTCCAGTCTAACCGGATGCAGCTGAATACCAGTATTTTCATAGAGAAATTCTGTTTGTATTTTGTTTTTTTTATAATATTGTTTTTTTTTTTCACTATGCTTACTTTTTACTAGTGTTATAATCACAATTTAACCATTTATTTTTTTATGTTTTGTCCTGTCGGGCTAACAAATGCTTTTTCTTTCTTTCTTTCACAACCCAGTTAGTACTGGTAATACGATACACCTTGGTAAGACTGGCTGTCAGTCTTCCTAGCCACGCATAATGATGGCTAAACATCTGCGAATGATTGTCAAGAGTCTTGACAATCATTCGCTGATTAAGCCGATAGTCTTGCCTCAAGACCATTGTAAGTACTACCGTACTCACTGAAGGTAGACCAGTTTTCAACTTTATTACTCAGCGCAGTGGTACCCTTAAAGGGGACCATCATATGCCTAGACCATTACCTTTACTATAGCATATGTTAATGCATAAAAAATAGGGGGCAGTCTTTGGGCACTGCTGCTAGAAGTGTAACTGTAAAATTCTATTCTATTATATTCTAAGTAATCTGTATCAAAACCCAATACTCAATACTTTATTGCATTCCACAATGTAGGCTTAGGTGGTATACATATATTTAGAGACAATCGTGGACCCTGTCGGGCACAGCAAAAATAAGATATGTGGAGAGGACTTATCATTTAGAAGTCATTTCAAAACCAATTTTACATTGTATGGAAAACTCATTTAAAACTAACACCACGGATTTTAACGTTTACAATTCAAAAATAAAATTAAACACATGAAAATTGGATAATGTTTACAATTTAAAAGTACATAATACAAATAAAATCTGAAAATAATTATTTCAATAGAATAAATCAAGTTAACGAAAGAATAAATCATATCAATAAAAAATAATAATTAAATCATGTGAGATAATAAGATAAATCATGTCATTAAAATAAAAGATAAAAGATATCTGCTACGGGTTGTGCCACGCGCACGCCTAGTGGTGCTACGCCGTAGCGGATCGGCTACGAGTGCTACAAAGCGTTAGGTGATGGCCACGCGAGTGCCGTGACTTTTGTTCACCTAAAAAGTACTCAAGGAGCCTAATGAAGTTTTCACAAAAAATAACATCGTCGTTTTTGCTGATAGATTTTTATTTTTTCTAGGCCCTTTAGTTACTACTACTACTAATAGTCTATCTCATCCCACTGCTGGGCAAAGACCTCCAAAACTTTCGATCCAGGGCCAGTGTGGACCACTGATTGTGTTGGTCTACCACGACGCCTTCTGATTGTGTCAGGGCTCCACAATGTGGTTATTTTGGCCCACAGCTCATCGGGCATACGACAGAATGTATTTTGGCCCACTACATACTAGCTAATGGTTTAAAACCTAATTCCTTTATAAGATAATTTAGCTTATACCCTAACAATAACCACACAAAAAGCTAAACTCGTAATAAAACTGGCATTCCTACAATATTTATGAGCAGAGTGAACATCCTGTATATCGTAAAACAAACACGCTGTATAGGCCTCTGGGGTGCTATCGTTTTGTTTGCTACATACGTTTATTGTTGGGCTGGTTTGTAGGTGAACTGAGTGGCTTTCTAAGTGCTGGGTAGTGGATTCAAACACAGACATATCGGTAGGATGGTATTTCTGACTGGCTTATTCCACTAATTCCCCTTTAAGAGAATCCCCCTTAGGGGGGAAAACTGGAACCTAATGTAAGACTAAAGGTCGTGGCACACTTGACAAGCACCGCACCAGCACAGCTGTTGGCCAGCGTTGTCTTAAATATAGGCTATGGCGCGCTTGCCACGCGTCGTCAGTAAGGCGTAAGCACGCGGTCCGCGCGCGGGTAGCGCGGCGTCCACGCGCGGGCGGTGTGGCGTCCGCGCGCCGTCCGCGAGGCGTAATCTCGCAGTCGGTGCGCTGGCTGTCATAGTCCGGGAGATTGTGTTGCATTTTAGAGTGTTTTTACGCCGATCAGTTGCCATCTGGTTCAATAGATCCCGAATGACTGATAAGTGAACCCAGCGTCAGCTGAGGCACCCGAGGTGGGTGTGGGATTGGGAGGTTACGGAGGTGGTGAAAAAAAGCAGTCATAGTACGCAGGCTGAAACTTTTTATAAATAGTTTTCACCTTTGTACTATTTTCTGTTCCTTTCTTCTTTTCTGTGAGTGTACATAAATTGATAAATAAACAAATAAATACTGAGCTTAAAAATATCAGCTGCGTAGTGGACGGGGCATTATGTTTCTGCCGCTCACATGAACTTGTAAAAGAAATAATATAGTACGCCGGATGAAATTTAACAAAGTGATTGTTTCAATTATCAAAAGTACGAAATCAACAATCATCTGTGTGGGTAGCGGTCTTTACAAGTTCATGCAACCTATAAACGACACCCATGACGGAAAATGAAAGAAAAAACTCTCGAAAGATTGTCAACCGAACATACTTTATTATCTTATTTTTCATCATGGGTCATCGTTTTCATGGTTTCGGGGTGGCTGATAACGAAGATGAGGTTAACTACGTCAAGCATTAACGTGACCATATAATTATATAATCTGGGAGTCTTATCGAACGAGGTTCAGTGTAGTGGGCTCTCTAATTAAATGTGTAACTGTACGTTGTTTTGCGGGCCACTCGGAGGCGGCGCGTAGCCAGCGCGTGGACGGCGCGCTGTAAGCACGCGGTCCACTCGCTTGCGGGTCGTATGGTAGCGGCAAGCGCGTTGACCACCCGCCGTAAGCTTTTTCATATGGACATTATAAAATAGGCTATGCGACACACGATTTAATGCTCTTTGGAGCGGTGCTTGTCAAGTGAGCCACGACCATCCAGAAAGTCCCCTTTTCATTTTGAGTTATTCCACTATTCCCCCCTGAGAGAATCAGTCACTTTACTTACAGACCAATAGAAACAAAATGCAAAACAAAACTTTGCACAGAAAAGTTTCTTTAATTTTTCTTTGAATCAAGTGGCAGGTATTTGACGAGGATAGGACATTTCTTGCTAACTTTGTTTATAGAAAAACCGATAGTTATGAGACGTGGCATATTAACTGACAGTTATACGTAAGTAAGTTGTAGAAAACGGGCCTTCAAGGTATGTTACAATGTTTAGGTTTTTTTAAGGCTTAGTAGCTTTACAACAGTTTTTTTTAGCAAAAGTTGTCCTGCACGGCTATTTTTAATTGTCTCGTTGACATTTGAGCATGGTCTTGGATTTGATTCCCAGTTCGGGCAATTTCTTATTAACAATTTGATTTATGCCTGGTTGATGCCAGTAACTTTCTTTCTCTTAAAAACTGGCGAAATGCGGTGTCCTACAAGGTCAGTGCTAGGTCGGACAAAATCAGAGTCATCGATTTGAGAAGAACAAAAATATTGCAAGGTCGTCGTTAGCTCCTAAAGCTGTGGATTCAGCTACACATTTACTGGCACATGCTTGCGCTGACTGGACAGCATCACTCAATTCTATGTGGTAAAAGTATCAGCAGATTAGTGGCTTTTGATGAAAGCTCCAAAACACTATCTCGGATACTTATCTACATGGCTCTCATATGACTTGAGCGAGATTAATGTCTAGACTTAAAAAGACTGTGACCTCGTCTAGTATGTCCAAAATTACGTGTAAAATCGTTTGTTATAACCTACTTACAGAAATAAATATCATTTAATTTCATAGTTAGGCCTCTGCTTAATTCTTTGGCGATTACAGGCGTAATGTTATGTTTAGCATTTACTAATCTGGAAGATTCTGATGTCCATCTGTTGACACCACAATCCCTCAAAAGCAGCTTCTCATAAAATATTTACGCTAAATTGCATTTCTGCTCCTTAGTAAGAGAAATTAATATTGCCCAGTGTCCACCTAAGCATAAACAAATACTACTGCCTAAGCCTAAGCCTAAAAATAATCCCTGTCAATAATTACTTTGACCCAATCAATCAGAAACAATGCGTAGTTATCTTGATTTAACACCGCGTGTGACCATACATCCGCCATATTGGCGTTGTCATGGCAACCGATTGTTTCCCGCGCTCCGTGCGAACTGCCGCCATTTGCATGCGTCGCCATTGTTGTTGAGATTTTTGATGAATGAAAGAAATATAGGTTTTTTGCGAGATGATAGATTAAAGGGTTGTTTAGTTTGTCTGTGGATAATTGTAGGCTTTTTTATAGAGTATTTACCGTAGGCCCGCGGCTTGATCCGCGTGTGGTTTGGATTTTGTCCCACGGAGTCGCACTACCGAGAGAAAAAAGTATAATTTGTATCCTACGTGTCAAATTGGGTTATAAACTATGTGTGTGCCAAATTTCATCCAAATCGGTTATGTGGTTCTTGCGTGAAATAGAGTAACAGATTCATTCCATTCATTAAGATCGCACCGTTGCTAAGAAGGTTCGTTTGTTTGGCAACGCGAAATGGTAAGTTATTACGCCTGTTAAATAACTATTACTGTAACCTTGCGTCATTTCACAGCTTGAATAAAAGCCGCTCCCCAAGAATAACGTTTCTTTCGGTATCATTATTAAGGTTATATGGAAGTCTGACAACGAGTCTTACGAAGGGGTATAGTATTACCCAGTACTAACTTGGTTGTGGAGGTTAGGAAGACAGTCGCTTCATGTAAAATACTGGTATTCAGTTGATTCCGGTAAGACTAGAACCAGACCCCAACACAGTTGGAAAAAAGCAGGCAAATGATCTGTCCAAACCTTTACTTACATTCTTATTTCTGAAAAACAATAACTAACAAGTCCAAGTTGCAACCCGCCGTAATATATAACTATACCACACAGGTATACTTTATTCCCGCCTTTACTTCACAAATCGTTTTAAAAATAAAAGCTCTAATAGCTCCTGTAGTTGTGAAAGAGGTTTCAGGATTTATTAAGTGCTCATTGCTCGTTTAAAAGTTGAAACAAAACTGCTTTACTGGGACTTAAAGAAGCAACGAGTTCTTTTTAATCTATCGATAATTCTTGATTTCTATACGGTCATGGAAAAGGGATACATATTTACTCTACGACGTTATGGCTAACCCTCATTACCTCTCATTGAGAGGAGGCCGTATCCCAGCAGTGGGAACATGATTGGTTGATGATGATTATGGCTAACGCTGTGGTTTAGTGCTTGTTTTCTGAAATGTAAATACCATGACTCGGTGATAGTTTTTAATAGCCGACTATAATTTTTAAGAGTCTTATCTCATGCCGATATGTTAAGCTGCAGCTTTTGTGGATATAAGGAGTCCTAAAATAACCGCTTTAACATAATCATAACAAGATAATTGTAACGTAATTCTTATTGAAATACGTTACAATTCGTGAGATGGTCACAAAGTAAACTCCCTGGTCAAACCAATAATCACGGTGATGGAAAAGTAAAACCAGTTACATTAAATTAAAAAGTTTAAAAACCCTCGACAGTCGACACATTGGGTCATAATTTCAAGGTTTATTTTTTTCATTTGATACCCTATTGAGGGAGTTGTGAAAAAAAAGTAATTCGTCATCTTGTGGTGGCAGCCATCTTGGATTTGAAAATTATAATAGCGAATAGTATTTTACTACTCAAGCCCTTTCATTTGATACCCATATTGAGGGATTTGTTGAATAAATATGTAGTCCGCCATTTTGTGGCGGCGCCCATCTTGGACGGATTTTTATCAAACATAGCTAAGAACACTCCTGACTAATTCACCTTTCAAACAAAAATAACCATAATCAAAATCGGTTTATCCGTTCGAGACCTAGGATGCCACAGACAGACACACACACACACACAGACACGTCAAAGTTATAACATCCCGTCGTTTTTGTGTCGGGGGTTAAAAAAATTGTCATTAAACTTAAATTCCAAGAAGTCAATCTTGTTAGAAATCGTTGTAATGAAGCCTACACAGCAATTATACCACAGGGCATGTCGGCAACTTAGGACATGGCTTTGGTCTTTGGGATCCATAATTATAAAAAAAAATATTAAAAAAAACGCTTTGACAACCTTTGCCACATGTCCAAATCCTCAAGAGCTATTCCAAGGCTAATGTTAATCATTCATGCCATTTAGCTTATGCTACATGAACGTATTTTCTTTCTGTCTTTCTTAACTTAACCAAACATCCTGCAACATTCCCTAACAGCGTCTTACAACAAAGAAATGAGCTAACCAATCTCAATCAGAAGATCTCACAACACTAATAAATCCATACAGTACTAAGAATGTAAAGAAAACATGCCATAAGAGATGTTATCTCACCACGCCAAGCTGTGGGAAGCGGGTAACGGTTACAGCTATGCGATGAGTTAATAAACTTAGCTAATTAGTGGGAGTGCGTTGTTTTATACAATGGTATGGTTATTGGAGAATGATTAGAACTTTTTTGAAATGAGAATGAAATGAAATTGCGGCCACTTTTTGGCAGAGAGATTGGAGAGGTTTTTTTTCGACTATAGTGAGTAACTTTACTATTTCGGAGTCTCATAATCTGTCCAGGTTTTTCCTAACTATGTTGTAGTCTATCCGAATGCAGCTGACTACCAGTATTTTACATGGAGCGACTGCCTATCTGACCTCCACAACCCAGTTAGTACTGGGTAATACGATACCCTTTGGTAAGACTGGTTGTCAGACTTTCGAGCCACTGACTACTTACTGACTGTTAAAGATCTACAATTGACAGCCGGAATCAACGGCTAAACGTGCTTGCCGAGGCATGGATGAAGCTCGGTATGACATGGGCGGTCGCACATCCACGGACCTGCAACCGAGGCAAGCGTGGTTTAAGCTGACGATCGACCCGAGCGGCTGTTATTATTTCGCCACGAGCTCCTTGAAGTCTATTAGAAAATAATAACTCACTTGCTTTTGTTCGTGGCTTGCAAAGCGAGTGACTTTGAGGTTTGAAATTATGCCACAGGAAAGTACTATCGGGATAAAAATATAATATACCTGAATGCTAAAGTTCATTAGCGTTTGTAAATAAAATAGAATGAAATCGTTTTAAAACAGAGCAGCACGCTTGAAACTAAACGCATTCATTTGTTTGTTAACATAGTTTAGACCGTAGCTTCGGACTTTCATTTAGGGGATGTTTTATTTCGACCCTCATTAGAGTAGGACCTTGATTAATTAAACCTACTAGTCTATTGTTTCCTTATAGTCCGAACAAAATTTTTAAATTTTTACGGGTGCACGTTTTTTGGCACGCCTTTTCCATTAAACTACTTTATATTTCTGGTCCATTCTCCCTCAGCTAGACTCGAAGCATAGCTGGTAACATCCAGCTATGCTTGGAGTCTTGCTGAGGGATCGCATCCAGAACGAAGTGATCTGACAGAGAACCAGAGTTGTCGGCATAACACATAGCTTGCACTGGGCCGGCCTTACTAGCCGTAGAAGCGATAACCGTTGGGGTAGAAGTGTTCTTGAGTGGAGACCGTGAATCGGCAAGCGTAAGATGGAACGCCTTCGGGCTCGGTCGAGCAACGACCTTAGCAGGGTGGGTGGTAACAACTGGATGAGAATTGTGCGATTATGTTAATGATGATGTTATCAGCTGAATAGGTGATAACATCAATGTGATGTTATTGCCAAACTTAAGTAGCAGTGGGCAGGGCACATTGAATTGTGTGTGAAAACATTGTGCACAGGGCACATCGCAGAACGGATGGCCGATGGGGCCGAAAACTTCTGGAGTGGCAAACGCGAACCGGAAGACGTTGCGTTGGGAGACCTCCTAATAGGTGTACCTATGACCTGGTGAAGGTTGCAGGAATCCGTTGGATGCGAGTCGCACGGGACCGGTCAATGTGGCGACATTTGGGGGAGGCCTATGTCCAGCAGTAGACGTCTTTCGGCTGAGATGACGCTGATGATGATGAAATATTCAGATGAGCTGATGACTGGCTTAGTATAGGCCAACCTCCAGCATTAGGCTACAATATACTAGGTTCATCTACTCAAGTTACTTAGTAACTCTTTGCTGACAGTTCATTTCACACGCCCTAATCGAAAATTTATTAGTTTATCGCACATAATGTAATCCATTAAGAAACTCAGTTATAAGAAATCATAAACTAACCTGACAATGATAGTTAACTATGTGAAAATTAGAACGTTAGCCGTTGTGCAAGTTTGAAACTATTAACTATCGAAGTCAGAGGTTGCTAAAGGTTCAGCGGCTAATTTGCACAAATGTTTTGCATTGACGGATTTTTATAAAACAGGAAGATCTAAAAATGTGTTTAGATCCTTTATCGACTCATATTACGACGCCGTGATTCCAGACTTAAAAACAGAGCCCCAAAATCAGTCTGCCTGACTTAATAAAGTCTTAGTAGCTCTTGGACATGGAGTTATCTCAGGATATCGGATATTCTTTTAAATAGGCGGACGAATTTTTGACGACCTTCAATTCTTTAGTGCTTTTCAATCTTTTTATTATGTTTTGAAGGCATTTTATACCAGTCAACCTTTCCGTAATGAAGACGTGATGTTCAGAACGATAGATAGATTGTGTGAGCCATGATATGAAAGAAAAAGGAGTAAATGATGGCGTGGTGGTTGACAGAGGAGAATGGAAGAAAAGTCCTGCTGCGCCGACCCCTAGTCACATAGGACAAGGGCAAAAAGATGATAATGGCTTCTTCTTCTCTTTCAGATATCAACATAAGACAGCGCCATGTTTTGCCTCCTACTCCTCATTCTGCCAGGAGTGAGGACCCAGGATCCCACACCACAAAGCTACTTGCAGCCACATCGAGTGCCGTACACACCTGTCCAGTTTTTGCAACATAAGGAACACCACAGGTGAGTTTCATTCAGAGTTTCTTATGACTTTTTGCGTAGATCTACTTAAATTGATATACAGAATAGAAGTAAGTATAAGGCTTCGCGATGGGCCCGTTGAGGTCTTATAATGTTATAGCGTAGACGACTAAAAATTCTAATTAGTCCGTCAATTTGACTATCGAAGAATAGACCCGTATTTTTTATTTTGGTAAACCAAAAGTGACGGAGATACGACGCTTTTAAAATTCTCAATACGTCGAGCCTACGAACCCCCACTCTCGAGTTTTGATGCGTTTTATCTTAGTCAATATTCATTGATTTACAACAACAAAAAATAGCAAATTTTTGACACTGTCGTCATGCTTATTATGTTGAATGGCAAAGAGAGCAATAGTGGCTCAATGGTAACGACCCTGACTTTTGGTTGTCAGTCGTGAGTTCGAACCCAGGCAGACACGTCTTTGTTTAGTACAATTCATCATCACTGCTCTCTAATTGTAGGACATCCACGATTGGTCTAGTGATCGCAAAGCGCGACTGTGATCCTGGGTTCGATTCCTAGGCAAAGTGTTATAGTATATTTTATAACGAGGGACTAAACGAAGCCATTATATACCCGAGGTGGTTTGACTCCCGAGCTTGCGAGGGAGTCATCAAAAAGCGAGGGTATATTAAGTTGGCGTTTAGTCTCGAGGTGCAAACTGTGCTTTTCACTTCGAGTGCGAGAAAAAAAATCATTTAAAACCGAACAAATTTACACTCGACAAAAATTCTGAATTGAGCAGTCAGTTTTTTCCAGGTCAGTCACAGATTAACAATTTAAAACACAACACAAACTCTCAACATTGCCGCAATGAAGATGATCCACACTCCACAGATAATTAGTACCTACATTACTGCAGCGGCTAGCTACAGAGGCATTGCACATACTTTTCAAAATCAACGATGCACACAAACAACAATAATTTTTCTCGCGTTGAAGAGTTCATTTGTTTTTTTTTTTTCAATAAACTGCTTTCTATTTGCAAGCCAATTCGAAATTTAAATAATACCTTTGATCCATTAAAAAAAAAAAGTAGGTAGGTACTGTTTTGTGACCATGTTTCAGAGTAAAAGATCGTTCCATTTTTAAATTACTTTTTACTCCCTAGGGAATAAACGGTCACTTTAATCCCGCTTCGTAGGGCTATAATGGCGTACTTTTAGAGCATGAGAAGTGAAAAAGGATTTTTTTCCAATTAGGAACTTCTCAGTACCAGCCACAGAGTCTAGTTTTCTTTCCAAATGATGGCAATAGGCTCACCTCCTATCACATGGAGCATAAACCTAATTGGCGAAAAGTGAGTGTGTACCTACTATATTCGGTACACATCTGTAGGTACCTACTGCCCGAAGACTAGATAATTCATTGATAATGGGTGTGAAAAGATTCTTAAAGAAGCTGATAGGCACTTCATCTCCTCGTCATTGCGATATTTTTTTGTTCTAGACCAGACGGAGATGTTAGGGGTCAGAATTTCAACATTTTTTAAGTTTTTTTTCAAATACGTGTTTTCGATGTAAGATTTTTACTCTAAACACCTCCACGACCACCGTACTATTCAATCCATCATTCAGCACAATATTTTGAGTTTTATTAAAGTGGTTTCCCAGCAATAATTTTTGCGTAAAGATACTTAGTTTGATGTACAGAAGTTGACGGCTTTCTGAAGCGTCTGTTTACACCCTGTATACTCACAGACAAAACACTAGAGAAAGATTATAATGTTTATATTACTATTAACAAAGTCATCATCATCTGTCCTGGATAAAAATATTTTTATTATATTCTTCACAGTCACATAGTATTCACAGTCACATAGTACTCGTATGTTTTTAGTTTGGTCTAGATCATCATCTGCCTAGCCTTTACCCAACTATGTTGGGGTCGGCTTCCAGTCTAACCGGATGCAGCTGAATACCAGTATTTTACATGGAGCGACTACCTATCTGACCCTGCACAACCCAGTTAGTACTGTACTGAGTAATACGATACCACTTGGTAAGACTAGTTGTCAGGCTTTTTGGGCCACTGACTACCTGAAATGACTGTCAAAGATCTACAAATGACAGACAGGACCAACAGCTTATCGTGCTTTCCGAGGCACGAAGGGAACTCGGTATGTAAGGGTGGCTGTGTTCAACAATCCACATACCAACCTAGGCAAGCACGGCTTAACCTAAAGATCGACCCCGAGTGACTGTTTTTTTTTGCTATTAAGAAAGTATAGAAACTAAACGCATGTGATGTGACCTTTTCTCAAAACATAGTGATGAAAATCAAACGTAGGTATTCTGCAGTCAACACATACATAAGTAGCTATTGTCACACCTAGTTCCCACAGTATGTATAAAAACTACATCTGCTATTGTAATAATATTGACTAAGCGAAGGGTCTGTGAAGATTGTCACCTTGATTAGATATAGACATAATATCGCGCCTGTATGCTTCGAAGAAGTGGACAGAAATGTGTACACCAACACGGCGACTATTTTTTTAAATCTTTTCGCGTTTTTATCGATCTAGGGCTAAATAAAAAAGACTAATGGTTGATGGTTTTATCCGCCATCTTCAACGAGATCTGCCGCAATGCCTTCTAGGCTCCACAGGGCTCCAGCTCATTGAGCTAAGTCAGCCATTCGTGCTTTAGATTATGTTAGTTAGCTTGGCGTCTTTGGGAGAGGCTTTTGCCAATAGTGGAATGACGCAGACTAACAAAAACGGTAAAAACGTGTTACTAAAACTAGGAGACATTCAAAGAAAAACTTTTTATTATACATGTTTACCTGCTTTCTTCCGCGGCTTTGCTCGCGTTATGTCTGGGAATTAGACCCAGTAGTTCTGAAGATAACCAGGGGGCTATCTAGTTCAGTTTTAACGTAGGTACATTCAACCTTACAAACATTCAGAGTATTCAGACGTACTGATTACTCCAAAAGATTAGAATGGAGTATGTTTACACAAGAACCGATATTGCAAACCTCGGTGACCAATCCTGAACCCGATTCTTGTCCAAAACAAACGTCTTTTTCTTCAATTGTATGTTTTAGTAATTGCTTCCCTGTCCTTTGAAAATACATTGAAGGTATCTATTAAGGATCCGTAACTACTAAAAGGGTTTCCTACAAAGCTAAATCTCAACCCGATTTTCGGGAAAGTAATATTGTTTTGATGTAGTAATGGCCCAGAGGTTGAGGCCTCACCTGTCATGGTTGAGGTTATGGGTTCAAATCCGGGCAAGTACAAAAGTGACTTTATTCATATGTGCTTTCTAAGTTTATCTTGGAAACTCGCTTGCCCGAACTCTGAAAACCCGATTACCCATTTTCCCAGAGACGGTGGGACGAGCCGCTCTGCAGAGTAGTTCAGATCAATCTATATACTGAACACGTCTGCTACTACTGCTGAGCGTGCGCGCCTGCTGGCTGTGGGTGAATGGGAGTCGGGTCTTTGGCTTCACGCACTACCTTCGTCGAACACAGGCACGTTGCTCGATGACACCACTTTCCGCCTCGCTGTTGCTCTACGCCTAGGCGCCCCTTGTTGTTCTCCTCACCGCTGTCACTGTGGTGAAGTTGTCAACAGCCTCGGACACCACGGCCTGTCATGCAGCCGAAGTGCGGGCCGTTTTGCGCGGCACGCGAACTTTAATGACATCATCCGCCGATCTCTTGTTACCGTCGGTGTTCCAGCTTTATTAGAACCCAATGGTTTGGCACGCAACGATGGCAAGAGACCGGATGGTATGTCTTTTTTTCCATGGAAGATGGGTAGGCCTCTAGTGTGGGACGCTACATGTGTCGCTACTCTTGCTCCTTCCCATCTTCCTAGTTCATCGTGCTGTGCAGGGGCTGCCGCTGCGGCTGCGGAGAACCTCAAGCGGCGTAAATATAGTAACCTTATTGGTAACTATATTTTCGAGCCGTTTGGGGTTGAAACTCTAGGACCGTGGGGTCCGAGTGCTCACAGCCTTTTCAAGGAAATTTCAAAACGCTTAGTTGACACTTCCCGTGACCCTAGGGCTGGCTTTTACCTTGGCCAAAGGCTTAGCGTTGCCATTCAGCGTGGTAGCGCTGCCAGTCTCTTGGGGACATTACCAGTTGACAGCGTAGAGGAGGAGTTTTTTGACGCCATTTTTTAAGTTTTTAGTTTAATTTAGTTAGTTTAGTTAATTGTAGCAAATTGTAAATAATGTACATTTATGTTTAATTCGATAATAAATAGCACAATCACGTGTTTAAAAAAAAGTTTATCTTGGACATCACTGCCATAGGTAAAGGAAAACATCGTGAGGAAACCTGGACTTATAGTCTTGAGCAAGCGTGGTGATCAATGCTCGTGCCTTCGCTGTATAAGAAGAGGTCTTCGCCCAGCAGTGGGACAGTAACAGACTGGTATTATTAATATTGTTTTGAAAAATTGTAGGCTGCTTGAATATTCACGTTTATTTGAACAGTTAAAAGCGTTATTTTTAACCGACTTCCAAAAAGGAGGAGGTTCTCTATTCGACTGTATGTATTTTTTTTATTTTTTTTTTTTTTTTTTTTTATGTATGTTACCCGATTACTCGAAGACGCCTAAACCGATTTGAAAAATTCTTTTTTTGTTTGAAAGGGTATACTTCCAAGTTGGTCCCATAGTCGCCAAGTCGGGATCTGATGATGGAATCTTGGCGAAATCGAGGGAACTCTTCAAATTTTATAGGATAACGTACAGAAATTTTTATATTTTCTACAACAAGTGAAGCATTTGCGTTTGATAAGAACCATTCTACCATCAGATCTGATGATGAAGCCAAGAGTCACGGAACTCCATAATGAGACAATGTATCCTAGTCGTGTTTGGGCTTGTTGTAATTGTAACGGTATGCACTTTCCATGTGAACCACTAAAAAGTGAAAAATAAAAACTTTTTTGCAAAAAGTAAAACCGACTTCAAAAAGAAAAAGTGAAAAATAACTTTAGCTTCTGAAGTCGGTGACAAAAAAATTAAATCAATCATACAAACGTCACCGACTTCAGAAGCTAAAGTTATTTTTCACTTTTTCTTTTTGAAGTCGGTTTTACTTTTTGCAAAAAAGTTTTTTTAGACATTCCATTAGGAAATTCTAGGAACAACTCTGAGGCTAGATTTGTGTCAGACTTTTTTAGGGTATCTATTTTTTATTTGTTTACTAGGCTAAATATGAAACGGTGTCTGTGTATGTACCTTTAGGCGAATGGTTTTGCGCAGTATAACTTAGTTGGATGCACGTACAGAATGCTTGGTTGACGGCTTCGTGGAGGGTCCCTTTACACCTAGTACAAAAACAAATTGGCAGTGTAAGCTACACACCAAGAGATCTTATTTAGTTCTCCATTTTCACAATATGCAGCCGCAGAGACTGGATTTGCGCCGGTCATCATCATTATCATCAGCCTATTGATGTTCCCGCCGCTGCTCACGCCCGATTGGCTGACAATAGGCTTGTTTCCACCATCAATAAATTGCAAATCTATTTAGTCCGTCAGTTAGAGTATTAGAAAATAATGGACACGTATTTTTTGTTTTTGTAAATCAACGAATATTGACAAAGATAAAACGCATCAAAACTCGGGAGTGGGGGCTCGTGACGTCAGTACTCACTAAGAATCATACCGAACAGTGACGTATTGGGAATTTTAAAAGCGTCGTATCTTCGTCAATTTTGTTTTATGTGACAAAAGAAAAAATACGGGTCAAATATTTTTTTTAGATTTTTTCAGTTAACAAGCCTATTGGCTGGCTCCCTTTGACATGGCACTTAAACATAACTGGCGAAATCTGTTCGTACGGTTAGGTACACCTCTGCCTAACCGTTCGCAGATTAGAGGCGTGATATTATATTGTGTCTCAACGAAATAAATCTTGAGAATTTTCATTAATCTCTCCCACTTTTCTACAAATGAACCAACAAATATAACAGGGAACATAAGAAGTCGTTAGCGCTAACTGGCTAAGTTTAAATCGAACAGTTAAAGCCATCGGTTGAAGCAGATAGGTGCAGTATTGATTCTACATTAGCCTGCAATTATTTTCTTGTAGTTATCGCCTCGGAGAAAAGTCGAAGCGATTAGTAGTTGCTTGCTGTCGGTGATTTCTTTGAAATTCGCGTAAATAACGAAATATTTGTTGTAAATAGATTTAGGTGTAGTTGTTGCAATTTGGCGTGGCAATACCGGTCATTGAATCACTTCTGTGATCCACCTACATCAATTGACATTCTTCATTGCAAAAATAGAAAAAATCACTTTAAGTAATGTCGGTCGCCTACGGTCGGTCGCGTAGTGTCGGTCGCGTACGGTCGGTAGGGTACGGTCGGTCGCAAACTTTGGCAACAAATACGGCAGCAACATACGCGCCGCTGAATAACGTCAGCGTCACAGTATGCCGCTATATAGAACACAATGTATACTCGTACGTGCGACCGACGTACGCGACCGACATCTGCGTAGCAGGAATTCAGGCCTTAATGTAGTCCCTATTCATCATTTCAGCCGAAAGACGTCCGCTGCTGGACATAAGCCTCCCCCAAGAGTCGCCACATTGACCGGTCCCTTGCGACTCGCATCCAACGGATTCCCGCAACCTTCACCAGGTCATCGGTCCACCTAATGGGAGGTCTTCCAACGCATCGTCTTCCGGTTCGCGGTCGCCACTCCAGAACTTTTCGGCCCCATCGGCCATCCGTTCTGCGAGCAGTGTGCCCTGCCCACTGCCACTTAAGTTTGGCAATTCTTCGGGCTATGTCAGTAACCTTGGTTCTCTTGCGGATGTCTTCATTCTTCAGTCCCTATAACATGGGACTTAAACATACTTGCGAAATGTGGGTGTACTTTTAGATACACCTCTGCCTTACCCTTCAGGGTTTACAGGCGTGATGTTATGTTATGTCACCTACACTACAATAATATTTTATAGAGGTAAAATTTGTACTTTTGTGTGTATGTTTGTAATGAATAAACTCAAAAACTACTGTGCTGATATCAAAAATTCTTCCACCATTGGAAAGGTACATTCACCCTGAGTATCATAAGCTATATGTTATCCCCGTACTCTCACGGGAACGGGAACTACGCGGGTGAAACCACGGGGCGTCCTTTAGTTTTTTTTTTTTTATAAAAGCAATTGTTTTTTAATCAAAGATTAAGATTAAAAACTGCATAGCTATAAGATTTTCACCCTAAGAATGGTAACACATCAAGAAATCTACAGGTCAGATACAAACTAGACTAAGGTCCATGTTCACCGAAAAGATAACAGTCTGATTAGCTGAAAACAGCTGTCACTGTGACATATTACCATACAAAAAAAACCGGCCAAGAGCGTGTCGGGCCACGCTCACTGTAGGGTTCCGTAGCTTCCCAGACCATTAAAAATACCAACATTTTTCGTCAGCAAAAATAACTTTGTTTTTCATAGTATTTGTATGAAAAACAAAGTTATCATTTGCGTTTTTTTGAAAAAGTGCTATATAACTCAAAAACTATTCAACTCATCAAGTTGAAAATAATTTTCCTAGAAAGTTCATATAAAGGTCTACTTCTGTGATTTTTTTCATATTTTTTAAACTTATGGTTCAAAAGTTAGAGGGGGGGGGGACACATTGTTTTTGACTTTCGGAGCGATTATTTCCTAAAATATTAATATTATCAAAAAATGATTTTAGAAAACCCCTATTCATTTTTAAATACCTATCCAACAATATATCACACGTCAGGGTCAAAATTAAAAAAAAAATCGCTCCCCACTTTACGTCTGGGGGAGGTACCCTAATAAAAATGTTTTTTTTAATTTTTATTTTTGCACTTTGTCGGCATGATTGATATACATATTGGTACCAAATTTCAGCTTTCTGGTGCTAACGGTCACTGAGATTATCCGCGGACAGACAGACAGACAGACAGACAGACAGACAGACAGACAGACAGACATGGCGAAACTATAAGGGTTCCGTTTTTTGCCATTTGGCTACGGAACCCTAAAAATGTGTTTTAAACAGCTGTTTTAGATAATCAGACTGTCATCTTTTTGGTGAACATGGACCTAAGTCAGATACAGATCAAAACTAACCAACAATTCATTCCTTTCCAGAAAAGGCCCCATACTGTTCCCAAATGACGCACCACCGCCGCCGCCGACCCCCCTCATCGTCACATCGAGACCTCTCAGCGAGTCCATAGCTAGGAGCGAGCTGAACCCCAACAACAGTGTAGCTGCTCAATCCCAGTACCACCAGGTAATAACCCAACCCCACTCGTAGAAAGAAAGAAGAAAACAAACATGCGGAGACAGCTGCTGGAAGTGAAAACAAAGCAATCTACATCTGCTACGGGTTGTGCCCCGCGCACGCCTGTGTGCCGTAGCGGATCGGCTACGAGTGCTACGACGGGTTAGGTGACGGTAACGCGAGTTCCATAATTTTTGTTCACCCAAATAGTGCTCAACGCGCTTAAAAAAGTTTTCACTTCAAAAAGAAAATTATGTTTACTTTGTCACATACATGACGCATACAAAATGAAAAAAAAAATTAAAAATATAGATACAACGCATAACAAATATTTATAAATACAAAAGGAAGGTACTGAATAAAAAAAGTTAACAGTTTGCACGTCGTGACTGCGATAAGCAGGTTAGGTAACATAGCAGCATGATGCTGTGCTATGAGACATTATGATCATAGCGACATTGCTACCTCTCAGCGAGTTTAAAGCCAAACTTTTTGTTACTTGATATATTTTCCGCAAGAGAACCAAGGTCGCCGACGTAGCCCGAAGAATTGCCAAACTTAAGTGGCAGTGGGCAAGGCACATTGCCCGCAGAACAGATGGCCGATGGGCCCGAAAAGTTCTGAAGTGGCGACCGGGAACCGGAAGACGATGCATTAGAAGGCCTCCCACTGGGTGGGCCGATAACCTGGTGAAGGATGCGGGAATCCGTTGGATGCAAGTCGCACGGGACCGGTCAATGTGGAAACACTTGCGAGGCCTATGTCCTACAGTGTACATCTTTCGGCTGAAATGATGATGATGATGATATTTTTCCAAGTGTGAAGCTTTTTGCCTACCCATTCTTACTTCACTGGCCTTGTTGTTTAAATCTCTCGTTGATCTAGTGGTGGCCAATGTCACTGGTGAGTATGAGATCCTGGGTTTAATTCCCAGGTTGTTTAAAGTGTTGTTGGGTTTTTTCATCACGAACTTTTCAGTAGCAGCCACGGATTGGTGGCAATAGGCTCGCCATTACACAATATATAAATATCTAGTGAAATGTGGATATATTTGAATTACAGAATGTGATCTTATGTCTTCAAATGACTTTATGTTAATTTATAACATGCTGTCTTATAGTTTTGCAAATTTAACAGTTTTTCTTTCTTTTAGGTTACTTTTAGACCCAACTTGTTGGCCAGGGGAAAGAATTATGATCCCTACAGCTATACCATTGCTACGGTGACGCCAGTATACGATTTTGCCCCAGAAAAGATAATCGAGGAGAGGAAGGAGAAATACTTCAAGGATTATGAGGTAAGAGATTTTTCTTTTTACAGATACCAGTTACTGCGTTTCAACACAAGAATAGATACCAAACCTTACCGGTCCCTTCAGAAAACCATCAATCGCTTCTTGTGCATGATAATTAGTTTACCTAATAGAGAGCTCGTGGCTAAATAATAACAGCCGCTCGGGTCGATCTTTAGGTTAAGCCCTACTTGCCTGGGTTGGTCTGTGACCACCCATTACAATACAGTTTCCTTCGTGCCTCGGAAACCACATTAAGCCGTTGATCCCGGCTGTCGTTTACAGATCTTGGCAGTCGTTAGAAGTAGTCAATGGCACAAAGAGTCTGACAACCAGACTTACCCAGGGGTATCGAATTGCCCAGTACTAACTGGGTTGTGGAGGTCAAATAGGCAGTCGCTCCAATTAAAATACTGGTATTCAGCTGCATCCGGTTAGACTGGAAGCCGACGCTAACATAGTTAGGACAAGGCTAGGCAGCTGATCATGATTAGTTAACGTAATCACCATTAAAAACCGTTTGTTGCCCGTGGTACTACCAGGGTTATTACTAGTAGTACATCGGGAAGATTTTTATACACGTGCTACAGTCAGGATTGGCACATAAGATCAATAATCATAATAACCTCGACGATTCAAAATCGAACACTTTAAAATATCAAACTGGGTTCTGAAATCAGTTTTTAGTTTTGAAACCCGTTCAATAACCTAACTCACATACTATATGCTCCACCTAGTCATCAGATTTTTTTCGAATGGAAAAGAATAACTCTTACTCTTTACCGCGAACCTGAAGACGTTGCGTTTGAATACCTCCCACTAGGTGGACCGATGACATGGTGAAGGTGGCGGGAATCCGTTGGATGCGAGTCGCACTGGTCCACGTGGCGACACTTGGGGAAGGCCTATGTCCAGCAGTGGACGTGTTTCGAAATGATGATGATGATTATGACTCTTCAATAGACAATGGGTATCCATGAATCACATGCTGAATGAATTTTACGTCGAATTTTGATCGACTAAAACTATACAATAATAACGACATCGTTTTCTCCTAGTTTACTTTATTACGTCAGCTTTAATTAGAACTAAAGTTCCCAGATATTTCCTATTCAATAATGTCTGGGAACAGTCCAGTAAGCATTTGGGCCGCTCACATTTGCTTGTTCTTTTCTAACGGTGACTCGCCAACTTTTCTAAGTAGATCTAGCCCCCGTGTCGGGCTAGAAGAAACGCGAAAATAAAGTAACGTGAAATATCAACACAGATTAATATTATAATTTAAAAAAAAAACAATGTATAACTTACCCGCCATCTTCGGAAGTCCGCCATCTTAGATTTAGAGTAACGTCACTTAACTTACCATGCATTGTCATCCAAACTAAACATGTTTGCAAAATTTCAGCTCAATCGGAAACCGAAAAGTGGGTCAAATTTAACTTCTAAGATTTGATTACACAATTAGTTACAGGTGAAGCGAATGAAAGCGTGTTAAAAAATAACAGCTGCAATCTTCCATGGGTTAGCCAGAAGTGTACGCGCACATTTCACCGGTTATATTTCAGCCCCAGGTAATAGGGTTAAGCCTATTGCCATCAACCATGCACAAGTCAGTCTCCAGGCTGCTACTACTATTACTAGTTCGCAATCAAAAAAATGCAACAACTCTTTGACTCTTGTATTCGTTTTTAGTAAGTTAGATAAAGCAATAGATTTAATTTCAAAGAGATTTTTGCCATTATTTCGGTAGCGATTATTGGAATTTATGCATACAAGAAAACAACATCGGAAGAAAAGAAGCGCTGATATGCTGGTCCAACCTAGTGAAAGCAGGAGATGTAATCAGGTTTAAATTCACTGTATTATTATAATCTATAGTTGAGAATGTCAATTGCGGGCATTGCCCTTTCCCTAATATCTCTCCGTACCTACTAACAAAAACAAATAAATACATATCGTTTTTCTTTAGAAAAAATGACAAGACTTGAACTTGCCTATTTTTTGTTTATAAAGTTAAGTACTTTAATAAATGAAGGTGGGTTTTTATAAGAGTGTCCTTTCGGTATTGTCAGAGACGCCACCTGGAATTTATCACTCCGAGAGCACCTCACCCGAAGGCCGTTGAAGTACTGGTAAAAACCTTGCAACAAAGAAGTTTTTATAAGGTTTTAATTTACATGAATAGTCAAGCAATCTTCTTTTAGTTATGTATATTATACGCTGAAATAAATTAGTTTTTAATTCATTATAATAGATGTCGAGGAGGTCGTGGCTAAATAATAACAGCCGCTCGGGTCAATCTTCAGCTCAATTCCACAGGTTGGCCAATAACATACCGAGTTTCCTCCGTGCCTCGAAAGACACGTTAAACCGTTGGCCTGCTGTCATTTGAAGCTATTTGACAGTCGTTACAGGTAGTCAATGGCCTGAAAGTCTGACAACCAGTCTTACTAAGGTCCTGGGGAAGGCTAAGGCGGGGTATTAGCCGGTAATAACTGGGTTGTGGCGGTCAGATAGGCATTCGTTCCATGTATAATACTGATATTTAAGCTGCATTCGGTTAGACTGGAAACCGATCCCAAAGTAGTTGGGAACAGGCCAGGCAGATAATAAATCATAGAGGACGGAAAAACCCAATAACACTTTGCCATACCAAGGAATCGAACCCCAGACCCCACAGGACAGAAATTCAGACTCCGGGCTGCGTGCTAGTAATAAACCAACACGGTTTGTACCACATTTACAGCAAATAAATAATTTTGGCCTAGACAGAACTTTTTTGCCATTCTATCAGCAACGACGATAATGGAGAAGTCAAAAATGTAAATGAACATAACCACCGAAAAGCTTATGTCATTGAAATTCCATGAACTTACTAGGTCCTTAAGATCCGTCTCTGGACCGATGACAACGAGGTAGTTAATAATCTTAAGATCAACTAATTATTTAACAATAACATTGTCTTTAAATCAGAATAATCAATTTCCAACGCTCGATGAAAAAAACAACAATAAAGTACAATCTACTACCAAAAACATTGAAGAAGATTATGAGTTCAATGAAGAAGACAACAATTTTGATTTTGATTTCAAAAAGTATTATGTGAGTTTTAAAATCTATTAGGATAATTTTAAAAACCATCCATGTACAGTATACAGTAACTGTACAGGATATGTGGCTTTACGCGGTGCAGCGGTGATGGCCGATGGAGCAAGGCTTTGACCGAGTGGTGGCCGTCCTAAAGCTTGTTGGGTCGACGATATCGTCAAAGTCACCGGAAATACCTGGATAATCAATCAATCAATCATTTTATTATCAGGCAACCTAAGGCCCATAAATAAAATACACAAAAACACATTACAACTTAAAAATATACTAATACATACAAAACCGGGAAATAGGGCAGAAACCATGGGAGGCCTATACCCAGCAGTGGGTGATTCAGATAATGATCCACTAACTCGCAAATGGTTTGCGTGGTGGATTGTAATAGCTCACTTTCACAGAAGCGTATGTTACAGCAATAGGGAATTTATAGACAGATTTTGCTATAGGTTTTATACCTAATTACGCAACGGAAAAAGACGACGTAGATATTGTAGCAGACAGAGAATTCCCTCTCATAGAGAGGAGGCCTGTGTCCCAGCAGTGGGAACAATAATAGGCTGATGATGATAGAGAAACAGTCGCAGGCGCCCCATGGGACGTGGATCTGGGGGCAGACCAACATGCTTAGAAAAGGCCTAGGTGATGAAAGTGGCACACTAACAATAGTGAAGCAAACTCGGAAGGAGATGGCGGGGTCCAATTGATTGGGACATGTAAAAAGAGACCTTTGCAACAGCAGTTGGATACAAAATGCACATATTTAAGTTGATATAGATGCGTTAAGAGCAAACAATACTAATGAGAATCTGACGCAAATTATTCACACACATTTTATTTTTACGCAAAAGACCAACGGAAGTATAGTATCAGACGGCTCAGAATACCTTGAATACTATCCTGACGCCAAAAAAATACTAAGAAGACAGTTTGCACGCTTTGCTGACGAGGACTTCCAGGTTGGACCTTCAAATAATCAAAAACAGTACTCGAATGGCAATGCCTGGCGTAGGCTCAATGACAAGGAGAAAACTCGACCCTCAGACAGTGTTGAAGATAGTGGTGAAATAGCAGAGATTCTAGGTCTGCCGTCAATTCGTAAAAGTGTCATGAAAAGTGTCCAATATGATGTCAATATCTTAAAGTCTAGGAATAGTACTGATAATTATGAAATGGATAAAAAAATATGGAAAACATCGGGTAACTCCAGCCATCGAGACAAGCCACAGGTTTTATAGTTTTAATATTACTCGTATAACATCATCAGAATCACCAAATACCATCCTTCGCCAGTTTCTTTTTACTCTTTTTTAGTTGTTTTGTTCTATCACAGACTAGCATACTCGCTTTAAATAATTAAATCACTGGCACTTCGCCTGCGACTTCGTCTGCAAAACTTGCGATATCTTGACTTATTTGCATGATATTCATTTATTTATTTAAATAACATGGGAGACTTACAGCTAAAACAAACAGATCAAAGACAGTACAAGAGTCTGAAAGCCAATTATTACATAATTCATAGTGTATAGGACCCACGAATAATGTAGCTTTCTTCCACTGAAAGATTTTTTAGAATTGGATCATTCGTCCCGGAGATAATCCACTACTTACAAGCTTACAAACAAGTTTTATGATATTTTTAGTATAGATTAAAATCATCAGCATTGCCGCATTTCTTACAAATATTTTTTTGTTAGATATACTAGTATTGGTGCTGGTGATTCGAAGACTGACCGTCGTCGAGTAAGGTCGTCTATTCAGTTCCGCTTGCCCATCTGGTACAACATAAAAAAAACGGACGTCGCCGCCGAGTCGCAATCGTAGTTTGCTAGTATTGTACATACTTACCTACTATTAATTTTAGTCGTTTTGAAATTTATAATCGCGAGTGTTTGCAAATAGTGAAATCTCTGAACCAAAAATTGCAGGGACATATCGTGAACTTAAACAAGATTAGCAAGATTATGGTTAAACCATTTACGCATCCAAATACAGTGTCACAGTGCAGTGCTAGGTACCCCGTCCACGACGCCTAAGGCTGCTGTAGCAGTGCAGCGGAAGCTGAAACTCGGTGAACTCGTTTAATTTATTGATCTTAAATGAACACATATTATTTTTCAGCCAACCAGCAGCCATTTGTGTATACAAGTCTGAGTTTTCCCAGTTTATCTAGCTAGGAACACGTTATTGTGCATGATACTTTCCTCTATTTCTAAAACCAGGTCCCCACATAATCAATCCACGTACCTACTATTAAAAGCGCGTGATACCTATTTCTATGTTAAGAATCATAATATTAATCCTTGTAGAAAGTAGACCTGACGATTTTAAAATATTATGATAAGTGCCCTGGCTTCAACTTTACTGGAAGAGTAGCCAAAATTGCACACGTCAACACACGACAATTATGATATTGTGTAAATTCACACAAAATCAGGTAACGTATTATATAAAAGCCTCACTGAGAATAGCTTCCATGATACCCATAACTTCAGTCTATGCAATTGCCTGTAACATCTGGAGGCCATAAAACTCTCAAGCAAAAAAAGACGCTAGCCGAACCCTTAAAATCAATAGGACAGAAAAAATCGTTACGCCATAAAACAAAAGAACAGTCTGCTACATTATTTTACTACATTCTGGGTCCCAACGAACACATCTGGCAAAAAAAAAAAAACACAAAAGAGGATCCTGCTTTCTCCTATTACCTACGAAACGAAAACAAATTACAAACCCGGACCATCAACAAAGTAACAAAGCGGCGTCTAAACACACAAAACAACGCGAGATTAATAGAAATCCTGGTAAAGTATCACTAGCTAATAAGCTCTTTTTACAGGTACCTTTTTAATAACTTTTTCCGCAGATTAAACCATCAAGGCTACCCACATTAGAAAGAACCGCAAAAAGAAAAAATAGCAACACATGTCAAATCCTAGTGAAGCCAAAACAATGAAAGCAAGAATGGAGCAGCACAATTATAGCAAACAAGATTCATAATCACCAAATCTAAATATGGAAATAATCCATATGATCGGTGACGGGAACTGCCTTTTTAGAGCCATAGCGCATCAAGTAAACGCCACATTTTTTCTGACGTTCGACCACCACATGATAAGAAGGGACCTGGCTAAATATGTCGAAGAAAATCAACATCAGCCGAACATAGCACTAGCGCTCGCGGGAGACCTGCCTACTACCGCGAACCAAAGAAGCGCACATGAGCAAAGGAAGAAATATATAGAACAACAATACAAAGATGGCGTCTGGGGTGGTGAAGATATCATCATTGCAGCAGCCGAGTACTACTACATCAATGTAACAGTATATCAAGCCGGGTCCAGTGCTCCCATTACATACCTGGCACCTCAGTGGCTCTACCAAACGCCGTGGCCTCGCGTTACTTGTAAGAAAAGACACGACGATAACAATTCAAATAACAAGAAGAAATACAAATGTCATGGCGGCAGTTATAACAGCTCTCTGCAAAGGACAATCTGTGAATTTGTATATTATAACAACACACATACCAAGCACTAAGTCAACTAAGTCATTTTCCGATTTGATCAACTGCATCAATGCAAAGCCTAAAGGGTCAAACATGATCATCCTAGGAGACTTTAATGCGCACATAGGAAAGCAAGACATGAAAACCAATGGAAATGAAACGACTAATAAAATTGGTGCTAACTTGCTGCACACAATATCGAATAACAATGGTGAAATCTTATTAGATATAATAAAAAGAGAAAACCTTAGAATAGATACATCAAGAGGCAGATCAAGCTTAAAAATAACATGGAAATCTGGAAACAGAAAATCGCAAATTGACCATATACTTACTGCTGCGGACGAGCCTAATATATTTAAATACATAAAAGGCGAGTGGAGAAATAATATATCAGACCATAAAATTATTTTCGCGGATATTACTATTCCGAAACTCAAGAGGGAGAAAAGAAACTCAACACTGCATATTCTGAAACCCAACGAGAAACCAATGCACAAATCTGAGCCTGAATTCAATCACAGAAATTACGACTATAGCCGACTTCAAAGTGCGAAAATAAGGAAAGAATATCAGAAGGAAATTAAAAGCCAACCTCGGGTAATAAATCTACAAAACAAGCAGAATAGCCAACTAGTCCCATGGGATTCCATTATGAATATCATGAAATCAGCAGGAGGCAAAATTCCTATAAGCAGGCCAATCAGATCCAGAGAACATAGAATCGCGCTCGCGAAACTACAAAAAGCCAAGTTCATCAAAAATGGTTACCCTAGAGAAGCATTTGCAATTAAACAACTAAGCGAAGCAAGACACAATTTGCAAAATACAAGAAATAAAGAAGAAGAGGAAAAATGCGAAATATTCTTTAGAAACCTAAGCAGAACACATCCATCACAACGAATGAGAATCACATACGATTTTTACAAGAGACATAAAATGAACACGAAGCGCAACAACAAACAACATTTTATACCCATGTCAAGGTGGGAAGAAGAGATAAAAAAGTCAGCAGGTCCACACATAGAACTCCTACCCAATGAGAACCCATCAGACGCAAAAGAAAAACCACCAGAAGAGGAAATAAGTGACATCATTAAAAGCATGAGCAACGGTAAAGCACCAGGAGCTGACAAGGTGGTGTCAGAGCTATTCAAAGCCTTGCCAACAGTAATGCTATCGGAAATTATAAAGCACAGGCAGGCAGCATGGGTAAGCAATGATATACCAATGTCTTGGAACAAAACGACCCAAATTCCAGTGCCTAAAAAAGCAAAGCCAGACGGAATTAATGACTACAGAAAGCTATCTATGTGTAATGTGGGATATAGGATATATGCGAACTTTCTTCTAAGCAAACTGGATGGGACACATACAAAGACGCAAGCAACCTCACCTTCTCCATGCGGCAGCAAACTATAGAGCAAAAAAACTAAAAGTCGGCCGCCCAATCTACACCTGGAATGATTCCATTAAACAAGACATGACATACTACAACAGAGCTATTTCAGAGTGGACACAGCTAGCAAAGGATAAGCAAGAATTGAAAATTGCAGCGCAAGAAATATTCAAAATGGAGGAAACAGACAGCGAACCAGAGGAAGAGAGCGTGCACCCTGCAGTTTAATAATGAAAACTATAACACTTCTCAGCTAAGGCACAGACAGCCCACCCCCCGAGAACATCAACGCTCAACCCTATTTCTTTAACCCGTCTATCCTAATATCCTATACTGGCTAAAGGCTGCATAGTCGGCTGGTTGTGGTCGGCCGGTTGCGGCTAGCCGATCATCCTCTCCCATCCCAGAGCGTGTCCCTACTGAACAAAACTTGCACCCCCCGGTGTTATCCAGCTTGCTGGGGACAGGCTTGACCTGGCTGGGACGGTGCCTATCAATCAATCAATCAAGATATACTAGTATTGGTGCTGGTACTAGTACTGGCACAATAAAATTGGTGGCGGACTCATTCTTACCGTATTTGCCGAAGAAGACAAAACATGGAGAGGTCAGGAGGAATACGGGCGAGGCCTATGCTCAGAAGTAGACATTTAAAAAAACATTTAAAATTCTCTCCATATTTTGACTTTTACTACAATTTCGCTAATTTCATAGCCTCCCAACAAAATGAATCCGTGATATTATTTTTTCTCTATTCACTGGCATAAGGCCGATGATTGATTATGGCGCTATTGTGTCCGTGGACAAGAACAGGTGTGTTTGTTTATCCGGGGATCACTGCGGGGATCATTGTAAACGTTCGCCAGCCGCTGGTTATTGGTGATTAATCTTTAATAGTTATGTTTGTGTTTAGTTGATGTTGTTCATTGCGTTATGATTCTTCTTATACCCATCCATGTTCCTTCTTTGTGTTCCAGGGCTGCGGTATCTCTTTCGAACAGTCCCGCAGCCCATAGGGGATATCCTGACACAAACTTCGATCAAAGATTTATTCATAATTTTAGACCCATCAGTATCGAAATTTTTCATCGGGTATTTTATGATTTCTGCTGTTCCGTACATTTTAAGCTGTACTGCTGCAAACTACACTGTTGTTTCATTAAATTTTATTATTCCATTCATATTATACTTACGACCGACTTACGAACAGTAAGTCTCGTGGGTTCGAACCCAGACAGGCGCATTACCTGATGTACCTAATTTATTTCATCACCACTGCTCGAAGGAAAGCATCGTGCGGAAACCGGCATGTTCTAGAACCAAAACATTCGAAGACATGTGACATCTACCAATCCGCACTAAGTCAACATGGTTGATTTTAGCCCATTCCCTTTCATAGAGAGGAGGCCTGTGTCCTACAGGGAACATTAACTGGCTGATGAAGATTATTATGATGATTACACTTGAACTTCTTATTTATGTGATGAATAAATATGTTTTCTTTCTTTCTCATTCACAAACGAAGATTTCAAGAGTATTATTTTCTGTGTGTTTGCACATCTCACCAAGACCACTGAGAGAATGAATCATTCCCACTATGTTTTTCAGGATTCAACGGAGATATTAAGGTGTTAGTTAATTATGCATTACTTTCTTACAGCTACGTGTTGTGAAACCACACTACGAGTATGACAACGCTCAAATACAGCAACATAGTGGTTTGAAGGTCGAGCCGTACAATTCCAAGGTTAGTACTGTTTTTGCAAGGTTCTCATCTTCATTTGTCATTCTTCTGCCCGTATCTTCTTACATTCATACATTTCCGTTACTCGTCCTCTCAGCAGTCACCTTAGTAACCATGTCATCCTCCACATAGTCCATCCATAGTTTCTTTAATCTTCCTCTACACTTATAAGTATCCATATTCATACTCAAAACATTCCTCATTCCTGCCATGACTTTTTATTTAAGTACGAAACGCGTTCCCCCATACTTTAGTACTAATGCTGTAATTAAACATAAAAATATTATAATACCAAATGATTTGAAAAGAGTAACCATGGAGTTTCTTGCCGGTTCTTCTCCATGGAATCGACCAACGCGAACCGTGCACCTTTTTTGACGTTTTATAAGTGCCCATCTAGGCCTATGTGAAATAAAATATTTTGATTTTGAAGTCACTAGGTACGGTTTGATTCATTTTTTCGAAAAAAATATCAATCTCTTAATTTGTAAATCATTTGTCGAAGCGCATAATTTTGTCTTAAAAACTTGATATTTATTTACCGCAATTACTTCGACAGCATCATTTAAATCACAAAAAAAAATGGAAAAAAATCCGTCTCCTGTTTCAATCCAATGAGCAAATAAACAAAATGTTTTAATTAACGAATTCATGCTTTTTTTTTCAGAATCACTATTTTGGTAGTACAAACAAAGGGGATGAAGATGACTACAGCCAAGAAACTAATCCCGTAAGTGAAGAAATATAGAAGAATAAATCAAATTAAAAGGCGAGAAATCAAGAAGAATTCCCAAAAATTTCGCCAAATCAAACAACTATCGCCCAAAAAACTAAACAAAACAACTATACATATATAACTTTGTGACACAGGGTAGATCCAGATCCCTTTAAAAGACAAAAACTAGAAGACAACGGTTTCTATACAACGCATGAAAACCGTTCAGCGATAAATTAACAAAAATACCCCAAGACGGTCTGTCACCGCGGGTGAAAATGACTACCTCCCTCTACCTCCTTAACCCAGACATTTTTAACTTCATACATAACTGTTGTCGTCAATACTACAACATCTTCCTGCATTTGTCCCATATTACTTGGGGTCGGCGCAACATGTGTGTCACACTATACTTTTACACCTTTCGCTATGCTTTTCCTTTAATCGTCTATGAGTAAAAGATTTTTTTTGTCACAAATATTTTATCCGCTCTTATTAGTAGTTCCTAATGTAAATTTTCTATATTTTCTTTGCACAGAGTGACAACTACGCCTTCTCCTACACAGTCAAGGACCACAAAACTGGTGACGACTTCTCTCACTCTCAGAAGAGTACAGGATCAGCTACCAACGGCGAATACAGAGTGTTACTCCCCGATGGAAGAACGCAGATAGTTTCCTACACTGCTGACGAGAATGGATACAAAGCTGATGTCCGATATGATGAACATCACAATCAGGACAACAGTATTGATTTTGATTACGACAAAGACAAAAGCTTAGATAATAATGACCGTCCTACTGTAAAACAAAATTATGGTCACAATCAAGATTATACTGGACACGAAAAAATTTTATACCGGCCACAACAAACTATAGCACCGACTTATAAAGTAAATGTTCCGAACTATGAACAGAGACATGTAGAAAATACAAACGAATATGGAGATAAAAACGATATCAACTACCAATATTTTAATGTATATCCAACTAAAGCTGCTTTTGTAGATACAACTGCAAATATAAATGATCGCACTTTAGATGGTTTGTCAGACAACAATAACGATTATTTAGAACAGGCTAACGCACGTCTCGAAGACAACGATAAAGAGGAAAGAGCAAAGGACGATTACAAGTTCTCCGATGAACTAGTGGACTATTCAACTGAATTAGACCATGCATATGAACCACATAAAAGCAAATTCTCTTCGCTTTTCAATAATAATCAAAATGCACAGGGACAAGTAAGACCATCTTACGATGAGTTAAAACCCCTTTTTGTGACGAATGCAAATGGCAGACGAAATGCTGCAATACCAGTATCTACTATAAGACCTCTATATGCTGTTACACCAGCTGATGTTGTAGCTATAACTCCTAAAAAGCCTGTATACAATCTTTATACTAATATTAAGAATATCGTAACTCCTGCACCTTTCATATTCTCAACCCCATCACCGTCTACGCCCAGGAGTTACTTGCTATCAACCATCGCTAATTTGAAACATCAAATTAGTTTAGCCAATAAGCCAGTTTTATCAGAACAGTATATTAATAAGATAAATAAGTACTTGTCGTATTCAAATCCAGTAAAAGTAAACAAATAAGCACAGTATTCCTCGATGTGTAATTAAATATTAGGAATGTTGTCACTTTTGTGTGCTAGAATCATGTCGAGTAAAAGACTGGTGGCCTACCATGACGTCATAAAGCATTATAATCTTATTCCAGCGTGGAAAAGAGATGGTGCTACTCGTCCTACAGGACGAGACAGACCTAGAGGGCTGTCTCTCTCCCCCACTGGAATGACATTAAAACAACACTGCTTTAAGACGTCATGTTACCCTGACCATACTAATCTTTCGTCGTGAATAGAAAGAGCTAGTCTATGCAATAATAGCAAAACTACGTCGGAAGACAGATGACGCCACTTCCCGTATTGAATTTTACTGCACGGACATAAAACTCATTTTGACATGCTCAAGACAGTTCCATGTTGTGTGGTCAATTCCCCAAACGTTCACATATTGTACTTATTGATAACATAAAAATTGTTACTGATCTCTAATTCGACCATGTATACATAAATAAAAACGAGCGCTCGACTATTACCAATAACAATTTTTTTCATAGTTCCGTAATAGTAATTTGTATTTATTAGTTTTTAAGATGTATATTATAATTTATTTTTGTAAATTAAAATGAAGTTAATGTTACAGACTGTTTTTTTTTTGCCTCTTTATTTTATTTTTCAACATAGCAGAGCTAAATAATGGGTCATCCAATCCCATCACATGGTTCCACCTTCGAGGTCGGGCAGTAGATGGGGGCATATCCAATACATATACCGAGATCCTTCCGTGCTTCAGAAGCCTGCACTGACTGTAAAATAGTCATGCCAAGAGGTAGCCTGATTTCAGCAACTGGGTTGTGGAGGCTATAAAGGGTGTAAAAAACCTCTTAACGAACCCGAAAAGCACTTGTTCTCCCCGTCAATGCGATTTTTTTAGTCTACACCATACCTGGAAACCTTCTAGTTACTGAAATATTGGGAGTCAAAGTTCCAAGATTTTTTTAACACAATTTATTAATTTAATATTTTACTTTAAACACCATCAGCACATTCAGGACAATGTTTTGAGCGTATTACATTGAGTTCTATCTACCACAAAACATGATTTTTAACCCCAAAAAAAAATCGTTTCCCAGCTATATTTTGCGTAAAGTTACGTTTAATGTACTGCAGAATGCTTGGTTTAGTTTGTTAACACCCTGTTAAAGGTAGTCGCTCCATGTACTAATATTCAGGTTAGATTCCGATTAAACTGAAAGCCGACCCCGACTCGACTGGAAAAGGACTTTGCAGATAAAAAACATAACAAGTTTAATACATAATACGCTGCAGTCTGCGTTATAATCGTCTTTATAATATACGAACTCAAAATGCCTTGTAGAACATTAACTCTGCTAATACCCGACATTACGACGGACCTTAGCCAACACAGGGTAGGCAGTAATAGGCGCTCGTTCATCAAACAGCAGACAACTTCCAAGTTGTACTACAATATGCCTAATAACGGAAATATTTTGGAAGTTGGTGCATACGGGTGGATGGACTACCGAGCGAATCTGCCTTAAAATAAGATAAGCTGATGTTGTGCTTGCGTACTGCTAGTCGATCAAAGAACGTGCTGTTATTATTATTGTAAGCCTATACTGGGAGGAGCTCGTGACTTAATAATGGCAGCCGCTCGCAGTGTTTAGGTTAAGCCGCGCTTGCCTAGGCTGGTCTGTGGATGGGTACCGCCGTAATATACCGAGTTTTCTTCGTAGATCTTTGACAGTCGTTACAGATAGTCAGGGGCGAAAGTCTGACAATAAATCTTGCCAAGTGGTGCGTATTACTCAGTACTAACTGGGTTGTGGAGGTCAGATAGGCAGTCGCTCCATGTAAAATACTGGTATTCAGCTGCCTCTGGTTAGACTGGAAGCCGACCCCAACATAGTTGGGAAAGGGCAGGCAGATGATGATATATTGGCCCACTGATCTATTGCGATTGTAGGCCAATCCTTCGAGAAAGAATCCAGCTAATCTCACCATCTCCTGGGACGCTTCTTGCTATTAAGCATCCTCTGATTCGTAATTTTTGACCATTGCTACTCCGTGTGACCGGCCTAGTTCCATTTTAACCTAGCAACCGTAAGGCCAGCATAAGCAACTCGTATTTGGGTTTTGGAACGAAGTATGGAGTTTCTGATGCGGTCCGTAAGTTTGACACCCAGTATACTTCGCTGTCATAAACTTAAATTGACTGGGTTTCTAATTTACATTTTATATTTAAACCAGCAATTTAGTAGAACTCCTTACAAATAGTTCATCCAGGAAAGAACTTCAGTTTTCATAACATGTAACATCACGCCGGTAATCCCCGAAGGGTTAGGAAGAAGTGTACCTAATAGTATACCCACATTTTACCAGTTATGTTTAAGTACCATGTAATAGGGGGCGAGCTTATTGCCATCAACCACGTACAAGTCCAGACTACAGACGAGAAATATCTAACGAAACACCCAACATTACCGAACTCAGGAATGAAACCAGGACCTCTTGCACAAGAGTCGCGATTGCGACCACTAGACCAACGCGGCAGTCACTGAAGCAATAAACTCATTAACTAAAATTTTAAGTGAAGCCCATCCCCTGCAACCGTAAGTCCCAAAGGTAAAATTACCTCAAGGCAATGTTCTGGGTTCAAGTTAGACAACTGTTGAGTTAACGATGTTACGGTAATTTTAACTTATATTCCTATGCTCAAGTTGCTGAGAGCAGAACAGTGTGCCTGTTTATAGAAGGATAGAGTTACTGTGTGAAAATAATTACCAGTTTCAGAGCTCACTTCAGTTTTAAGAGTTAAACGGGGAAGTTGTAAGTTTTTGCTGTTTTAGTTTTGTTATTTTAGTATCATAATCATAGCCTTTTTCCAACTGTGTAGGGGTCGGCTTCTAGTCTAACCGTATACAGCTGAGTACCAGGATATTACATTGAGTGACTGCCTATCTGACCTCCGCAACCCAGTTAGTACTGGGTAACACGATACCCCTCGGTAACACTGGTTGTCTGACTTTTTGGGCCACTGTCTACCTGTAGAGGTCCCGGCTGTCATTTGTAGATCTTTGACAGGTACAGGTCTTTGTAGGTCGTTACAGGTAGTCAGTGGCTCAAAAAGGCCAACAACCAGTCTTACCAAGTGGTATCGTATTACCCAGTACTAACTGGGTTATGGAGGTCCGATAGGCAGTCGCTCTATGTAAAATATTGGTATTCAGCTGCATCCGGTTAGACTGGAAGCCGACCTCAACATAGTTGAAAAAAGGCTAGGTAGATAGACTCAATGCGAACAAAAGCTATGACCGTTTCAGTCGCACATTTTGCAATTTCACAAGGGAATTTAAACCTATAGGGTACTTCCCGTTGTCCTTGAAGGCTAGAAGCTATGTTTTATAGCACATATAAAGCAAATCGTCTGAAAAACTATAAATTAACCTAAAAATACCTACAAGTATATACCGAACCTTCGGTGCGCGAGTTCAACTCGCACTTAGCCGGTCTTCTAATCTCCCCTGTCAGCTGTCACAGTCACAGATGAAAAGGTTCAGTAGTTTAGATCTCTGACTAACTGAATCATTATCATCATCATTTCAGCCGAAAGACGTCCACTGCCCCAAGTGTCGGATAGATCGAAATAACATTCCCGAGGTCTTCACCAGGTCATCTGTCCACCTAGTGGGAGGTCTTCCAATGCAACGTCTTCCGGTTCGCGGTCGCCACTCCGAAACTTTTCGGCCCCATTGGCCATCCGTTCTGCGAGCAGTGCGCCCTGTCCATTGCCACTTAACCTTGGTTCTCTTGCGGATGTCTTCATTTCAACGACTAATTGAATGTGGCCAAACAAAACTGTGAAAGATCTTTTAGAGCTTTGGACCAGATAAATCAGATTTTTTGGCTAAACTGAAGAGCTCACTTTTTAAATAGATGAAGAAGCTCAGTAGATTTATGAGCTTATTTCACCACACCTTTCCAGCCAAATCATGCAAACCAACATCTAGTAAATAGAACAAACATAGATCCGTTCTCATAAATTCAGTGTTAACCTGGAAAATTGCCACCACCAAAAATAAAATACTCCTTCAATTGACTCAATACTGCCAATACGCCTCGAAAAGGAACCTCTCAAACTTTAAAGAAAGCATTTGAGTCGGTACACTTCTTGAATTTAAAACAGAACCTGGAATTCTGCTGGCCCAGCAAGGAGCAAGCTTGAACATAAGAGTAGCAAGTATAGAAGATAAGGCTGCGGTCTATATCTAGGCGATTATTGACAACGATTCTTGTAGGGATGTGACTGGATCGATGAGGTTAATTATGATGTCGATGTTTTAGGCTGAGTCACTATCGATTAAACTGATGCAGAAGACTGAGGTTTGATAGCACCCACTTACAGCTATTATACGAGTAGTAGCCACTTACTAAAAAGGAATGGGTGATATCCTCAGGGTGTTGAGAGGATTAAAACGCGGTGTCTTGACATTTAATGGACTGTATAATAGTAAGATCTTTAAACAGGTAAACAAAACGGTTTATTAACTTGAAATAGGCGAGAAAAATAGGAGTAATGAATCGCTCGGTGGACGATGATGCTGTACCGGGCCGATCGGTGCGCGCTCGCAACTCGAGCGCCCCCTCCGCGGCCTCAGCTCCCCGCCCGCGGTCGCCCGGCGGCGTCCGCGCGGCGTGATATTCTCGACACTTACAGTAGTAGTAGATAGTTCTTAAAAACACCATTGTCCACTACTTGCCGTCTACGTCTAATATGTTACCATCCTCAATATTCTAAAAGTACCACAAATGATTGTGGGGAAATTAAATAGCTCAAATTAAAGCTTCTACGCCATTAAACCCATACGGTGTAAAGTGAAAACAAATCGTAATGAAACACTTTATCTGTAAAAGTCTTTATCAGTCATGTAGACCTGTCAAGTTTATCCAAAACATCGATAAAAGGATTACCAAATCCCAAACTAATAAAACTCACATCCCTAAAATTAAAACCACACCTTCAACGATATCTTAACCTAAAATCAGAGTCACGTTCGTTATCGATGAAAATTATCGATAATTGGCGCATCACTAGGCCAGTAGTGCATGCTTCGTTCGGCTGAGTCGAGCCTGGCACGACGCCAAAGATGCGCTCTAAGACTACCTTACATGGTAACATTGGAAAAAAAAGGAAATAATTATTAGGAGCATGTTTTTCCATGTTTTCTGTGAGAGGACTTTTTGATAGTTTTGTATTTGTTAGGTGAATCTGCAGCTGAGCACCAGTATATCGCCTATCCCAGTTGTAAACATCCCTTTGTGCCTATTGGCCTTGTTTCGTTCCGTCTCCTGCTGATAAGGAGGGAAGTGGAAATATTTTTTTTCCTACTCCTCCGCTATACTTTCTGATTAATTTCGTTGCGGGATCCAAGACGGTTAAATTCCATATCTTGGACTTCGTCGAGCTTCATTGTCTCGGCGTTTTTCTGGTGGGTGGCTCTGGCTTTCTGGAGTTACTTTCTGGACTTCTAGAGGACTCAGTGGGTTTGGGAAAAGTGTGGCGGGCTTGAGAATACCAGTATTTAGTGAGCCGTAGTGAGGTACTGAGATATCACGTGTCTTTATTTTTTCTTTGAACGTGCGATTTCTAAATTGTCTGTCTGGTTTATCACGGTGCATAATTTTCCAGAATGAAATAAGATTATACCTGATAACCTGCAGGTATTTAAAGATAATGTTCTGATTCTCTTTGTATCTTTAAAAAGATGCTAAACACATCACGTGATTAATGGACGACCCCCAAGACGGATTGTCTGCTGACTTTCGGGTCTGCTGACTACCTGTAACGACTGTGAAATATTTACAAACGACAGCCGGGACCAACAGCTTAACGTGCTTTCAGAGTCACGGAGGAACCTCAGAATGTAATGAAGGCCATCTACGAACTGACCTCAGTAAGCACTGTTTAACCCAGAAGATCGACCTGTGTGGCTGTTATAATTTAGCCATGAGCTCCTCAGAGCAGCAGTGGCCCAGTGGTGGCGGCCCCGACTTACGAACAGTATGTCGTTGGTTCGAACCCAGATAGGCGCAATACTTTGTGAAATTTATTTCATCACCACTGCTCTCAAAACGTTGAAGGAAAACATCGCGAGGAAACCGGCACGTCCTAGAACCAAAAATTGGAAGACATGTGATATCTACCTACTCGTACTGGGCCCGCGTGGTCGATTAGCCCATTCCCTCTTACTGAGAGGACGCCTGTGTCCCAGTAGCGGGAACATTAATAGTCTTATGATGATGATGATGATGATGAACTGATATTATTATGAGGTATTATTGCAAGAGATGCAAGTACTTAGGTACCTACTGTTTAGGTTCACCTATCGCCTAAACGCAACCATCGCCACGGTGTGCGTGAATATCGGCGGAATATTATATATGGTGACTGGTAATTAGTGTACGATACTTTAACACCTGATTGTGCTCATTATAACGAACAACTTTTACTATGGGACCAAACCTGAAATCGCGAAAAAAAAATCTGTTGTTCAGTACATTCAACTGGTCAACATGTTCTGAACAGCTGTTTTTTATTTTGAGATTTCACGTTTGGTCCCATAGTAAAAGTTGTTTGTTATCATGAGCACAATCACGTGTTCAAGTTTCGTACACTAATTACCAGTCACCCTATATAATCTGTGCTAGTGATGACACTTCGCGCGTGAATATCTGTAAATATTATCTGTGACGCCGGTAACTTACCTACTAACCGCGCATGCGGTCCATGTATTATTATTTTCTCCTCAAGAATATAAAATTAATTAACAAAATAACAGTCCTTTCATTGAAGAACCCAAATACTCGTAAGTACCTCAAGAAGGACAAGTCTTTATGTTGTAATAGACACCTACCCGGTTCCAAAAATAAATAATTGTCCAATAGAAAAAGCTTTACTTTTGCAGAGTGCCAAAGGATCCGGTACCTATGTTTTTTTATGGTTTAGTTGACTTCTAATCGCAAGCGCATAATAAACAAAATTCAAACATAAAATATTCATGAAAACATCGCACAATCGTCAAAAAATTTCCCTACCTCTGTGCTCATGAATGAACAATACTTAATTACCATTAATACAATTAAGTTTCTACTGTTTACACAATTACGAGCCTCATTTAACAATAATGATAAAATTAATATAATATGGCGAAGCGACGAACGTGACACGTGGTGTTCGCTTTATGGTATAACTAGCTGACCCACGCAACTTCGTCTGCGTCACATAAGAGAGACAAACGAAAGGAAAAAAACCCCGTTTTTGCAACATTTTTCATTCCTGCTCCGCTCCTAATAATCGTGGCGTGATGTTATATAGCCTAAAACCTTCCTCGATCCATCCAACACAAAAAGAATTTTTCAATTCGAGCCGGTAGTTCCTGAGATTAGCGCGTTCAACCAAACAAACAAACAAACAAACAAACTCTTCTGCTTTATAATATTAATAATATATAGTAAATATAGTAATATAGTATAGTATATAGTATATATAGTATATAGTATAGAAGATATTATAACTGACAAAATTCCTGGGTTCGAGTCCCAGGTCGGGCAAGTGTTTTTGGGTTTATTCTTCAGGAATTTCTAAGTATCTGCCACGAAGTCTGGATTTGTGCCCGGTTGATGGCTCTAGGCTTGCCCCTATTAAGTGTGACTTAAACATAACTAGCTAAATGTGGGTGTACTGCCTTGCCTTTTGTATATAACAGGCGTGATGTTATGTTATGTATATTATATACATAAATATAAATATCGCTGGACACACAGCGCCACCTAGTGCTACACTAAGCAAGGCTTGTGTCGTGGACACCAGGTAGTTGATATACTACATAATTATATATTTTTTGTTTGTAAATGCATACTTATTATACATATAAACATCCATGACTCAGAAACAAATGTCCATGCTCATCACACAAACATTTGCTCCTACCGGGATTCGAACCCAGGACCTTAAGAACGTAAGGCAGCCTCACCACCACTACGCCATTCAGGTCGTCAAACGTATATGTCAGCGTCACATTGTAAAAACCGTTATATTGTAATATAACTAGCGAGATTGTAAACTCTCGAAAGATTATCAAACGAACATACTGCTAACAATATGCCGCATTATTTTTTGGTAGATTTTAATCTGTCGAAGTGAAACCGTAATATTGTGAAATGCATGCGACAGTTCGTTTGACAATCTTTCGAGATTATTATCCCAATGTAGCCCAGTGGCCTCTTCTCGTGAAGAGAAGGCCCGGGCCTGATCACCATATTTGTTTAAGGCGATTTCAGAGATTTAACCCACATTCTAAGTCAAAACTTAATAATTTTCCGTTTCCTCAACCTCACAGTGGTTTCATGTTATTCATAGTTTCAATTTTATTCCTCATCTCAAACAGTTTCCCCAGTCGAGATTTGAGGAACCAACTGTCAAATTAATATAATGTACATTGATTGACCTTTCGATAGTTTGTACGTTATACTCATTTTATGCATATCGATATTGTTTAGGTGTGCATTTCTGTAAATTAGTATATGATCGTATCATCATAATTCAGTAGCAATAAATCCATCAAGGGAAACACTCGTCTACTCATTTACATAACATAACATACGTTACAAGTCAACATGACAATAATAACTAGAAGTACGGTGGAACAAGCTATTTGGTTCACAGTTTAACCAACAAATTACATTGTAAAATGTAAACCAAATAGATTGTTCGACCGTACATAACATTTTCACTGTTGGGAGTTACGCCCCAACAGTACTCGTCGGCATCTAAGTACCTTGAAGTCCATCCATTATTCCCTGTCAGATGTCACGGCGTCATTTATCTCTTTCATATCATTCTTTACACCATCGGCGATTAGGCGATGTCCATGATAAACTTAAAACTACATAATGAATTTAAAAATCACCTTGATACGAAACTTTTTTGTAGGTACAGCTAGAAGGGAAACCTATCTGTTTCACAAGTGGTCACCGTCTACTGAAGATATTGGCTATATAGACGCCACATGCTTCGCTATTCCTGAGACCACTTTGAACTGCCAACTTGTTGGGAAGTGGTTACTGACACCTGCAACTTGCAACACTGAGAAGTTTCCTTACTTTGCCAGAGACAAAGTTGAAACATCTCATTTGCCTATATGAGGAACGAGATGAAAAGTTCCTCATCTCGGTGGATACTTTGAGCAGACGGATGCTGTGTCTAGTGGGCTACTCTGAACCTATTATAGGTACTAGTAGTCTGAGGCCCCGTTACCTATGTCGTGACGACATATAATCGTGTAGTTTTAAGTGTCGTGACTTGTGTATTTAAATGGAGGTGTTCGGACGACACGATTACTGTCGTCCACGACTTTTACCAACAAAAAACCCAACAATAAATTAATCGTTACGACATAGTGTGGGAACAGGAGCTCGTGGCTAAATAATAAAAGCCGCTTGGGTCGATCTTTAGGTTAAGCCGTACTTGTCTAGGTTGGTCTGTGAATGGGTGACCACCCATTACACACCGAATTTCCTCCGTGCCTCGGAAAGCCCGGCAAGCTGTTGGTCCCGGCTGTCATTTGTAGATCTTTGACAGTCGTTACAAGTAGTCAGTGGCCCAAAAAGTCTTACAACCAGTTTTACCCAGGGTTATCGTATTACCCAGTAATAACTGGGTTGTGGAGGTCAGATAGACAGTCGCTCCATGTAAAATACCTGTATTCAGCTGCATCTGGTTAGACTGGGAGCCGACCCCAACATAGTTGGGAAATAGGCTGGGCAGATCATGATGATAATAGTATGGAAACAGGGCCTTACGGTTGCTCTCGAGTATCCGGCGTGTATAAATACCTATGTTAATCTCGCGGATAAGTCTGCTCGTGACTTAAGATGTAGTTCTTGTTCTATGCTGATATTAGAAGCGATCTATATTTTTTGTGACATCAAATGTACATAGTTCTTATGTGGCAGCTAAAATACGGGTCCCCAGTACCAAAGTAGGCCGCGAAATCTAAATTATGTGGTTTTTTAGGGTTCCGTAGCCAAATGGCAAAAAACGGAACCCTTATGGATTCGTCATGTCTGTTTGTCTGTCCGTCTGTATGTCACAGCCACTTTTTTCCGAAACTATAAGACCTATGCTGTTGAAACTTGGTAATTTGGTATTCTGTGAACCGCATTTTATCTTACCGCGCTCATGGGCAGATCTTCAAATCTATCTTTTGAACTTTCTTACAAACAAAGCAGTGATAGTCTAGCGGTGTGTCCGTCGATCATAGATTTTCACACAAAAATAGAAAAAAAAAAAAAAAAAAAGCAATTTCCCATCATCAGATTTTTATGTTGATTCAAAAATGATGTGCGACTGCGACCGTAACAAATATGACTGTTATAATCATTACTATGAATTATAATAAACCTGTAAATACACACGTATTACGGCCGCAATTTTTTTTTTTTTTAGGAAGCACCAGGTTTTGGTTTCAGTTTTCTGGGCAAGCCTTTCCACAGGAAGGCTGTGCACGTCAATACTATCTTAATTTCAATTTTTACCAAACAACAGATCTCAATCAATGCACTTAGTAACTACTACCGTCAAAAAAACGCCGGTTGACTGTCTGAATTTGAATAAAACAAACACTTATTTTAACAATGAAACAGAACGCCTGCGATTCAGTTCATTCCTTAAATGGGAGAGCACAATAACTGTTACTTGAATATTGTGCAAATCAAATACAGAAGTACCATTGGTTCATAGCAAAAACCCCAAACTGGACCTTTATTTACATTGATTTATTTATTAAATGAAAGTGTACAAAATTCGTATTTTAACAATGCCCAAACCGTTTTCAGGGTTTGTCTGTGGGAACGGAATGTGCTCTCACTCAACAATCTGTAAACCTTAAGTAGGTAACTGGCAATTGCAGATGTTCAACTGGCGGACTGTAAATAGGTAGGATTAAAACAGTTTTCACATGTGGTCACGTGTCGCTATCATCCCCATCATCCGTCCTTTCTCGACTATGTTAGGGTTGGCTTCCAGTCGCACCAGATGCAGCTGAATTCTTTACGAGTATTTTACATGGAGAGCCCATCTGACTTTTTTGAGCCACTGTAGCGACTCTCAAAGATCTAAAAATGACAACCGCCCGGGACCAACAACTTAACGTGCTTTCCGAGGCACGGAGGAAACTCGGTACTTATGTAATATATATGTATGTATATGTGTCGGTCACTCATCCACAGACCAACCTAGGCAAGCACCGAGCGGCTGTTATTATTTAGCCACGAGCTCCACTACATCATCAGCATCTGTTATTTAAAAAATGGAGCTGTTCTTCGGTTGTTCTCTACAGAGTGGCGTGCATTACTGGAATTAGTACTTTTGTTTTATTATATTAAAGCTAATTATTATTGCTGGCAAATGTTTGCATACTGTAAGGCAGTGTCGAAATGTAATGGTGATTAAGGTCATTCTACTTTTGCCTTAAGTAGTAAAAGAAATGCGAAATTAAACTTGCAGAGGAAATGAGAAAGGGTTGGTGTTTTGGTGGTAGCATTGTAATAGCACACTGTCGATCAAGGTCTCTGGTGTCTGGAATAGCCAAATGCGGGTATGAAAGGCTCTTGCACAGTAAGGTTTCGGAATATCTTTGAGAGCGTTTTTACTATAGAGATGCACTTGTAAGAGAAACGGCACACTGTAAAGTTAAAATCATATTAATTTGCAGTCTGCATATACTCTACACATCACGTAAACGTTGATGCCACGGTGTTTTATATTTAATAAATAAAATACCAAAAAGGAGATAAATAAATAAAGAAACTGGTATTGATCATCCGTAATAGGAGGAGCTCGAGCCACTCGGGTCGGTCGGCCGACCAACCTTTACAATAGCAAGTTGCCTCCGTGCTTTGGTCCCAGATGTGATAATGTAGATCTTTGACAGTAAAAAGTAGTTCGTGGCCCGAAAGTCTGACAAACATTACCAAGTGGTATCATATTACCCAGTAGGTACTAACTGGGCTGTGGAGGTCAGATAGGCAGTCGCTCCATGTAAAATACTAGTGTTCAGCTGCATCCGATTAAACAAGAAGCCGACCCCAACATAGTTGGGAAAAGGCTGGGTAGATGATGATGACAACAGTATGGCATTGGTAAGTCAGAGACTGGTTAGAATTAAAATTAATAATAATAATAATAATAATGTTTATTTTTCTTCCACAAATAATACTTATAAACTAACACATGCAGATTGATTGAAAATGATCACTATGTTTATTTGTGGGAGACTGGTGCCTAAACTAAGCCTAAACTTGTATTTCAGGACACCAGGGACTCCCCCCTACAGGCAAAATTACATTCTTCATTGGTTATTAAAATAACTAGGTATACTGGTGTCTAGTTGTTGTAATTAAAGGTATACAGATATGGATATTTGATGGAAAGAACAAAACATTATAATTTAATAGCAAAATAATAATAGAACCTTAAATTTATGTGAAGTGTAGTGAAGACAAGATGTGGAGAATGAGGTGCGTGTGGGATGTAGCTGCGTTTAATAGGTTTGTCTGTATCTGTGTGTGTGTGTGTGTGCCTGGTGTATTTGTCTGTATGTCTGTGTGCGTGTGTGTGTTTGTGTGTATTGGTGTGTGTGATAAAGTATAGTTAGGATGAGAGGGTATAATGTGAGTGGGATCATTATCTAACTAGATGTATGATATATGAAGGATATTCAATAAGTCTTTCTGTTTCCTGTTAAACCTTTGTTTCCTGTTAAACTTTTATGACTAGTAACTCTTCTGTTTTAGTGTAGTTCAATTTTAGTAGCCAGTTTATTAGTACCCGCTTACATTTAGATTTACTGTAATTAAAAATACCTGTTTCTTTGTTTAACTTATTGTACAGCTCAGGGCCTCGGTAAATATAAAATTTT
Source organism: Xestia ashworthii (assembly GCA_950022955.1). Taxonomy (NCBI): domain Eukaryota; kingdom Metazoa; phylum Arthropoda; class Insecta; order Lepidoptera; family Noctuidae; genus Xestia; species Xestia ashworthii. The sequence goes on from OX465572.1 coordinate 15,197,914, forward strand.
TGGGCAAAACCTGATTTCATTTTAGTGGTATTACATATTGCATACTGCCTTCTCGTTGTTAATTTTGAGAGATCAAAAGAAGATGAATCCGAATGTTGTCTCAGAGTAGTGGAGAGGATGTATATTTGTCGTACTGTTAAAACCTCGGCTTCCTGATACAATGCGGCAGTGGGGAAGAGTTGTGGTTTTGAGAGGCTTACTTTCAGAATCAATCTTTGAGCTCTTTCTATTTCCAACATTTTTTTTTTGCCGGCACCTCCCCAAGTTGTTACACAATATGTCAATATGGATTGAACAAGTGCAAAGTATACCATTTTAAGTGTTTTACCATTTGCAACCTGTCTAAGCTGTTTGAAAATATAAGTAAGTTTCCGCACTCTTTTACATAAGTTGTGAATGTGTTCATCAAAAGATAATCCTCTATCAATGGCAATACCCAGATAACGGATACTCTGTGTCGGTTGCACATTCGGGCAGCTGCATTGATTCAAGGGAGGAAAGCAACACCGATGCACAATTAGGGGACGCGATTATTCGCGACGCATTGTTTTTTAACTGACTTCCAAAAGGAGGAGGTTCTCGATTCGTCGGAATCTTCTTTTTTATGTATGTTCCCCGATTACTCGAAGATGGCTGGACCGATTTGGATTATTTTTATTTTGTTTGAAAGGGTATACTTCACAGGTGGTCCCATAATCATCAAGTCATGATCTGATGATGGAATCCTTTTTTGCAAAACATAAAAACCGAGTTCTAAAAACACAAAAGGGTGAAAATGACTTTAGCTTTAGAAGTCGGTGACAAAAATACTAATCCAATCAAACAAAGGTCTCCGACTTCTGAAACCAAAGTTATTTTTCACCTTTTTGTGTTTTTTGTTTATGGTTTAATCTTCGAGCTAGTTCCACACATATTATAGGTACTCTAGATACCCGTAGGTACCTCCTATATCCTCATTTCCATTCAGATCAGAGCCCGGAAAATTATAGCCTGCGGATTTAAAAGTACTAAAGCGGAGTTAGGTATTCAAGGGATCCGTTTTATGGATACTATCCAGTATTACTTTACTTTCAACGAGTTTCCCATAAGGAGATAAAGACTTACGACCTTTTTCTTTTATTTTGTTTTCTTGTTTTTTTTTTCAATAGGTACTTAGCCTCGGTCGGTCGTGACACTGATGGTCCGTCGCGTACGGTCGGTCGTGACGCTGATGGTAGGTCGCGTACGGTCGGTCGTGACGCTGATGGTCGGTCGCGTACGGTCGGTCGTGACACTGATGGTCGGCCGCGTACGGTCGGTCGTGACGTCAGCGAGAACAAAATACAACTGTCGGTCGCTGCTGACGTCAGCGTCGCAGTATGGTGCTACATAAAACGCAATATATACTCGTAGGCGACCGGCCGTCAGCGCGACAAGAATTCAGGCCTTATATTTATTCCTAGATAAGGTATTATGACCTGGTGAATGTTGCGGGAATCCGTTGGATGCGAGTCGCAAGGGACCGGTCAATATGGCGACACTTGGGGGAGGCCTATGTCTAGCAGTGGACATCTTTCGGCTGAGATGATGATGATGAAGGTATTATAATGATAGGGGCGAGCCAGAAATCGACGAAGGGTTAAGCAAAGTGGTATACCTAATAGTACAACCACAATTTGCAATAGTAATATGGGGGAGGAGCCTATTGCCAAAAACTGGGCACAAATCCTGACCCCCGTGGCTGCTACTGAGATATTCCTTAAGGATAATCCTACTGTAAGCTAATAACCACAAGTTAGAAAAAAACAATCTCATTTTCCGATGAAACTTTAAAGTATTTTATAAGCTTTTCAGTGTAAAACAAAAACAGTGTTCTTTAATAAGGTTGTCGATAAGCTCGATGGTGAAGGGCAAAAGCAGACGATTCCGATGCGACGCTGCCGCTATAGACGCATCGATGATGAGAGTGGCTAGGGATGGGAAAGTTGTCGATAGTTTTGAAAAAATATTGTCGATGTTGGTTTTGTTTATTTGTGAGTCAATTTAATTAATTTAACTAGGTACTTTTTACATTTTCTTTTGGACAATAATTTCTCAGCTAGTCTCTCTTTATTTTAAATATAAACTGGCAACATTTTAACTACGCTGTAAAATATCAATGACACATCGATTTTGATGAAAGTTGAAAACAATCTAGTTTCTAAAACTATTTACAAAACAAACAAGTGTTTATCAAATACAGTTGATACCTACCAGTATTTTACACGAAGCAAGGACAAGGACAGGGGCGCAAAAATGGTATTGTTGGAGCTGCTGAAGATTGTACAACTATCTTTGTATTGTATAGATTCAAGCCCATTGTGTGAGTACTATGTACTAGAAAGCTATCATTCACTGGTTTTTGACTTGAATGTGCCCTGGCGGTTGAGAGTATGTCATGCTCACTCAAATGTCTCGCTGATGATGGCGCGTGTGTCCGACCATTTAGTTGAATATGGTTGAGCTGAATGGTGCTGATCCATGCGTCATGTTCGTGAACGGGCGCTGTCAGTTGTGACTGGTCATCTCTTAGTTGCCATGGCTTATTTGAATGAATTATTTTGTTTTTACTATGGACACTTTTAACGAGCACATCTTGCTACATTGTTCTCACATAATTTACCATTTCAACATGAATGATGTAACCAAGATTTTGTAACAATAATTGGACGGTGTTATGCAGAAGGCAGCCATGTCGGGAAAAGTACAAACAGAGTTATAAGCATTTTTCTGTCGATGGTTGCACTTCGGTTGTATACAATGTTTTTGTTAATTTTCTGATTATTTTTTATTTGAGACATATTGGTATAACTGTTGTTATTTATTGTATCCTATCTAGAATTTCGAAACGTGGCTATTAATATTAATAATTGCGATTTTAGACGTGGCTGTTTTATACAAAATAGCTTATTTTGTAGAAATCACAATAAAGCATAAACCAACCATGTAAGGTGGCTGTGTTTTAAAATGTGATCTGTAACTATTTAAAAAATAAAAACAGACAAGAAAGTATAAAGGGTAACAGCTATTGACTAAAATCTAAACCTACGTTCACTAAAATAATCCGAATGTTGAATAATGTATTCATACTGTTTTTTACTCTAGCTAGGTACACTTCCTTTAGGTCTTATAAAAATCAAATAAATAAAAATAATTTTGATTTGAGTAAAAACTTGGCAACAGAATATTAGAAATATTTATTAAAAAATATATTAAAACGTCACAAACTATTATACGCACAATATAAATGTTCGCACTTGTATTGTACATCGGGCTGGTGTCCGCAACTCCACGTCAAAGTGCGTATTTTGAGTATGGGCTATAATCCACCAGGCGGGCCCAGTGCGGTTTGGTAGATGTCACATGTCTTCGAATTTTCGCCATTATTCATCATCCAAAATAAAATCTAACTCAGTATTAAATTCATCAACGTCATCTTCAATAGCAGGTGTAGATGTCAGATTTTCATAAAAGTGTCGAGCATCTTCTGGTATTAGATGTATTATGGATACTATATCACGTAGCTTGGGCTCTGCTATAGATTTTCCATTTGGCCATAATTTAGTTAGCTGACTCTTAAAAACACTTTCTCTTTCTGCATTGTCAGAGCCGTGACGTCTTGATATTGTACGAGTAAATATCCAAACAGTCGTAATCTTCTTGGTCAAAGTCAGACTCCATATAAATATGATATTGGTCTGGCTTTGTTATTTTTATTTCTCTTGTTTTTAGCTAATTTACTTTGTCATTACTTGTTGTTTTCTTGCGATTCACTATGAACTTTTCTAGAGTCTCAGTCGAGTAGAAATCATCAACTTTCATTTGCCAAGTTATCAGAGGTTTTTTCTTTTTGCATATAGTCATAATTTGAATGTAGTCGGCAGGCGTCTAAATCCTTTGATTGTACTTCAAAGCTCTCTCAATATCACCAAAGTCTTTTTCATTGGGTAAGTAACAATGGCCTGGCATCAAATACTTCAATGTAATATATTCTAGGTTTGGTTTCATCTAAAATGTAATATATTCTAGGTTTGGTTTCATCTAAAGCACTGCTTTCATCATGAGAGTAATGGCCGCCACAAGAATCTGACCAAAGAATTAACTATTTTATAGTGTCAGAGACGTTCTTGTCGATGTGTTTTAAAAGTGAAGATCCCACTTCCTGTGCACCACGTCCAGCCTGACCCTTGATCCATGTATAACAATAGCTTTGGTTGTTTTTAGCACTATGCGCACCCAAGTTATAGAGCCAGATTTGCCTTTTATAAAAATAGATATACTTCTGAATCCGGGGTAGAGGTAGTGTCTTTTGCATATCAAATGTAACACATGCGTTCGATGTCTTCTTGACTTTTAGCTAAGTCCATGTCTATTTTTAATTGACATCTCCCTCTTTCAGCCTGGTGAAGATGAATGTTGTGTGTTTCTTTTATGGAATTAACAACCCTACCGCTTCTACCTGTATTTATTAGTTCAATGCGCAGCCATTGCACGTATCTTTGCTTAGTATTTTAGGTTTGATGATAAAGTTGTCGTCAAAAATCATTTGAAAAAACAAAAAACTTTAACTCACGGCGTTTGTGGTCACTTTGGCTTTGTATTCAACGGAAAGTACAGACAAAGTCACTCCAGGCTTAAAAAAAACTTTGCCGATGTTTGTGATGAGCATTGGCAAAAAACCGACTTCACACAAAAAAGTGAAAATTAACTTTAGCTTCTGAAGTCGGTGACCTTTGTTTGATTGATTTAATTTTTTTGTCACCGACTTCAGAAGCTAAAGTTATTTTTCACTTTTTTGTGTGAAGTCGGTTTTATTTTTTGCAAAAAAGTTTTTATTTTTCACTTTTTAGTGGTTCACAATATGTGCATACCCTTTCACAGCGTACCTACCAGCGTGATTTTTTGTTATGAACTGGTGTAAACAATAGACAGACATGAGATTTCAGCAATCCCAGTAAGAGACACACATTTGCTACATTTAATGAGGAGTTCCGTTGCCTTTCTCCGAAGTTCTTCATCAGATCTTTACCAAATTTAAATGGGATCACTCCGAGAAACTACTCTTTCAAAAACTACCCAAATCTCTTCTGGTGTGCCTATAAAATTTGAAGAGTTCTCTCTATTTCTCCAGGATCCCATTGTCAGGATCCTGACTTGATGATTATGGGACCTTCTGGGAAGTATACCCTTTCAAACAATTAAAAACAAATTCGGTCCAGTCATCTTCGAGTAATCGGGGAACATTGCTTTGAGAACCTCCTCCTTTTTGAAGTCGGTTAATAACGACGTTATGGTACGTGACTCAAATATCCGGATAGCCTTTAAAAGATTTGGCCGAGAATCGGTAATTTGCTTCTAAGAATTGAAGAGTTCCGTTCCTTTGTCATGGATCCCATAATCAGAACCTAACCAAATTCTCATCAAACTACCCTTGAAGTGCCCTTGCCAATAAAATAAAAAAAAACTTATCCCCAATAAATGGAACTTAATACACCAACTGTTGAAATCTGGGAATATTGTACACATCTGCGTACCCCCTCAGAGCATACAGGCGTGATGATGTTGTATAAACAATAAACATTCAAGCGATTGCAGCAGTTACTGCAGATTTGCCGTGTATATTTGAGGAGTTCCATTGTATATCTCCGAAGATCCGGATCAGATCTTCAGCAAATTAAAATATAACCACACGGGAAGCACCAGCTTTCAAATTAAAAAAGAATCATCAAAATCGGTTCACCCAGTCGAAAGTACTGAGGTATCAAACACTGTCGAAATCTGGGTGTGTTGTACACATCTGCGTACCCCCTCAGAGCATACAGGCGTGATATTACGTCATGATGTTGTATAAACAATAAACCTACAAGCGATAATAGCAATCACTGCAGATTTGCCGTACATTTTTGAAGAGTTCCATTGTATATCTCCGAAGACCAGCATCAGATCTTCAGCAAATTAAAATGGGACCACATGGGAAGCACCAGCTTTCAAATAAAAAAAGAATCATCAAAATCGGTTCACGCAGTCGAAAGTTATGAGGTAACAAACACAAAAAAAAAAAAAAAAAAAAAAAAAAACATACAGACGAATTGATAACCTCCTCTTTTTGGAAGTCGGTTGAAAACGGCCTGGATGGTGTTGAAAAAAGCCAACTGCGATTAAAAACAAATAAATCATTTACAGTAAACAGCCATCATAGAGTGGCTGCCTTTTACGTAACTCGAACACCGATACCTCCAAACATTTTGAAATTTGTAAAAAACGGCCAAATAGTTAGGCTGACTTCTGCAAAATAAGCATTTTAATTTTTGTCAAAATTGGCTGCATTTTACATGAAGATGACTGCTTTTTACAATAAACATTTGCAGACATGGCTGCATTTGACGGCTCATATCTCCGTGATAAATAGAGATATCGACATGGCTGTTTTTGCAAAAAATCCGGCATGTCAAAATTAGTATGGCTGTGTTTATAACTAGTTTTTGGCAAAAGTGCCAGATGGCTGCTTTCTGCATAACACGGTCCAATTGGATTTAAAAGAGTGTCCATGGAGTTTCTTGCCCGTTCTTCTCCATAGAGATCTACGTTAGGGAATGGGCAAGTACAGTACTTTCACAGTTTTTATGTCTTGTGACTGGGACTGTAGCTACATTTAATTTTCATTTTTGTTTCGACAATTCAAAAGCGCCTGTAATAGGCTTGTTAACTGAAAAAATCTAATTAGTCCGATTATCAAAAAATATTTGACCCGTATTTTTTCTTTTGTCACATAAACCAAAATTGACGAAGATACGACGCTTTTAAAATTCCCAATACGTCACTGTTCGGTGTCATTCTTAGTGAGTTGATACCGAACAGTGACGTCACGAGCCCCCACTCCCGAGTTTTGATGCGTTTTATCTTTGTCAATATTCGTTGATTTACAAAAACAAAAAATACGTGTCCATTATTTTCTAATACTCTAACTGACGGACTAAATAGATTTGCAATTTATTGATGGTGGAAACAAGCCTATTGGCCTACTTGAAATAAATGCTTTGATTTTGATTGTTTAAGCTTAGAGGTCACAATTGCAACTGCAATTGTGACCTCTAAGCTTAAACTACATTACAGAACGTATACAATTCCACAAAAACAGCAGCAATTCAAAATCATAACATTAATTATTAACCCAAGCGCTATTCATAAACGCAACAAAAAATTGAAAATGGCGCTTAAAAAAGCGGTTCCCGCCATCCACATCCCGGCCACACGCTGAACATAACCATGTTAACCAATCCAAAATCAATTACGTCTCAATTATCCATCGATATGTCCCACCTCTATTCGCCGGGGAAAACACTACAAATAAGCGAGCGTAGACGGGAGCAGTTTGCATAATTGCCGCGTCGGGTGGCACCTCTAGTTAGGGATGATACCTAGCTGAATCTTGTATAATTATGTTTATGAGGGTAGTTGGATAATTTTAATAGAATAGAATAGAATAGAATAGCCTTTATTAACAATCTTATAAACTAAGTTACACTTATTATTTACTTAATAATAAAATTAAATGATTCTTCAGACATCGGTTTCCGAAGATTGTTTTGCCGTAGCATAGGCCTCCCCCATATTCTTCCACTTTTCACGATCTTGGGTTTGCCTCTTCCACATTGACCCCGCTATAGCTTTGAGATCGTCATCCCACCTTCGTGTCGGCCGTCCTCTGTCCCTTTTGCCTTCTCTTGGGTACCACTCAGCTACTAATTGGATAATTTTAACGTGATTAAATTATAAAGAAAGAAGAACATAATTAGCCTGCACAGGACAAAACAAATAAAATAAAATGGTGAAATTATCAGTACAAATAATAAAAATTAAACATATTTAATGTTAAATTAATGTTTAATTTTTTGTTTTGTTTTGTTGTTTTTTTTTTTTTGTTTATGTTTTTTTTTATCTACGAGGCCAAAAGGCTCCTATCTCAGCATGGTGCAGAACCTTAAAAAAACGTCACAGCGTTGGTATTCTGATAGGGCCCAAAGTAAAATGAGGACTGCGGGACTGTGCGAAAGAGATACCGTGGCCTCGGAACATAAAGGGCGAGGAAGGAACACGGATGGGTAAAACCCATCAGTAAAAGCCTGACACTCCCTCCCGCTCCGCTCAGAGTGGGAGAAGTCATTTAATGATTTCCCATCCAAAAAAAGGGCCCAAAGTGAAACTGATGCCACGCTCAGATACGGATAATAACAAAAGACAAGAAAATAAAACAACGCCTTGTAATTCCTGGGTGTTCACCTAGCAGTACACCATGATAAGTTTAAGTTTCATGTAATAGAGGACGAACCTATTGTCGTCATACGGGCACAGACTCCGTGGCTGCAATTGAGAAATTCCTAATGAAAAAAACACGCGGGCAGTCTGGGTACTGCCGATAGAAGTAAAAACTAATTAATCTATAATCGGCTACGGGTTGTGCCCCGCAAACGGTTAGTGGTGCTACCCCGTAGCGGATCGGCTACGAGTGCTACGAAGCGTTATGTGGCGGTTACACGAGTTGCATGATTTTTGTGCACCCAGGAATGCTCAATGCGCCTAGAGAAGTTTTTGCTTCAAAAACCCAAGACCGCCTATGTACCACTCCTGTACATGAAGTTTAAATAAATAAATAATAAACACTTTGCCCGACCCGGTAATCGAACCCAGTACCACATGTTCAGCAGTCGCGCTCATAACCACTAGACCAACGAGGCAGGTTATTAAAAGTGTCTGGATTTTCGAGAATGTGCTCTTTATCATCTAGATCTGGACGGTTTCTTTACTCTTAAAAGGATCTAATTCTGAGAAAAACTAAAAGTTTCCGTCTTGAAAGATGATTTCTGCCATAAGGCTGATGCTTCAGGGTAGCCCGCGAAATTCTAATTTTCTTACGTTTTTTGCAATTTGCGGGCCAGTGCAAGGTTGTGTTGATTAAAATATTGTTCGCGACTGTAAGACGTATGTAGTTGCAGAATTATAATCATCAAAATCATCAATATAACCCACCAAGTTCACAAAGATCGAGGAACGACAAAATCAAAATCAAAATCAAAGCATTTATTTCAAGTAGGCCAGTTACAGGCACTTTTGAATTGTCGAAACAAAAATGAACATTTAATGTAGCTACAGTCCCAGTCACAAGACATAAAAACTGTGAAAGTACTGTAGTTGCCCATTCCCTAGCGTAGATCTCTATGGAGAAGAACGGGCAAGAAACTCCATGGACACTCTTTTAAATCAAAAAATTGTTACAAAATCTTGGTTACATCATTCATGTTGAGATGGTATTACGCGACTTTAACCTTTGAAAAATTTGTTCCTCGACCTTTATGAAGTTACTGCGTTGAAAGTTTATTTAAGTCCCTTTTTAGTATTGCTTACCTAGTTAGGTATTAAAATACTATGTAATCCTACAAGGCGACAACCCTACTTTACAGAGGGGGTGACTTTAAACTCTTTTGTTTTCAGGGCAACTATTAATGTTACTGGAGTTGTTTAAATTAGATTGTAAAACAAGTCAATTAATGTACTAAAACCCATTCAAATCGTTTTGATAATAATTTTACTTAACATTACAATTAGCAAGACTGGGGAAGAATAAACTGATTCCCTGCAAAAGATAATAAATGTATAATAAAATAAATAAATATCGCTGGACATTACACACAGCGCCATCTAGTGCCACACTAAGCAACGAGGCTTGTGTCGTGGACATCAGATAGTTGATAAACTGCATAAATTACACTTTTTGTTTGTAAATACATACTTATTATACGTATAAACATCCATGAATCGGAAACAAATGTCCATGCTCATCACACAAACACTCCGGGATTCCAACCCGAGACCCTAAGAACGTAAGGCAACAGAAAAATGAACAGCTGCCAAAAATAGTTGCCTGCAGGCAGTACGCGTTACGATTAACACGCTCAAAGACGTCTATCTTGATTCCTGAGAGCAGTTCTTAGAAATACAGTAAGTTTGAGGGGCAAAGCGCAATGGGGCCCACTGTTACAAGAAACAGACCACTTATCGAGAAAACGGGGAAAATACAAAGAAAGCCCTCTCTTCTAGTTTTAGAAGTTGGATTACCGTGTCTTCATTATTCTCCAATTTATTTAGGAAGGCAACATGTCATCTTCTTCCTATGTCTCATAAAGTCGTCAGCGACCACGAACCGGAAGACGTTGCGTCTACTACTAGGTGGACCGATGACCTGGTGAAGGTTGCGGGAATCCGCTGGATGCGAGTCGCACGGGACCGGTCAATGTGGCGACACTTGGGGGAGGTATATGTCCAGCAGTGCACGTTTTTCGGCTGAAATGATGATGGTGATGATAGTCGTCAGCCATATCGTCTTTCACACAGCCCATCCATCGTATCTTTAGTCTTCCTTCTACTCTTGGAAAAACAAGTGCACCAATTTGTAAACAAAAATGCACCACTCATCCAGTATAAATATTATCCACTCCTCAAGCTAGATAAACGAATTAACTCTTCTACAGGGTCTCAACATTAATCATTAATCCGCACAGAATATACTGAATGAAAGATAAAAAAATATCAGCTACTTGATTTTCTGCCCCGGTTGAAACAAGCCAGTCGTTCTTCGATTACCCGTTTTATTCGCATTTGCTGATACTTGTAGCCAATTATTTTCAAAACATCCGTGTTCGCGGAAGTGGGAGAAGGGGGATTTAATTGACTTCTGAAGTCAACGTTCCCGTTTTATTGGCGACAGGCACTTGTCTGCGGTTTTCCTCAATTATTTTTATTTACAGGCATTATTTTTAATTTATTCTTCAGGATGTTTGAGGTAATACTTGAGAAAAGCAGTTTCATGCTCGTTTTTCTCTCTCTCACTGTCGGTTTTTTTACACTTTTGAACATATTTTTCTATTTTATTATTTTTTGTTACAGTCTAGCGGCAACAGAAATACAAATTCTGTGAAAATTTCAACTGTTTAGCTATCACGGTTCATCAGATAAAGCGTGGTAACAGGCAGACAGAGCCCCGTTTATACCCTTTGGGTACGTAACCCTGAAAACCAATAATGCACAAATTCATCCAAAAAGTGCGTGGTAACCTAACATTGGAATACCTGCCACCTGTTGGCTTCTGTACTAATTTCATAAACACATAGAACTCATAGAATCGAATGAAAATTACGGATATAATCCCGTAAGTACTTTATGTGTTTCATAAACTAATTAAAACCAATTTAGGATCTTATTTTTTTGCACGGTATTAAAATGAGTCACAGATTGATTGAGATCAATCAATCTGTGACTCATTTTAATAGCAACAGATGAACAGGTTGAACAGGTGACAGGATGAACAGGTTGAACAGACAGGATGAACAGGTTTTTTTTTAAATAAAATATCCCGATGCTCAACCTTTGGATTGCCTGGAATTACAATCTACTTTTTGAACGAATTTATAAACGTCATTGTGTTATTATGACGTATCTTGAGACCTGTCAAGCATAGATTAGAATGTCAAGCACTCTCAATGTCAAATAATTGTAAACAAAACGAACGGTGTTACGGTGTGGTGTTTTTACAACAAACGAGTGAATAATACTTTTTATATTAGTGCTTGTGGCGTGAACAATTATTTAAAAACATAATAATACGCTCAGTATGAATAACTTTCAACAAAGTCCTATGAAACTTTATATTCAAGATTTATTTCGCGCCAATAATACAGAAAACAGATACATCTACGAATTATTCGGCCTGACGTTCAAGAATATCATGATACATGGCGTAATTACATCTATTTACAATACAACGAGCAGCACAACGAATATGGAGCTCTCCGACGCTACGGGATCAGTTCAAATTTATTATGATAGCACAAAAAGTAATATAAATACATCACCGGCCATTTTGAAAGATTTATATTATGGTTTTTCTGAAGCGACGAGATCCGGCAATGATAACGTTGGCATTATGTCTACTCTGTTGGACCGTGTTGCGAAAAAAACATTAAATTTTACAGAGGGGGATTACCTCAGTGTTATTGGAGATGTTTTCTTAGATGATAAAAATATGAGGATGGTCTCTGCTTACGAATGTTTGACAACATCGGTGGAAAATGATATTGTGTGGATGGAAGAACTTCGACATTTATATGAAAAGTTTTATCTTTGGAATAAGTGATGTTAAATAATATAGTTTTTTTTACTAAATCACGATTTTATCTTCCCCTTTTTTCCTGTCTCAGTTATGAATTGAATATTCTTCCAAATTATCAAAACTAAACTTGACCAATACTTGGAACGAAACGCAATCTACAACGAAATTCCAAACCGTACGGTTCTTATCGATTTCAAAATCTAAAAGAACGTCAACCTTATGTCAATCGAAAAGAGTTGAATATTGCTTACAATTTTATACTGCTACGTAAAAGATACTTTGCTGGACTACATCATTTTTGGCAGACGTCAACAGGACCTTTATAGTTTGGTGTTATTAAACTTCTTTTAACCATTTTCGAAGTTTTTAACAACATTAAGTTACAAAAAAACGTAAGTTTTATTCTTAATATATAATTTACTGCACCAATTTACAAAAATCTTCAATCTTTTCATCGAAACTAAAGATCGGTGTTTCTAGGTTAGGTTCTAACTATACTATGTAAAATGTAAATATATGTATTTTCCTTGTTAGAACGATGGCCAACGAAGGAATTTCGCCGCAAGAAATTGAGGCTCTCTGCCAGACCCCTGATCCATCAACCAGGGTGAGTATTCACAAAAACCTTCGAAGTTTCTTTTACGTTTTGTTATCATTGTGACTTGTTGAATTTTTGCTGATAATAGGTACTTGATGGATTGATAAAACTGATTTATTACTCTATCTTAATTTGTTATTATTGCATTAATACATAAAAATCTCAGTCATGCTAAATGTGTCTATAAAATCAAGTCTTAGAAATATTTAATTTAGCCTTCACACTTAGCTGTATGTTGCTTGCCTGAGTTAGGATAGCTGCAAGGTCAACTTTAGCTACATAAAAACTCAGCCCAAACAAATGGCCTATAGACTTTGTTCTCGTTGATTCTGTCAAGAGATCCTCTTTTCCATATCATCCCATAATATGATCTGCTGTTCCTTACTTTTTTGAAAAATTGACCACTGTACGGTGATTATGCTAAAGGTGATTGTACACTTGTCAGAGCCGAAGGAAACGAAAGAGCCGAAAGAATCAAATTTTAGAATTATTTGAATGAAATCCTATAGAACTTTCACACGTATCCATGTTGGACGAATAAATAACGTTAAGCAGATGAGAAAATGTTTGTTTCGGCGCAGATAAGTGTGCGTTCACCTTAAACTGGCAGAAGCTTATACTAACTTAAGCAATAGTGGCAGCCATAGTGTAAAGCAAGCAGACAGATTGACACTGTCTTCCTATCTGGTAATAACTACAAACTGCTGTGTGGATCTTTTCTTGAAATGGTCTAACCCTTCGTATGTTGGAACGTAGATCTATACAAGACACAATGGCTTTTTAATTGTGTCTATAACTACGGCATACAAGAGGTTAATGACAAAAAACAAATACTGAAGTAATTTTCCATTTGGACAGTCATAATTACCAATTTCCTAATGTGTTTCAAATTTAAAACTTTTTGTTTATCTCAAAACCAAGATCTTTACACAATAATTACTTCATTTTTATGCTTATCAGTGACCTGTGAAATAAAAATGTCACAACCATTAATTATCTGTATTTGAATAGATATTGGTTCATGTTTTTTTATATAATCAACCATGATTCTGGCCATAATTTTTCTGGTTCTTATGGCTAACAAGATTATTAAACAATAAAATAAATAAAAAAACAACCATGAAACCCCTTCACATTACATTTATATATTTATTTATTGCACAATGCACTCAATCATAGTTACATGCTAGGCTTTAAACTAGTGATTACATGGCCCTATTGGGGCTCAGCACTGTACTTTGGATATCCAAGCCAAAGTTTGTTTTAATTCTTTATTTAATTATGTACACACAAAATACTTAACAGGCCATTACATTAAGATAGAAGAGCATGAAAGTACTACTTATATCATAAGAAATTTCTTCCAGCAGACCTGCAAGACCTCTCTTCTTTCATTCTTTTTTTAGTCCGACTAAATTGTCCCACTGGTGGACGCCTCCCCCATAGCCTTCCACTCTTCTCTCCTTGCGGTTTTCTCTGGCCAGTCTCTCATAAAGGCCCCTCCTTAGTCCATGCGTTTCGGTAATTTTATATTTATTACATAGACCGGCAAAACCTCAAAGGTCCATTCATCCAAAACAAAAGATAAAAATTAAAACCTAAGCAAAACTAAACCCACCCTTGAACACTTTTCCAGGACTTCATGTTCCAACAAACAATGTACCGTATAAAAGACCCCCGCAAGTCCATCCCGTTCTACACTGGAGTCCTGGGCATGACATTACTGAAGCAGCTTCACTTCCCGGAGATGAAGTTCTCGCTGTTCTTCATGGGCTATGAGAATGCTGCTGAGATTCCCTCGGACGAGGCCACGAGGACGGCTTGGGCTATGACCAGGAAAGCTACATTGGAGTTGACTTAGTGAGTTTATGTTGGTTTATTATTATTCCAATGGCATTGTTGACATCACAGGAATATGCTGGAGCTTAGCACAAGCAAGGAGAGGGTTATATTGCATATGCAGTGGGTGAAATCAGGCTGTGTGTGTGTATTATTGGCATAGATCGGAATAGGTAGAGCTGTTTTTTGTACTTGCCATAGCTTAGAATAATATGGAAATTCCCCGATTCCCGGGATTTGGTTTTTAAGTAGGTAGTAAAATCATAAAAAACCATTCTCGCCTTCGGGACTAATGAAAGATTACACTTCCTTTTTGACGGGTAAATATAAGAAGGACGTGTTTAAAATATATATAGATAGATGTTCCTACTCCATCACAGAATTTGCTACTGATAAACAGAGGTACGACGATTCCGACTTCCCAATTAAACACTTATGAATTTTTGACATGTTTACCTAACTGGCATATGTATTTTAAATAGAATTATTATTGTTATGTAATCTATTCTATTGAAATTCCTGCCTTAATTGTAATTTTTTGTTTATGTTAATTTTGTACGCCATATAAAGGCAAAACATAGTGCACATAATTTTTAGACGATACTATCGTACTACGTACGAACGTACGTCGTCGTACGTATCGTATACTATTTTTCAATGAATCAATCAATTATTTATTGAAAAATAGTATAATAAATAGTTAAACTTGATTCATTAGACCACAAAAATGTTTTTTCCGTAACAATTTCATATTCAAGAATCAACAATCGTTTAAACATATTTATTCTAAAGTTGTAGGTACTAAAACATATTACCATACAAATTATTTGTTCCTCAGAAAATCAAAACATTATCAAATAGAACAATTTGTATTTACAATCAAGTGTTAATTAAAATAATCAATACGGTTCAACAATAATTCACTTATTTAAAAAAATAATATAACAATACAATCCTGTGGTATCAGTCGGAATCCCGTGAAATATCTATATTAACATCAATGTTTGCGGTCAATGAACCTAAATAGCTCGACCTATTCCGATCACTGATTATTAGTCATTACTTAGATAGAACAAAAATAGGACACAATGCTACGGCTAACTTATAAGGGATTGAACTAGGCAAATCAAACTAAGTAACCCAACGCAAGAATTATTGCTGAAAAAAGGTCTTTTTTTGTTATTTATTTGTTTTATTTTATTTTTTACATTTTAGGAAACAGACTTATAACATCATAATAAAAAAATATATACTTAAATTGCTAATAACAAGCCTCCACAGACAAATACAAAAATTAAAGCAAAACTTACAAAAACCTAGCACTGTTACATTATTATTTACAAGTACCTACAATTTTGTTATGAACAAGTACATTTTACGTTAGGACTCAAACTCAATTATATATACTTAAATTGCTAATAACAAGCCTCCACAGACAAATACAAAAATTAAAGCAAAACTTACAAAAACCTAGCACTGTTACATTATTATTTACAAGTACCTACAATTTTGTTATGAACAAGTACATTTTACGTTAGGACTCAAACTCAATTATCCTGATGGATGGATGCATTGAATTGTACAGAGGACATGGAGGTATTTAAAGTTAAAGTAATAACAGAAAACTTGTATTAAATAAAAAAAAACTTGTATTAAAAAAAAAAAAATTGGGAATATGTTTAAACTTTGACCTCCAAAATCTCCATAACTAGAATGTTCCCAGGTATGGTCAATGACGGAATGAACAAATACTCTTCTGTTTCTCTAAGGGTCATTTAACACTCATTATTTAATGCTGAACATAATTTTTCAGCAACTGGGGCACGGAGAGCGACGACTCCAGCTACCACAACGGCAACTCAGACCCGCGCGGATTTGGACACATTGGTGTACTTGTGAAGAACGTAGATGAGGCTTGTGCAAGGTATGCATACTTAAAAATTAATAGTTATCATCCTTCTAATGACTAGGGGGCCCCCTCCAGGCTAAGTGATGACAGCAGCATGGATTATTTTTCACGTAGCTGGTACATATATTTATGATGATCCATTACAAACAGAGACCCCTCCGTGCCTCGTCAAGCATGCTAAACTGATAGATGGTATCACTACATTATTATGAAACAAAGTCCTCCGCCGCGTCTGTCTGTCTGTTCGCGATAAACTCAAAAGCTACTGCACCGATTTTCATGCTGTTTTCATCAATGGATAGAGTGTTTCTCGAGGAAGGTTTCAGTATATAATTTGTACGCGGGCGAAGCTGCAGGTATCTGCTAGTTAGCTATAATTAAAAAAAAAATCATTCGACAATTAGGTTTTTCGTGTGGATGTCAGATAGTCAGATGATGCAAGTAAAATACTGGTATTCAGCTGCATCCAGTGAGACTGGAAGCCGACCCCAAGTTATTAGGAAAAGGCTAAGCAGATGAAGACAAAAAGGACAGAAGAAAACAAAGTGTCCTATTGTGGGTGGGTGCGTTTACAAACATCGAAACTCACAAACAGTCAAACCCGGAACAATTACCTGTAGGCCAACAAATGTTTGTTCCGTGTGGATCTGAACCCGCGTCGTGCAGCGAAGCAGCCAATCCTGCTGAAACGCAGTGTTTCAACCACCCCTTTCCTAGCTAATACTATTATTATACCGATCAACATAGCAGTGATAGCCAAGAGGTGTGACCGGCCTGCCAAGTGAAGGTCTCAAGTTTGAACCCAAAACACGCATTTCTCTTCTATAATTATCACTTGTTTCGGTGAAGAAAAAATATCATGATCCATTGCGTGCCCAATATGTAAATAAACTGTGTAATCTTAAATGTAAGACCGCATTGATGCGAAAAATTTTTTTTGGTATGGCACCTTAAGTATTTAATAAAATTCCTGATGACATAAAAAACATGACATTATATAAGTTTAAAAAAGCTCTTATCAAATTATTAATTGACAAATGTTATTATAATGTAGACGAAATTTTGAACGACCAATCATTACAATAATGCATCTATGACTATTTATTAATTTTATTGTACTTATTTAATGTTTTTTTATTATTTTTTGTTTTTATGTATTAATTAATTTGAAATTATTAATGATTATAATGTAATGACACCTAATGGGTCACTTATAAATTTGTATGTCTTAATTATGACAAAACATAGCGCACCACCTAATTATGTAAACACCTAATGTAAACACCTATGTTTCACAAATAAACTGATTGATTGATTGATTGAACATGCCTGAGTGATATTTTTCGACGGCATGTAAAGTCATGTAAAATATCTGACACAAGGTTCGGCTCTAACCACACGATAAAGATACCAAACCAATGAGAGGTTTTCTTTTTGAGAATTTAAAAAAAAATAGTTTCCAAGAACTCGGTAGATGGCGTTGATCTGACTACGTTACTAGGTGCCAAAGCCAAAACGCTTGAAAAAACACACGTCACATACGCTCGTTGACTGACACTTTCGTTTGCATAAGCTTCCGAATATGGTCCAAGTGAAATGATGTGACGTTCTGTTCCTTGCAGTAACGTACTTCGATCAGCGCCGTCTAGCCATCGACTAGTGAAGAGTTGAAAAAGAAAATCCCTCATTACCAAATATCTAACCGCACCAACCTAACATTCCAGGTTCGAACAGCAAGGAGTCAAGTTCATCAAGCGCCCCAACGACGGTAAGATGAAAGGCTTGGCCTTCATCCAAGACCCTGACGGCTACTGGATAGAGATCTTCACCAGCAATGTTGTCTAACACCCTATGTGTGAGTTTTGGTACAGTGTTCGGTTGAAAATATGAATATTTTCGAGGGAAACCGTATGGCGCCTTTGCGTTAAGTATGCTCGCATTTCAACAGCTATTTAGTAAGGAGATTTAGGTGTACAAGGATGTTTTGGCACGTGGCCAAAATCGGAGCTAACATCTTGTTTTCTCAATACATTTCACAAAAAAAAATTCAGAAATGTTCTGCGCCAATTTGTCAACGTACTTCGCATTGCATCGCTGTGGACTATTGTCATTATTATTACCGAGTACAAAGTCAGACATCGAAATGATAGTATCCAATCCAATATCATCATAACCTGGTTTCGAACCCAGGCCACAAGCTTCGTATTACTGCTTGCAACACGAGATCAGCAGCAAGGCTTAACAAATCCTTAGCAGTGAAGCCAGAGTAGTATTTTACAAGAATCTTTTGACGTGTGGCCAAACAATTTCATTAACCTTTTGGACGCCATAGACACGTATACGTGACAAGCAAGCGCGTGCCCTGTACGCCAAACGACACAAATATGTGACAAAATAGTAGATGAAATTGTGGCTTGGCGTGGAGGGCACGCGTGAGCGTTTATGCTGTGGCGTTCAAAAGGTTAATACGCAACAAATTTTGATGCATAGTCCTGTTTTTTTTATCATAAAAATCTTTAATAAACAGGTTTTAACGCTAGTCATCTTTCTATAAATTGGTTTTACAAAACAATTTTACACGTCACATCATGTTATGTTTTAAAACTAGATGGGGCCGGTGTTTTGTAACTGACTACTCTGAGAAGAAACAGCCGAAACAAACTCGGAGGTCTCTTTTAAGATCCAGATATAATCTTGGTCAACTTGCATGAGGACTATGCCAGAATATGCAGATTAGTTCAATTTTAATTTTCGGTACTTATATTTCTTTTAGTTGAGTATTTTGTTGCAAAATTTGACTGAAAACCCAAACAAGTCTTATATTTTCTGATGTAGGTATATTTGTTTTAAAAGTGTAGCCAAGTGAAAAAATTCGAAAATGTTATGTTTTTGATCCTACACTGTACCAAAATTAATTATTAAGAATTGTAATACCACTTGTGTATGAAATTGTTTTTTAATAGCCCATCTGCTGGGCATACACCTGCAATATATTACGTGCTATTGTGATAGATAATATATCCTTCTAACAATGTAACACAACAATTGGAATATCCCAGTGATGGGAAAACTTAAAGAGTGACCATTGTCGACGCGTCGAACTAAATGCGAAAAATGTCTCTCACGGTTTAAGCCAGTTATGGTCGATAAGTTTGGTCGTTCCATTACAGGATAAAAGGTAATTGATATAAACCAAGTAAACCAACCCTATGCAGACTCAATTGCGGTCATAGAACGTGTGAGTAGGTTAATAGATATTTAGTGTGAGATTTCTTAAAACTGAGTTTCATGCCGTCTCACTCTCTCTGTTTTACGACCTCGACACCTATATTTAAAGAGATAATAGATTTGGCAAAGCGAAATTAAATTATTTTAATTGTAAAAGCCACTTATGTTTAATATTTAATTTTTGCAATTTTGAATTCTAGTGTACTTATGAATTAGATAAATTGTTGAGCAAAATATTTTTTTAAATTGGTAATAATGAAGGTTGCCCACTGTGGGACAACCGTCAGCAATTGTGATTAATAATTATAAGCATAATTTTGTATTTATTTGTTATTCTTGTCTATTGGTTTTTAAGTGCAATTATTAATTGAATATATTATTATAAAAATGTTATTTACATATTGGTATTTTGTTATTTCTAAATCCATTATTTTTCTGCTCAAAGCAGACGAGACTCGACTTGCAGAGGTCTTTCCGTGGATGGATTACCAATTTACCATTCAGCACATAAATTCCCTAACGATCGTTTACGCTTTTTTTTTTCAAATTTCTTTTTTATACTTACTGTATCAACATAATTTGCGTACTTACACACCTAATTGGCACCTATCAAGAGTAATGGAAATAATGCATTATTGCAACAAGCTGGAATACTTTAATGGTCTATAATAAAATTAGACCATGCAAGGTAGTTTGGCGACATGTGCCGATTCGGTTAATAAATGATCGGTCTGAATTATGGACAAACTTGGGCATTCTTTTTTTTTTTTTTTGGGACAAGCCCGCCCCACACGCCCAAACCACTGTAACTCCTGTGCGCCAGAATCAACAGTGGCGACCACCAGAAAAGCGCCGAGACAATGAAGCTCGACGAAGTCCAAGATATGGAATTTAACCGTCTTGGATCCCGCAACGAAATTAATCAGAAAGTATAGCGGAGGAGTAGGAAAAAAAAAACTGTAATTTCCACAGACCATGCTTAACGTTGTATTGATAAGTCAATTATGCATTATGGTGGAAGGTCCACGGTAAATTCAAATTTTTCTGTTGTTTTTGCTTTTTGCAGTCCAGTGCTAGGTAGTATGTTGATGAAAATATGATTCGGGGCTGTCGACGTATGTAATCACAGAATTATAATTATCAATACAACCCTCCAAGTTCATGTAACTTGATTGAATGACCATTTCATGAAAAAGTCATTCAATCAGACTTAAATCGAGCCTGCAAATTGCAAAAAACGTAAGGAAATTTGATTTTCTTGGGAATTTGAAGTAGGAAGTAGGATATTGGCAACGTAAAAATAACTACTAAACCTCATGTTAACACCAAAGCATGAAACGTATTCTGTATGTTGTGTCTTCTGTTTTCGTTTATCATTTGCAGTTTAAATTAGTATTTGTAAATAATCTTGCTAGTATTAAAAATGCGAAAACTTGTGAGGTTGGATGGATGTTTGTTACTATTTCGACAAGAACTACTGAACTGATTTGGATGAAATTTGACACACAGCAGTGGGCAGGGCACATTGCGCCATGGCACGCCACTATAGTGGCTATAAGTCCCCTCTTTGAGGAGTGGCTGGAGAGGCGCCAAGGCGTCCTCACCTTCCGCCTGACGCAGGTCCTCACCGGAAACGGATTTTTCGGGAGGTACCTGCACCGAATCGGTCGGGAGGAAACGCCCGGGTGTCTCCACTGCGAGGATCGACCGGAGGACACGGTGGAGCACACGGTGGAGGTCTGCCCTGCGTGGGCGGAGCACCGCCGTGTCCTCGTAGCGGCGATCGGCGGCGGCGACCTCTCGCGTCCGGCCCTGGTTCAATCCATGGTCCGGAGCGAGACGGAATGGGAAGCCGTCACCTCCGCGCTGCGAAGCAGTCATGCTGGCGAAGGAGGTGGCGGAACGAGAGAGGGAGAGAGCCTCTCGCCCCAGCGCACCGGGCGTCGGAGGCCAGGTGGTGGCTACCGGCCACCGTAGATGCGGGCCTGTAGCTATGGGCTAGCTAGCCGTCCGTCCGTCTAACGACGACAGGCCGTGTCGACGGCGAGTTCGTGTTCCACGCGCGCCTCAAAGAGATGTCAGCATAAAGGGAGGGGCCCGCAAGGGCCGAAGCCTGCCGGACTGTTCGAAAGAGATACCGTGGCCCCCGAACGTAAAGGGCGAGGAAGGAACATGGATGGGTTTTAATCAGTAAAAGACTGACACTCCCTCCCGCTCCGCCCAGAGTAGGAGAAGTCATTTGATGATTTCCCATCCGAAAAAAAGGGCACATTGCTCGCAGAACTTGCCATACATAATATGCCATTACTTCCCAAAATTTGATCCTTATTAGGGACACAAGTGAATGGAGTATGTATGGTTTTTTTTTAGAAACCAATGGGTTCCATTCCTGGTAAGGAAAAGTGATTTTTCAAAAATCTAATAATGCAGTATTAGTTTTCATGAAAATTGAGCTCGAGACTCCTTTGAGTATTTTTGGCTATTCCTAATAGTTTCGGATTTGGCCATCCACGCCCACTTGGAAAATAATTTATTATAATAGTTTTTAATTATATGAATGGTGAATTATTCACCCTGTATGAAACTTCGGTGAAGGAAAACATTGTGAGGAAACCAGCATAGACAGATATTTTTGACGGCATGTAAAGCCAAGTCATGCCAGCCCATGGGCGGCATAAAACTCTGACGCCAGGTTAAGCAATAACCACACGGTAAAGAAGATACATGTATAAAACTTTTCAACAAGATTAATAAATTAGTTTACAATGAGGGATTTTCTTTTTCAACTCTTCCCTAGTCGCTGGATAGATGGCGCTAATCTCGGTATGTTACTGCAAAGAACAGAACGTCACATAATTGCACTTGGAGCTAATAGTTACATTCGGAAGCTTATGCAATCGAAAGTGTCAGTCAACGAGCGTATGTGACGTGTGTTTTTCCAAGCGTTTTGGCTTTGGCACCTAGTAGGGGAGGTAAGCCTAAAACGGGTAGCCCGCCTAAAACGGGTATGCATTTTAAATTTCGCGCCGTTATTGCTAATGAGAATGTGTGCGTGCAGGGCACGGCACCTGCCGCTCGCCAATCACAGGCAGTCGCACAGTGGATCGTCCCCATACAAGAGGGCGGACATAGAATTAAAAATTGAAAAAGTATTTAATTGAAAAAAATGAAATATACAGTTGCATTACTCTATTAAGGAACTACAAAAAATGTTACTACAATTTTTTTATTTGACCAGTACTTTATGAGCAATTCGATGAAAACTGTTATTTTTCTATGGAAATGGTCACAAAAATGTCTGTAGCTCACGATTCCCTCCTTGTTTCAATTTGCGGTTTTCACTACTGTTATTTACCCATTTTATGCCACATTTTCTTCAAGGACACATGGTGCCCCCAGCGACCCCCTTCCGAGATATTTTTCTTTTAATAACTATACTTTTTATTGTATAACTGATGAAATGGAGGTACATTAAGTATATTCATTACTGAGAATAAGTCATCCCTAAGTAGTTCCTTAAATAACAGGTGCATTTGCGATTACTTTAATGACTTATGAACGCTTCTATTGCCATACAACAAAAGCGTTAATGAATCCTTAAGTAAAGATTACCAGTACTTGCTAAATCTAATTAGATATTGTAATTACTATGTTAACAGCCCTTAATCTCTGCATTGTGATTGTCTAATGTCATCATTAGCTTATCAAATTCATTGCTAGTTGCCTACTTGCTGCCCTATATATTTGAGTGTGTTTAGCAAATGTAATTCAGTTGTAATTATAACTTCTACCAAGTGTTGTCATTATGGCTTTCCGTGGGTTTTCTACTTATCTAGATCTTTACGTTGATCTTTGTAATCATAAAGATCTTCGTGATTATGACCATTTGTTTAACACATTGAAGTCAAATACTAACGTCCAGTTAAGTGAAAGTGATGTGACGGATCTCAAGAACTGGTGTCGACGATTTTGCTATAGGGTTTACACCAAATGGGTGCAATCAAGGACAGTCCACAGGTTCATTAACAAGAACGAAGAGTGGTTAAATTACGATATCGTTTGGCCAGATTGCTTTAAAGAAAACGTTGTTGACACTGAAGAAGCAAATGAAAATGAGGCAGAAGAGGTAGTCAGTCCATCAAAATCAGATGCATCAACTTCAACATATACATCTCCTCGCAAACGCTTTGAAGATTTATCAACTAGACAGAAAAGAAGACGTTTTAATGAAAATGTTGCTAGTTGCAGTCGTCCGGATGAGCTTTTGCATACTGTTGAAAGTATACTTAAGTCTGCCGGAAAAAATGATATGGCCAGAATAATGAGAAATTTGCTGGAAAATCCTGAACACGTCTCAACAGTTTTAAATGTCCTGGAAACTAAGCAGAATCCTTCGCTTCGTGAAGTTCCTACTCACAAAGCACTTGCTCTTTACGTTTACTTGCAGTTATCCAAGTGGCGTTACATCACACTTCGGGACTTTAGTTTAAGAGAAGGTCATGCGAAATACCCAAGCTACTACTTGTTAGTTAAAGAAAAGCTTAAATGCTACCCGGCAAAAGAAGACATAACTGTGACTGAAACTTCCGCAAAGATACGGATCCAAGCCCTCCTTGATCTCACAGTTAGGAGGCTGATCGATTCACTTGAATCAAATTTTGATGCTGGTGAACAACTTGTGCTTCACAGTAAATGGGCTTTTGATGGAGCTTCAAGTCAAAGCATTTACCATCAAACGACAACAACAAGTGAACAAGACTTATCCAGTGTATTTATGGCAAGTCTTGTACCGCTTAAGTTAGTGACTTCTAGTGGAAGTATAGTGTGGCAGAATGATCGGCCATCGTCAACCACATATTGTCGCCCGATTTCATTTACATTTATGAAAGAAACGGAAGCGAATGTTAAGGCTGAAATGGAAATATTTGAGACCGAGATTCGTGAACGGAACCCGACTGATTGCGGCAATGCTACTGTTACTCACAATCTATGGCTAACCATGATTGATGGTAAGGTACATTCAATCATATCTGGTACATCGGCAGCAGTGTGTGATTTGTGCAAAGCTCGCCCAAGCGAAATGAATAACTTGGAAGAAGTGAGAGCTAAACCCGTGAATACAGATTTATACAAGCATGGATTTAGTTCATTGCATGCTTGGATTCGGTCTATGGAGTGTTTATTACACATTGCTTACAGAATGGACATAAAATCATGGCAAGCAAAAGGTGACGTCAGCCAATAAATGTTTTTTTTTTCTTTCTTTTCTATTATTGTTAGTAACTACATGGTCGTGTTAATTAATTAATTTCCTATTATAATTTAGTTCTTAGTAGTTGTTTAAATTTTTAGTTTGTTTTAGGGTACATAGTTGTTTTATTTTTAAATTATTTTTACAGTGTTATATTATATAAATAAAAATATATTTATACTACATATTTTCTTATTGATCATAAAACTCTATTTCTTTTAAACTAAATATATTTCATAGCATTTAATCTTTTCGATGTGTTATTGTAAATGCGACTCAGTCATTACTAAGCTAATGATGACATTAGACAATCACAGTACAGAGATTAAGGGCTGTTAACATAGTAATTACAATAACTAATTAGATTAAGCAAGTACTGGTAATCTTTACTTAGTAACTCATTAACGCTTTTGTTGTATGGCAACAGAAGCGTTCATAAGTCATTAAAGTAATCGAAAATGCACCTGTTATTTAAGGAACTACTTAGGGATGACTTATTCTCAGTAATGAATATACTTAATGTACCTCCATTTCATCAGTTATACAATAAAAAGTATAGTTATTAAAAGCAAAATATCTCGGAAGGGGGTCGCTGGGGGCACCATGTGTCCTTGAAGAAAATGTGGCATAAAATGGGTAAATA
The DNA here is from genome assembly GCA_950022955.1 of Xestia ashworthii. NCBI lineage: Eukaryota > Metazoa > Arthropoda > Insecta > Lepidoptera > Noctuidae > Xestia > Xestia ashworthii. The sequence goes on from OX465572.1 coordinate 15,223,563, forward strand.
ACAGTAGTGAAAACCGCAAATTGAAACAAGGAGGGAATCGTGAGCTACAGACATTTTTGTGACCATTTCCATAGAAAAATAACAGTTTTCATCGAATTGCTCATAAAGTACTGGTCAAATAAAAAAATTGTAGTAACATTTTTTGTAGTTCCTTAATAGAGTAATGCAACTGTATATTTCATTTTTTTCAATTAAATACTTTTTCAATTTTTTATTCTATGTCCGCCCTCTTGTATGGGGACGATCCACTGTGAGTCGGCGCGCTTCTCTGGCGGACACGAGTTCACGGTAAGACAAGAACAAAGTTTTTTGCTATTTCCACTAAAAAAAATTGAGTTACATTACATTTGATTACTCGAAAATGGTCTACAATATGTTCTTACAAGTTTTGTGTTATTATTTAGCAATAAAAAGACGTTTCATTTGTGTAAAAGGTTGGCGTTTATTATTTCGGTTTTAAGGTTATGAGTGGTTTGAAAAAAATACATGCTTGTGGGCAAAAAGGGTAGGGGTAAAGCGGGTACCCGTTTTGCCCATACCCGATTTGCCCTGTATAATTTCATTGAGTGCTTATTAGTTCTTTTACTTTTGCAGATGGTTAATAAATATAAAAGAAAGACTGCAAATGCATCGTGGGATGAGGGAGTTATGAAGCTTGCGATAGAAGAAGCTCTCAAAACTTCCGTCAACGGTGCAGCCAAAAAATACACACGGACACAGTAATACGAGTACGAACCTCTGCCAAAGTATGACGTGCAGGCCTCATGAGCCCACCTCTCGCAATCATCACACTTAATCCGGTCTTCTGCTGGTGGCTCTATGTAAAGCTCGCTGCATACCAAGCACCGGTACTCCGTATTATCTTTTTTATTATTTTTTGGACCTGTTTTGGAGATTTTTCTCCCTGTTATCGACCGGCTGGTGGCTCTATACCAGCAGAAGACTGGATTAAGTGTGATGATTGCGAGATGTGGGCTCATGAGGCCTGCACGTCATACTCTGGCAGAGGTTCGTATTACTGTGACACGTGTCACGAATAAGTGTTTATTGATTTTATTGTATTTGATTAATACTGCAAAATATGTTAGAAGACCGATTTATGATTATGGTTGTGAACCCTAAATGTTAATTATAATTAGAAAGTTTGAGTTTTGATTGATATGAAACAGATCTAGTCATTGATTGATTTAATTTAGTCCCTACCCGCTTTGCCCAAAAGCCCTACCTGATTTAGGCCCCCCCTACGGGCAAAACGGGTAATTCGAATGGTAAAGATTTTTGTTATTTTTTTATTCTTAACGTAAAAAACTATTAAATATGTCATTTATTTTATAGTCCTTGATGACTAAACATTTCAAAATGTACAAATAAATGTTCAATTTGCATCTATAAATTGTTTTTTTTTATCATCAACCTTAGCTTACCCGTTTTGGGCTACTCTCCCCTAACGTAGTCAGATCAACGCCATCTATCGAGTTAATAATAATAATAATAAACTAAATATTACTATTTGTCTATGGGTGTAATCTCAGGATAAAGGATGACTCTCGCTAGATCGTGCCGTGTTCGAGCCGAGTGTCGAACATGCAATTTTGTATGGAAAAACTCACGCTTCCGAGCCGCTACCGAGCAACGTCCATACGAAATTGCACGGGTCTGTCCAGAGTGATCTTCAATCCTTGGTTAGGAAACAAGCCAACGATATCACTCGCTGCGTCAAATAATCGGGAGCAGCAGCTTTAGCAGCTGGAGTGCCTCAAGGCAGCATGATGAGTCCTCTTGATCTGCTCGCGAGTGCGTGTTGTTGGCATTCAAGAGGTGATATTTTTTTTATTGTGTTGATCAAACGTGTGATAAGGACGATAAGTCAAACAAAGAAGCTATTTTACACAGTAACATCGCGCTTCTAATCCACCACGCGGGCCCAGTGCGGATTGGTAGATGCACCTGCACATGTCTACCTACGAGTTTTTGGTTCTAGGACATGCCGGTTTCCTCACGATGTTTTCCTTCACCGTTTTGAGAGCAGTGGTGATAAAATATACCTATTAGCTATTACACCTTCGATCAATAATTATTAGGTACACAAAGTAATGCGCCTCGACTTATTGTTCGTAAGTCGGGACCGCCACCACTGTGCCACCGCTGCTCTAAACTCAGCCTACACCGTAAACTCAGCTAAGATAAATTGAAGTGACAAAGTAATGCGTGTCTGGGTTCGAACCCACGACTTACTGCTCGTAAGTCGGGGTGGCCACCACTGGCCACCGGTGCTCTATCTACACTAATATTATAAAGAGGAAATTTTGTAATTTTGCGTGTATGTGTTTGTAATGAATAAACTCAAAAACTACTGTGCCGATTTCAAAAATTCTTTCACCATTGGAAAGCTACATTCACCCTGAGTAACATAGGCTATATTTTATCCCCGTACTCCCACGGGAACGGGAACTACGCGGCTGAAACCGCGTGACATCCGCCAGTATCGGATAAAGAGATATTGGGAATTTGGGATTTTCCATCAGGAATTGTTCCCTGTCTATGCCGTCGATGGAAATAGGCTCGCCCCCTATTACATGCGAGGCTCTTTTAATGTATATTTAGGCCATGTTATCTACCTCGTTAACGTCTGGCTAGGTAATGATGACGTTATAGATAATTTTAAAATAAGTTCCGCCAATTTATCGCATTATCAAGATTTTATTTCTATGATCATTAGAGATGTGAATTATAGTCAAAGAGTAAGAAAAATAATACACAGACTACCGACTTCTCTAATCTCCAGAAAGATCACTCGTTCTGTTTACACGACTGCCATTCTGCCAAAGAAGTGTTATTTTTTTCGCGCGTATATGTTATGTTTGTTTTCATTTTTTATAAATTCTAAATAAAAAATACGTTTTCATCCCCCCATCTCGGAAAGAGTATTTTTGCTCTTCGATATCTGAGTGCAAAAGCCGTTTTTATCGTCTTGAGGGTAAAGTAAATTTGAATTTAGAACATCGTGTGCACTAAGCATGTCAATTCAAAACATCATTAAACCTATTTACTTCTACCTCTATGGTGCCGAATTTAACATACATTTTTTTTTAATTTGTTAAGAACTCAGACTCGGAACCTTCTTGGTGTACTTTTTTTAATATGTTTTGCGCGCATTTTCTTTTCACGTCATATTGTTAGCACCTTAGGTTAAAAACAAGGAATACAACTTGAAAACAAGTGAAAAACTTAAAATGACCACTCATTATCTAGCGACGAGGAAGTTTATTTGACGCCAACAGAATTAACTGAATTTGTTAATAATGCGCCAATTTTTTTTTTGCCTTTATTCATTTCCTCGCTGAGGTGGGATGAAAAGTTACGTGTTGCACTCGAGTGCAAAGATTTTTCACCTCGTGCTCTTTTGATTCCCTCGCTAACGCTCAAGATTCTAAGTTTTGAATCACTCGCTTCGCTCGTGACTCAATTTTAGAATCTTTCGCTTGCTCAGTCATCAAAATTGAGCACGCGGTTAAAAAACAACTTTGCACTCTTGTATAACAAATAACTACATATTCTTCAAATATAACAAAATGGCGGATTTTAGGCGCTACCTACACTTTATTGTAAGTAATTTTATTATTTGATAGTCTCGTCATTTACCCTTGCAATAGATCATTTGCACCGATTTGCACGTCTCTGGGTTCACTCTTAAATACAAAGATATTATTAGCCTACCCTAGATAAGACGATTAGAAAAACAAAATGGCTGCCATTGCGGTGTGGTGGGGTTAGAAGTATAAATGAAGTAAATAAATGAGTAGGTAAATAATATACACATACAGGGTGTAAATCATCTCATCACGACGCCGTCAACCAAGCATTATAATAAACTATAAGTTACTTTACGCAAAAAATATTTCTGGGAAACGACATTTTTTTTGGGGTGAAATGTCATGTTTTGTGGTAGAACCCAATGTAACGCACTTAATACATTGTGCTGATGGATGGGTTGAAGAAAAAATGCAATAATAAAAACCGGCCAAGAGCGTGTCGGGCCACGCTCACTGTAGGGTTCCGTAGCTTCCCAGACCATTAAAAATACCAACATTTTTCGTCAGCAAAAATAACTTTGTTTTTCATAGTATTTGTATGAAAAACAAAGTTATCATTTGCGTTTTTTTGAAAAAGTGCTATATAACTCAAAAACTATTCAACTCATCAAGTTGAAAATAATTTTCCTAGAAAGTTCATATAAAGGTCTACTTCTGTGATTTTTTTCATATTTTTTAAACTTATGGTTCAAAAGTTAGAGGGGGGGGGACACATTGTTTTTGACTTTCGGAGCGATTATTTCCTAAAATATTAATATTATCAAAAAATGATTTTAGAAAACCCCTATTCATTTTTAAATACCTATCCAACAATATATCACACGTCAGGGTCAAAATTAAAAAAAAAATCGCTCCCCACTTTACGTCTGGGGGAGGTACCCTAATAAAAATGTTTTTTTAAATTTTTATTTTTGCACTTTGTCGGCATGATTGATATACATATTGGTACCAAATTTCAGCTTTCTGGTGCTAACGGTCACTGAGATTATCCGCGGACAGACAGACAGACAGACAGACAGACAGACATGGCGAAACTATAAGGGTTCCGTTTTTTGCCATTTGGCTACGGAACCCTAAAAACTTGTACTTATTTAAAAAAAAAGTTATCTAAAAGTCGGAAATTTGACCCCCAATATCTCCGGAACTAGTGGTTTCCTAGGTATGGTGTGTTTTGCTACGCGCACTACTGGAACTCGACACTAAGTCACGGCAAAATACACTCACAGTATCACCAGGTTTTTTACAGCCCTTATTATGTTGCCGGCTGCTGCTTTTGAGCATACTCAAAACTGGAAAAAAGTGTGTTGAAAGTGTGTTTGTGTACGTGTGTTTTAAGTGTATTTGTGAACCGTGATAGCTTAAAACAGTGTTTGTCGAAACAAAGATAAAATTAAATGTACCTACAAATGGCAGTCCCAGTCACAAGACATAAAAACTGTGAAAGTAGGTACTGTAGTTCTCCATAAAGATCTACGCTAAGGAATGGGCAACTACAGTACATTCTCAAGTTATTATGCCTTGTGTCTGTGACTGTAACTTTGATTTTGTTTTGTATTTTGACATTCAAAAGTGCCGTAATGGTCTAATTGAAATAAATGCTTTGAGTTTGAGTTGCCCATTCCCTAGCGTACCTATATTGATCTCTATGGAGAATAACCTCCATGGACACTCTTTTAAATCAAATTATTGTAACAAAATCTTGGTTACATCATTCATGTTGAGATGGTATATTATGTGAAAACAAAGTAGCAAGATGCGCACGTTAAAAGTGTCCATAGCAAAAACAAAATAATTCATTCAAATAAGCCATGGCAACTAAGAGACGACCAGGGGCCCAATTCTGCTATTTTTATAAATTCGTCACTCTAACACGATTCCATTCCCATTCCATTGTCATTTTGCTTAAAGTTCGTAATCTGCTACATTCACAATGATCGATCATTGGTCTTTCTATGGTTTCGTAATAAAATTGTGTTTTAATGACGTTGTCGTATTGCCATTATAAAAACCCATAGTACAAATGGTTTTCGAAATCTACTGCTTTTACTTTATTTATTTATGCCAGATTTCATTTATAATATATTTTTACACATTTGTCAATATGTACGAGATTGCCATTCTATGACACTTATTTCAATGGAGTGTCAGTGGTTGACCATTAAAAAGTCATGACGCAATTATATTAGTAGATTACTTACCAAACTTGTCAAAATCTGACAGAATTTGACCATTATGAAATCAATGATCGACTATACTGACACTATTGTTTGCAGTTGCAGACTTCAGGCCCAGGAGAGCAGCGGTGGCCCAGTGGTGTCGGCGGCCCCGACTTACGAACAGCAAGTCGTGGGTTCGAACCCAGACAGGCGCATTACTTTGTGTAATTTATTTCATCACCACTGCTCTCAAAACGGTGAAGGAAAACATCGTGAGGAAACCGGCATGGCCTAGAACCAAAAATCGAAAACATGTGACATCTACCAACTCGCACTGGGCCGTGCGGGCGCGTGGTGGATTATTAGCCCATACGCAAAATATGCGCTTTGGCGTGGAGTTGCGGACACCAGCCCGTTGTACAATACAATACAATACAAGAGATGACCAGTTACAACTGACAGCTCCCGTTCACGAACATGACGCATTGGATCAGCACCATTCAGCTCAACCATTTTGAAGGGAACAAAAGTTTCTTAGTGTACCTACCCCTAGACCACATAAGGAACCTACTTGCCAAATTTGGAATCTGTAAACCCAGTAAGCTAGTTATGCTTGCGACCACCAGGCCAAAACAAGGCAGTCGTTGGGAAAATGCAGTCTCTTCCTCTTATTTCAGAGTGTCCCTTCTGTTTTTAATCATTGTCAAGCCACGCTCCACATAATTTGTCTGCATCATATATTTTTCCAATAAATAGGCTACACTTGATCGTACCACGATCTTGATGGAAGCTAGGTCCGAGTAATGTAAGATAGTGCAATATGAAAAAAATATTAAGTTTGTGCATTAATTTTGTGCTTTTGATTATATCGGTAAGTTTAATTAATACATCTAGACTAGAATAATAGTAATAATGATAGTCGTATCAGCCCATGGCTTAATTGCCAAGAGCCTCGACCAATACTTAAGAAGGCTCTCGTTAGGCAGCTGGATCAAGGGCTTGATTCAGAAACCCGTACTCCTGGACACGGCTCGTATTGTTAGGAGGTTCCTCTCTCTGAAGCCCTGACCAGCTTGACTGAGATTGACCCCTGTTCCCGATACCAATGGGCTACATTTTTAAATGTTCTGTTCATATAAAAAAAAAACAATTTGTGAAAAGATGATTGAAGGAGTAATAATTTTATTTTAAAAGCGAAAGTTTATGAGGGTGGATGGATGGATCTTTGTTACCTACTCTATCACGCATAAACTACTGACCGAATTTTGATGAAATGGCACACAGGTAGTTTATAGCCTGGATGCGATTTGACACAATTAGATTATTTTCACAGGCGATATGTAAAGTCGCATGTCTCTGGGTATTAGGCATTAGTGCCGAAATACACCCGCTATTCTACTTCGTTGAATATTTATTTATAAACAACAACATCCATTTTATTCCCTAGCTACTTACTTTGACATTTGATACAGGATGTAAACAGACTCTTCACGAATACGTCAACCAAGCATTCTGTACATCAAACTTGAGTTACTTACTCTACGCAAAAATTATTGCTGGGAAACTACTTTTTTTTTGAGAAAAATCACGTTTTGGTAAATTGGTTCGGTAAACTCAAAACATTGTGCGACACTTTTAATAGTAAACGGGTTTAGTATTTAAAGTAACGTTATGACATGAAAACTAGTATTTGAAAAAAAAAACCAATGAAGAAGTTGTAACTTTGACCTCCAATATCTCCGAAACCTAGTAGGCTCCCGGTTTGGTACAGACCCTGAACAAAAAAATTATCGCAATGACGGGGAGAAAAGGTGTCTTTACAATTTACTCCCTATATGATAAAATACAATTTGTGTTAGAAAATAGAACCTTAAAAACTATGTTAGTAACGCTTCACTTGTGCACCAGGTAGATATATCACAAAAAAACAGCACCGACAGTTGAAATCTCAGTGCAATATTTCAGTATAATAAAAGATTAACACGGATGTGAACTGTCTTTTTGGCGCAAACGGCCTTTACACAGTAATCTTTCGCACACTTGAATTCCATGCAAGTAATCTTTGGGGAAACCCAGTTGTTTCTATGATCTGAGGGGACAGCCGCCTTTACGTCAAACCGATAGTAGGTCATGTATCAAAGTATCAGTGTACCACTTTAAACTCAGTTTAATATAGATGGCAATTTTCATGATTGATGAGTGTGCAATTCGTGAAAAAAGAAAGAAAATTGGCACTTCGCTGGTGAATTTGACGCTTCTTCTCCTACTCCACAGGATGCAGACCCACTGAAGCTAATAGCAGGAGAACGAAATGTAGTAAAAAAAGATGGCGCCACCCACACCATATCCAAGTATTACGTAGTACCAAACGATTACGATCCAAACAATGTTACTAACACCACTGCTGCTATTCAACACTCATCACTTCGTATCCATAACCTTCATCCTAAAACTATGGATTCCGGATCAATCAACGAAGCAATCAGTGAAAATAAAGCTACAACAGTAAACAACCAATCAGATTCTGATATTACTTTCATTAAAATGAATAATCAAGTAAAAGTTCTACCTGATGTGAAAGTTGGACATGAAGTTAGTAGTACTGAATCAACGGTGAGTTTTAAAATGGTTACAATATTTAAACTTTCAGACCTGTCATCTTGGGACGTATAGGCTACGAATTGCATCGATATAAATCTTAAACTAAAATAAAGAATACTTATGGAGGAATCAAAATCTATTGCTCACGCTATGTCATCATTAACAGATACTTATGTTAGTGTAGTAAAAGTACATATATATTTATATATAAACAGACTATAAATATACCATTAGAAACGCAAATCTATATCCAGTCCTTCCGATTTTAGTATTTTTTCTACAATTATTCCGCGTTCCAAATGTTACCCGCTCAAATAGAATTCTCCCGATGGTTACCTATTTTTTCTTTTCAGGTATCAATGAGCACGGAACAAACTCTGGATTATAATGATTTAGGTAATCTTCAAGTTGTACCTATTAATCCTATTAACATTAGCAATATAGTCACCGACGATGAGATTAATACCAATGTTAATTCACACAAAGCAGTACAAAACGGAAGCGCAGTTATTCGAAACAATGACACGAACTATCAACATATTGAGGATGCAATTGATGATTTGATACTTTCAAAGTTTGGAACTGCAGTACGTGAACTCTACTCCCAAAATCTAGAGAGCTTTTGGAAATTAATCAAAATAAATATAGATAAAGAATTAGGTGATGATAAATTGTTGGCAACAATAGAACAACTTTCTCTTTTATTGAATATTTTTACGAATTTATATGAAGCATCTCAAATGCAACAACCGGTGGAAAAGATGATTGATGGTATAGTTGAAATTCTACAAACACCTCTAGTTGAAAAAAGTAACTACAGACACGAATCTCGAGCTGAAACAAATATTTTTGAAGACTATGACGAAGAATGTTTGAGAAAATGTAGTCAAAGAAGTTTTAAAACTCAGTTGGATTCAAAAAATACTTATCTTTCAGAAACCGACGGCCGGCTGGCAAGCGACAGTTTATATCTAGAGGAAAGAAGCCAAAGTGGTGATTCGGACAGTAATGATTTCATCGAGATGTCTGATGATCCTGATTCAAATGAAGCAACAGTTAGCAATAACGAACCCTCCAATGTTCTCCAACACGGATTATCTGTTCCATATAACTTTGGCGTACCAGATGCGTACAATGTTCTTTCCTCGGCGACAACACCGACTCTCAATGATGTTGCTCGTTACAATGATATTCAAGACGATCCTAATTCAATCCATACTATTCCTGATTCAATAGAAACTGTCAAACATTTAGATGATGAACCAGTGAGCGTTGAATCAAGATTTGCTGATGTTCTACCATTGACCAATAAATCAAAAACAGCTGATAATTTTCAGTGGACCATGGAAAATGAAACGATTGAATATTTTCCGTGGCCCAAACCAACTACACCGAATGATGGTCTCACGTGGCATATCGAAGATAAAAGCAGTCATCCACTTACCAATGTTGAACAAATAATTTCTGACAAAGTACCTTGGAACATTGAAAGTAAAATAGCTAAAAAAGGAATCAAAAAACCATATCATATATACACATATGTTATAAAGCCAACCGCGACATTACCTGAAGTCCCAAACGCAGACAATGACCTTCATGTGGTATCAAAACACCCTTATAGAAATCTCGAAACTACATTGTATGGCCTACCAACTTTACACGATGAACACAAAGTTGTCTATAAAATGCAACCTCCACAAAGCCATTATGAATCGCAATTCAGCTTTTCAAAACCAACCATTGATATTAGTAGCCAACCTAGTAATTCCCAAGTGACACATCATGTCACTACAACTTACGACCAAAGTCACACAGTAAATCCCTCAACTCTTCACTCACAAGAAGATAAGGAACCACAATATTTAGTTGGATCAGAACAAAATCATAAGCTTGCACTTTTACAATCAAATACACATCGTTTAGAATCTGCACCTAATTCAGGCGAAGAAAAAGAAGCACCTACAGTTCCTGAAATAGATTCACCTCATTATAAAACATATGAAAACGGAAACCTGTTAGAATCACCGCTAAGTAGAAATGAAATTGCCGATCAGCATGCAAAACCAAATTCCCATAACTATGACATTGGAAATCAAATACAACCAAGTTCCTATCCAGGTATGGTCAATAAAGCTTCAGCCCATTCTAGCGTACAAATAAGCCAGCATCCAGGATTTATTTCTTCATCAGCATCTAGCTTTACAAATACATATGGTCTGAAGAACCCTGTTCATGGGGGACAAATATATCAGCAACCTGATGCCATTTCTATCGCGTCAGCTAATTCTAAATACACAACTGTACAGAATGATAATAATATACCTACCCTGGTTAACGGAGTAGACACAAATAATAATCCCGGGCATTTTGACGAACCTGTTTATGGCGGACAAGTATATCAGCAACCTGGTACCATTTCTATCGCGTCAGCTAATTCTAAATACACAACTGTACAGAATGATAATAATATGCCTACCCTGGTTAACGGAGGAGACACAAATAATGATCCCGGGCTCATTGACGAACCTGTTTATGGCGGACAAGTATATCAGCAACCTGGTGCCATTTCTATCGTGTCAGCTAATTCTAAATACACAACTGTACAGAATGATAATAATATACCTAACCTGGTTATCGGAGGAGACACAAATAATAATCCCGGGCTCATTGACGAACCTGTTTATGGCGGACAAGTATATCAGCAACCTGGTACCATTTCTATAGCGTCAGCTAATTCTAAATACACAACTGTACAGAATGATAATCATATACCTGGTCTGGTTAACGGAGGAGACACAAATAATAATCCTGGGCATATTGACGAACCTGTTTATGGCGGACAAGTATATCAGCAACCTGGTACCATTTCTATCGCGTCAGCTAATTCTAAATACACAACTGTACAGAATGATAATAATATACCTAGTCTGGTTAACGGAGGAGACACAAATAATAATCCCGGGCAAATTGACGAACCTGTTTATGGCGGACAAGTATATCAGCAACCTGGTGCCATTTCTATCGCACCAGCGAATTCTCAATACACAACTGTACCTACCCTGGTTAACGAAGGAAATACAAATAATTATCCTGGGTACATTGCTAAGGCTACAGCTCACTCTGAATACACAAACGTTCCAACCCATTATGAACACGACACAAATGCACAACCCGGTCTGATTTCTGAGGTTCACCAACATCATGTATATCCAAATGTAGTGGATGACTTTGATGATTCGATCCCTTTAAATGGTGAACAAATAAAGAAGCATCCCGATTACATTTCAAAGGCTCATTCTAAATTCACAATACCGGTTAATTATAATGCTCAAACACATGATTATGAAGACGAAATAAAATTCCACCCCGTTAAGATTCAGACCGCTCCTAATTATCCTAAATATTCAGTTGGAGTAAATCATTACTTTAAAGTAAAGCCTGTAAATGGTGAATCTACACAAAAGGTAGATAACTATTTACTGCCTTACCAACCTAATGGGCATAAGGTACACGTTATAAAACACCCATTTCTTATGAAACCTATTTCTGGCAACCAAAACCGGAACCTAGAACCAACTTATCGGCTATTTACTCAAAAAAATCTACAGAATCTACAAAATGCAATCATCAAAACAATACAAACGCATGGAGTTGGCGTTCACGATGACAGAGCACTGATCTATATAAAGAACATTATCAATGTTATACTGCTGTTGGCAGAAAATCTAGAAGAAACTGATGGATCCAATGCATGGTATGAAAAGATATTTTATAATTCACAAGACAGTCAACACCCATTGCAACACTACGTTTATAATTTAATACGGCAAAGATGGTTACATGAACTTATGTTACTAATGTTTAAAAATAACTTTAATATTAATATTCTCCAAAATCCTGGAATGTTTTCGTTCTTGGAGTCATGGCAACTCCCTAAATATGTACAGAATTATATGAAAGCAAAGGAACTTATTCATGTACTAAAGCTACAAAATTATAAAGATATACCTAATAATCAAAAGGATTTACCAAATAAGTATTCAACCCATACATATGATGATTTCATAGAAGCACCGGGAGACTTAGCAAAATTTGTAACTCAAAACATTATTGATAATTATAAAACACATAATGAAGGTATAATCTTAAGCATAGCTGGTGTCGAAGCAGAACCAGATGCAAAAGCGATAATAAACATACTAAAAAATTACTTGCATAATAAAAACTATATTGAAACACAGGAGAACGTAATCATCCGTGACAATAAGCTTGAAATGTTGAAACAAATAATATTATTTTTGAGAACGAAAGGGTATGGTACCAATATTATAACAGATTTAATTCGGAAACTTTACACTGCAGTTAATTCGACAGAAGGACAAGGGTGTAAGGCTCACCACACCAATTTTGCTAAAAATATGTACGATGTTATATTACCCGTTTTGAGAAGATCGGGACAGTAAAGTTATCGTTTTCTTAACGAATCTTTCACAAGTGATCTTTTTAAAAATATTAATTACCTATATTTATTTATTGTATTTGTCATCGTTTTACGCGTTTATGTATAGGTATGTATTGATATAAATTAAAATGTAGGTATGTAGTTATAGTTACCTTATATTTGTATTTTATGAATATTCATATTTTTTTGGTTAATTATAGTTATCACGTGATCGGATTATTGTATCAGTATCCTTTTTTGTTTTTTTTTAATAAAAAAAAATATTCAGTTCGCATAACATAACATACAATATTAAAAAACTAGTACAGAAGACAATGATCCTTAAGCGCTAAGTTTTTACAAATTCCCTGGACTCCACACTAGGATACCCTGTGTCGTGGGGTCCAGTCTCTTCCCAAGTAAAGGTAACATGTTAGCTTTAGCTGAACTAATGACAAAGTAAATAGAAAAATTTAGAGTCAACAAATTAATCCTATAAACTATCTTTGTAATTTTACTTGTATTCTTCGCTAGTTACCCATAATTATGTAACATATTATTTTATTTAAGCAGAAAACACTGTTCGTTATTCATTTGTTGAAAAATATGCATATATTTCAAATTTAAAATAAATATTACGTATATTTAACATTGGATTGATGTGTTTCATTTGACAGAAGCAATTCTTTTGGGATATTGGTACAGCCACCGTACTCATAAGTGGGCGTTAATGAATACCAATACCTGAACTGGGTTCGAAATTTGAATTCGGAGGACACTCTCTCTCACGCTTTCGTGATGCCGAAAATAGATACAATACCTACATTTTTCTTTCCCAATTGAAACGGATCGAGTATTTGAGAATACGGGGGCAGTTTATCTTCGGCAAAGTTTAGGGTTTCCGACTTCAGTTTTGTCGTATGTGTTTCAAAAAATCAAAATCAAAATATTTTATTTCACATAGGCCTAGTTTAGTCGACGTTTTATAACTGCATGGGCACTTAAAAAAGGTGCACAGTTCACGTTGGTCGATTCCATGGAGAAGAACCGTCAAGAAACTCCATGGTTACTCTTTTGAAATCATTTGGTATTACAATATTTGTACCTATGTAACAGCATTAGTATTTTAGTATTGGGGACGGTGGGAGAGCTGCGGTGGCCCAGTAGTGGCGGCCCCGACTTACGAACAGTAAGTCGTGGGTTCGAACCCAGACAGGCGCATTACGTTGTGTAATTTATTTCATCACCGCTGTTCTCAAAACGGTGAAGGAAATCATCGTGAGGAAACCGCCATGTCCTAGAACCAAAAATTCGAAGACATGTGACATCTACCAATCCGCACTGGGCCCGCGTTGTAGATTATAGCCCATTCCCTCTCATTGAGAGGAGGCCGTGTCCCAGCAGTGGGAACATTATAGGATGATGATGATGATGATGGGGGAACAGCGTAAACCCGACAATAGGTCGTTGCTTACCATACAAAAAACAGCACAGCCTTTGGGAATCTACAAAGCCTACAATGTTAACTCATTCACGAATAATAGTTTAAAAAAGCATTTATACAAAGGTAAGTAAATATTTAAAAAAAGAAAATTTAGTAAAAAAAAGTAAATTAAACAAGTAACACAAATATTGCCATCAGTGCTGTAACTATTCTGAGCAAAAGATGAGAAAAATGATTTGAAAACTATTGTAAAAATCTGAGATTGAGAATAGTTAGACATCCACTAATCTGTGCCGTTTATGAGCTATCAGGGAGCCGCATGCGCAGAAGGAACTATAACCAAACTTCTGTGTCTTCAACGTAGTCCTTGATTTTGTAATATAATTATTTTATTCATAAGGACACGTTTAATATAGTTTTTGAACTTTCCATCGGTCAGTTCTATAACTGACTTTGGCAACTTGTTATACTCGTAAAAGCGTAAAGCTGTTTATAAACGATTTGCTAGTTTTTTTTAATTTGAATTTAGGTATTACTATTTCATGTTTACTGCGTGTATTTTTATTATGGAAGTCGCTTCTTATTTTGTAAAGCCTAAATATATTTTTGCGGACATATAAAATACATTCTTTGATATAAATTGAAGGCAGAGTCAGTATATCGATCTCTTTGATTTTTTCTCTGAGTGACCCGCGAGGACCCTTTTTATAGATCACACGGACTGTCCTCTTTTTAACCGACTTCCAAAAAGAGGAGGTTATCAATTCGTCTGTATGTTTTTTTTTTTTTTTTTTTTTTGTGTTTGTTACCTCATAACTTTCGACTGAGTGAACCGAGTTTGATGATTCTTTTTTAATTTGAAAGCTGGTGCTTCCCGTGTGGTTATATTTTAATTTGCTGAAGATCTGATCCGGATCTTCGGAGATATACAATGGAACTCTTCAAAAATACACGGCAAATCTGCAGTAACTGCTGCAATCGCTTGAATGTTTATTGTTTATACAGCATCATGACGTAACATCACGCCTGTATGCTCTGAGGGGGTACGCAGATGTGTACAATATTCCCAGATTTCGACAGTTAGGTGTATTAAGTTCCATTTATTGGGGATAAGCCTATTACCTTGACATGTATTGTTTTTTTTTATTTTATTGGCAAGGGTACTTCAAGGGTAGTTTGATGAGAATTTGGTTAGGTTCTGATTATGGGATCCATGACAAAGGAACGGAGCTCTTCAATTCTTAGAAGCAAATTAACGATACTCGGCCAAATCTTTTAAAGGCTATCCGGATATTTGGGTCACGTACCATAACGTCGTTATTAACCGACTTCGAAAAGGAGAAGGTTCTCAATTCAATGTTCCCCGATTACTCGAAGATGACTGGACCGAATTTGTTATTTAATTGTTTGAAAGGGTATACTTCCCAGAAGGTCCCATAATCATCAAGTCAGGATCCTGATGATGGGATCCTGGAGAAATAGAGAGAACTTTTCAAATTTTATAGGCACACCAGAAGCGATTTGGGTAGTTTTAGAAAGACTACTTTCTCGGAGTGATCCCATTTAAATTTGGTAAAGATTAGATGAAAAACTTCGGAGAAAGGCAACGGAACTCCTCATTAAATGTAGCAAATGTGTGTCTCTTACTGGGATTGCTGAAATCTCATATCTGTCTATTGTTTACACCAGCTCATAACAAAAAATCACGCCGGTACGCTGTGAAAGGGTATGCACATGTGAACCACTAAAAAGTGAAAAATAAAAACTTTTTTGCAAAAAATAAAACCGACTTCACACAAAAAAGTAAAAAATAACTTTAGCTTCAGAAGTCGGTGACAAAAAAACTAAATCAATCAAATAAAGGTCACCGACTTCTGAAGCTAAAGTTATTTTTTACTTTTTTGTGTGAAGTCGGTTTTATTTTTTGCAAAAAAGTTTTTTGTAGTATAAAAATTGAGTCAACGTCTGCTGCTGATCCCCACAGCAGGATGCCATAAGACATAATACTGTGGAAATAATCTTAGTATACTAACCTAACTGTGGCCGTTCACTGCCTTATTTTCCTTACTGCATATGCAGCTGACCTTAACCTACCCAAAAGAGTTCTAATGTGAGTGCCCGCCCCACTGCAATTTTGAATCGATAGTACTCCCTAAGTATACAGTTTCCTCTATAACATCAAGTTTATTGCCGTCAAGATTTAAATTTAGATCACGTTGTGGTACATTTGGTAAGGAGAACTTTTAGTTTTTCTTGCATTCAGTAAAAGATTGCGAGCTGCGAACCATTTCGAGAGAACAGTTAGACTTTCGTTGACATGTCATGATATTTATTTCAAAGATTAAAATTAGCGATATGTCATCAGCAAATATAAATTTAATAGAATATATAAAATTAACTAATAATTAAATAAAAAGAATAACATCTGATAATTGGGCCATCATATAAGGGAGATCATTACCTAATGTAAACAAGAAATAGGAAAGGACCGAAAGTTACAGACCGAAGTTTAATTGGGGTATTGTTAAAGTTTCGGATTTCTTCCTAAACATTGAAGATTGTCAAACCTTCCTCCGAAGTTTTACCTAACACTTTCAAGAAAATAGTTTCGTAAAATATAAGACTGTATGATTAAGAAGTGGTGGCATTTAATGTCCCAACCCAAAGAATATGAGCATTTGGATTTGGAACTAAATCAAAGAGACTGAGTGCAATCATAAAAAAATATTAATTGCTTGTAGGGGTTTATGGAAGAATGAATTGAATTAATTGATTATAGTATAAATGTTGTTCACATTTATACTATAATCAATTCATTCATCCGTCGTCTTGCAAAACGAATTATGGTCATTTAAACACCACTTAAGCTAAATAACAATTATTACTTTTCAATGGACACAGTTGATTCAAATCTCTTAACAAGCCGATGTTTCGCTTGTTAACTTATAGCTAATCACAAAGCCAAGTAAGTACATAATATATTAAAACCCACATATATATTGAAAATGTCGAACATATAGCCAATAAGCGTCATAGATTGGAACACCATAATCTACTGATCAATTCTTTATGTACTCTGGAACGACTGTATGCAGACAAATCTCACTATGTCTTATGTGTTCAAGATGATACTAAACCTCTTTTTTGAAGTAAAATATTTCAGATCATAAAGGATTGTGATGGACAGAATAGAAGAAATCACGAATTGGCCGTAAACTGCACAAGGGAAGTTGCTACAATGAAGGAATATAATAAGAATGAAGAAGATGTTTCAGACAAACTTTGGTAAGTCTCTTTCATTCAATTAACTTTAGGTTCCATACTATTTCCTATTTCTTTTAAACAGTTTTAATACCCATGTTTTTCGTTGTTTATCTGACTTTCATAGCCTCTGTAACATGTAGAACTAGTACGTCTAACAGAGGCTGAGAAGGCAAGGCAAGTAAAGTATCCTCAGTATTATTTATTTATTATTTATTTATTCAATAACACATACATTATTCAATAACAAGTACGCATTAGATGCAGTCACCTAAATCTTAATCGCATTCTGTCAATTTTATTCGAGCGCCAAATGACCTATCCTTGCACAATGCAAAAAAAAACATTTACTATTTCCTCATTTGATTGATTGATTCCATTAACAGTTGATTTATTGAAATACATTGCAGAACTAATTATTTTATTCATGTTTAATATGCTTAGATTAATATGATCCAAGTAACGCCTTTGACACTGTTGATGTCGCTATCCTTATCTGCTGAGTTTTACTTTTTCAACATATTTGTAACAAAAAAATGTTAGTGTTGTTAAAATACGTACCTATAGTGGTCTTCAACATAGTGATGTCATTTAAATATTCATTACGGTGTAGTATTTAAGACGAATCATGGAAGGTGTCCCGCAGGGTACCATTTTAGGTCCCTTATCCCATATTTACATTTTAAACCTATTTAGCTCTCTTTGTGATATCGAAACATATTTTAACAAGTATAGATCATTGAATATCATCGTTATAATTTGCTTTCTCAGACATTTCATTTACAAATTCGGCTGCATAGATCTGCAACATGAAGGTCAAAGAAAAAAATAAAAATAAAAATCATAGAACTCTTGGATAAGTTACACCAGGACCGATCTTTTTTCTTAAGCAAGCAAGGTCTTAGTAAGGCATAGCCCTGTTTCGCTATCTCAATAAACCACATGTCTGGTTCACAACTGTGCACCAGTTTATTTCTTGTCAAGTTTGATTTGTGATTGAAAGAACTACCCTTCTTCCGTTGACTTAAAATAAAGTAGCTAGTGGGTATGGTGTGTGTTAATTAAAACAACATTGCTTTGAAAATTGAAAATAGTATAACTTAGATTATGGTCGATCTATTCTTTATACAGTATGAGGCAGATTGTGGCAAAGTCGAGACGTTAATTGAAAATATACCACAGTTTCACACAAAGTTGACTATACACCCTTAGTATTTCATCGGTGCCGCCATCTTAACAAAAACTGCAACCGTTTCTAAGTATTATCGACGTGATCGGTTGACTGGCGGAAATATTCTTAAAAATCGAAACATGTAAAACACTAATTCTTTTCTTAATTCGGCAAATCATTGGAAACACAACTATATATATTCTAATATAGCATTCAATCGTGTACTATATGCAAAACAGGTCGTCGATAGTATACATAATAGAATTGCGTTTAATCATTCAATTATTGTTTTCGATTTCATGGTTTATAATGTGACATGTCAATCAATTATATACTGTGTATATTTCAATATATTTTGCAGACGGTTCTCGAGATTCCGATACGCCATAATGATTCTGCGCCTAGTGTATAGTTTTTTTTTCATAAGTTTAGTAACGGGAGATCAGCTGGTAAGTTTTTTGAAATACTAATAAATAATAATGGAAAGTGCAATGTTCGTTTACCGTTTAACGATAAGGTTCTTAACGGGAAAGGTCTACCTTGGCTCATTTTTCATTCACAGCTTACAAAACACCTTCTTTATAATGGACACTGAATTAAATTCAACATTAAAGTACTGCCTACAGGAGTCATTTCGCTTTGATTATAGGATGGGGCGAACCTTCGTTTTTGGCCATTTTAGGATAGTAGACACTCGCGCGAGAGACCAAGCGACTCATACTGTAGTTTACGTTGCAATAAAATTCTAATCAGGAATCATTAATAGTAAAATGATATATACAGTCTCCTCGAAACGAGCACTGCAGCTCTTTTGGAACGCATTTTTATTTTAGCTTATAGCTTAACATGCTGGCTTAGCCTTTTCCCCCCAAACCTTAAGTTAAAAAGTGCTGTTAAAACTTTTAGAAGCGTTAATTAAAAAGCACGTACTCTTTTCAACTCGAACAATTGTAAAGTTTTCAAAGACAAAAAATCGAATTAATTTATTAGTTAAATATTGCACCAGTTTTTGATACAGAAAGCTCATCACTTTTTGGACTAACTAAATGTATTTTTAACCGACTTCAAAAAGGAGGAAGTTCTCAATTCGTCGGAACCTTTTTTTTATTTTTTTTTTATTGCGTAAATTTTTCGTAGTGTTATGAATCCAAGTATCTAAAGAACCTTCAGATAATGGTAAATCTACGTATAGTAAATCTCATTTTCAATGTCAAGGCCATGAATACTAGATTCAATCAATAAAATAGATACTAACACAGCTATTAGGCGAAACAGACACCTAACTTTGTTTTTATTTGAAGTTGGATGAAACACCAAAGACGGGCAGGTCGGATGATTGTCAAAACTTAGTTTGTTTGTGCCCGGTGGACGTAAACGCAGGCTTACCTCACGCAACGCTATTAAAAACTACTCGTACACAAGTATTTCAAAATACCCAACCCCCACTTAAAGTGGGTAGATGTAAGAAACTTGATCACTGAATATTCACTGATTTCTTTCATTGCACTGCTTTACTTCAACACAGCCTATCACAGCCCACACCTTCACATAGGCCTCCCGCAAGCTGAACCATAACACTCTGTGCGCCACTTTCCACACCAGATTTAACATTCAGGCATCCATTGATGAACCTGTTTGTTTTGTACATTGCGACAAGCTTGTGGGATGGTGCATTTTTTTCGTCTAATAGCTTCATCTTTTTCACGCATTTCACCGTCACCTACATCGCCAATAAACGTCCCTTCGGAAAATTGGCATTCATCACTACCACGATGTCTATCATCACCACCACGATGTCTATCATCACTACCACGATGTCTATCATCACCACCACGATGTCTATCATCACCACCACGATGTCTATCATCACCATTATGATGTCTATCATCATTGGTCCTACCTACTGTAAGTTTTGTTAAACCATAGTATTTCGTCTGTAGAGCATATTGCATTGCAAGCTTTGACACATTTCTACACTAATATTATAAAGAGGAAAACTTTGTTTGTTTGTTTGTTTGGTTGTAATGAATAGGCTTAAAAACTACTGGACCGTTTTTAAAAATTCTTTCACCATTCGAAAGCTACATTATCCACGAGTAACATAGGATATATTTTATCCCCGTACTCCCACGGGAACGGGAACTATGCGGGTGAAACCGCGGGACGTCCGCTAGTAGCTGATAAATTGATAAGCAAATTCTAAAGAAGCTTACTAACTACAGAGTCTTACTAATAATTATGCTTAAGAAAACACTAGTAAATGTTGCTATATTTATGATCATAATGTGGCAAGAAAGGAGGTGTTTGATGAGATGACGAGTAATAGAAAAGTATGGAAGAAAAAGACATGCTGCAACGATAAGGGTAAGGGAATGGTGACGAGTATGTGTCGAAATACAACTTCCGAATAAAGTTCAATGCACATGTAAAAGCACTGCACAAGATTCAGGAGTTTCTTCCTGCATCTGCATTGCACATTTACTATAGTTGTAACGGCATCGACTTGGGTCGGGATCAGAATATAGAATAAAGCAATCACTAAGATTATGGCGGGCTGAAATTCTTCGCTTCATGCGAAGCAGAAGAAGTCGTTCACATTACGGCAGGTCGACCACACACGTACGACGCGGCGAGTCGCCCCCTCGCCTAAGTAGTGTCGTTGTCCAATTTCACCCAGACAACCAACTTCGCCAGTGGGTGGTCAGCTCGCCGTAAGCAAGGCGAAATTACGTCGACGCCTCCGTAGTGGCCTAGGGATGCTGTTAGAAGTGATGACAGATGAGGGATTTTTGTATATGTCGACGAATGTGTTGTTCACAGTACTATACTATAAGGCTCTTTCTAAAGTAAAGGTGAAGCACAGAATTAGTACTGGATGGATGAAATGGCGGTAGGTCACGGGAACAATCGTATTCCCCTTAAACTCAAGGGGAAGATTTATAAATCATTTATAAGACCTGCTTGCTGTTTGGAATGGATCAGAATCAGAATGTTGGGTCACACAAAAGGGATGATTGAAACGCAATTGCTTGTGGATAAGATGAGAATGCTAAGGGGGATTTGTGCTGTAACGCGAATGGATAAAATAATGAATGAGTAGGTACATAAGAGAAAGTCTGAAAGTGGCGCCGGTAACTGAAAAGTGGTGTAGTAATCGGTTATCGTGGTATGTACTTGTGATGCGGAGGACTGAGGAAAATGTTGAGTATGAAGATGGGTAGAGAAAGAACTAAGAAACGATGGATGGACTGTGTGAAAGTTGCTATGGTTAGAAAGGAGGTGACTACTGAGATGATGAGTAATACCCCATATGAATAGGGATTAGAGCAAGAGAATGATTCTGGTGTTCTCTTTTTTATCAGTTTCATATTATTTAGTTTGTTTGATTTATTTGAGAGTTTATTCCTATGAACTAGTATTGGCAGTGTTTTTATTGTCGTATTGTCGTCATCACCGTGCATAAATAGGTAAAGGAAAGTAAACATAAACCGCTTCGCACATCACTTGTAAGTGCCTGTAACCGTTATTTCTGCACAAGTAACGCAATAATTGATTGATAGATTATAAAAATGATTGATAATAATATTACTTACGACAAACTTAATCTCGTATCTCGCTCTAGCAGTTCAATTCGAACGGTTCTCGATTTCTGAGTTCATTTTTGAATGATTCTATAACTATTTTTTTTGAAGTTTTTAGTTATTTCTTGATTGAACTAGTATTAGATCTTGTCTGGACATTTTAAAAATGAATTTTAATTGGATGTCAGGCAACTGCCGGGCACAGGCCTCCTCATTACTATCAACGAAACGTACCGTATTCAATTGCTCATTATATCGTGCAAAATAATTTTCAGTCTTGGTTTACGGTATTATTGACTGCTTTAGACTGCTGTAAAGCTTAAAGTGCGCTATACTACAATCTTGGAAACTTTAATTTGTTACTGCACCTCAGCTTTAACTTTATCAACTGTTATTGAAAGCGTATCGTCTTACTCGTATCATCATTTCATATTGTTTCTGAAAAAACTGGCTCCTTTAAAATCTACTTTAGAATCCATTCAATAGAATTTAGAATCGTCATCGTCGTCGTCTATTTCTACTGCTGCTGATGAGCGACGATGCGTATTAGCAAGGGATGGGTGTGGAACTACCAATAATATCACTTCAACACGTGACCTTTGTTTACTAGTAACGGTGCTTTGGTGACCTTAACATCCAATAAAAACTTGAGACATTGAAAATATTTAATAACTCAAACATCTAAAACGGTAATTTCATTTCAAAACAAACTTGTGCGCACGTTTTCACAAAAAAAGCATGACATCATCCAACCACCGTGCACCGTTTCTAATTTACCGTGAATATTGCCCATAATCATGTTTTCGATAGATTTGGGTAATACGTTGATTGTGTTGTACCTAATCTATAACTGTATGTTCCTGCCCAGAAACATAAGGATTGAATTGTTTGTGAAATTACGACAAATCGGATTAAAGCGTGAATCCCCGACACATCAAGAAATACACATACAGTATAACCTGACCTCGCTTTGTACGAGCTTCCCGTACAATGAGAAATCAGCTTAATTTAGTGTTGAATAACTTCGAAGTCTACACTAGCAGTTCCATCTTCCATCCTACTATGAGTATAATGAATGTGGATGACTTTAAGAATGGAGGAAAACCAAAAGAAACGATGGACGGACTGTGAAGGATGAAATGGCTAGAACGTGCCTAACATATCGTGCAGAGCAGCTCCGTATGAACGACCGATACCTAATAACACCCTCATGCATCGGATAGGGCTTTTTTCACAAAAAGGAATTATTTGAATTTATCCTTTTCAACCGACTTCCAAAAAGAGGAGGTTCTCAATTCGTCTGTTTTTTTTTTTTTTTGTGTTTGTTACCTCAGAACTTTCGACTGGGTGAACCGATTTTGATGATTCTTTTTTTGTTTGAAAGCTGGTGCTTCCCGTGTGGTCCCATTTTAATTTGCTGAAGACCTGATGCTGATCTTCGGCGATATACAATGGAACTCTTCAAAAATACACAGCAAATCTGCAGTGGTTGCTGCAATCGCTTGTAGGTTCATTGTTTATACCATATCGTGACGTAACATCATGCCTGTATGCTCTGAGGGGGTACGCAGATGTGTACAATGCACCCAGATTTCGACAGTGTTTGTTACCTCAAAACATTCGACTGGGTGAACCGATTTTGATGGTTCTTTTTTTATTCGAAAGCTGGTGCTTCTCGTGTGGTCCCATTTTAATTTGCTGAAGATCTGATGCTGATCTTCGGAGATATAAATGGAACTCTTCAAAAATACACGGCAAAGCTGCAGTGATTGCTGCGAACGGTTGGTTGTTTATTGTTTATACAATATCACGACGTAACATCACGCCTGTATGCTTTGAGGGGGTAGTCAGAAGTGTATAATACACCCAGACTTCGACAGTTAGGTGTGTTAAGTTCCATTTATTGGGGATAGGGCTTCTATTACCGTGACATGTATTGGTTTTTTTTTTATTGGAATGGATGTACTTCAAGGGTACATTGATGAGAATTTGGTTTGGTTCTGATTACTTCTGAATATGGGATCTATGACAAAGGAACGGAACTCTTAAATTCTTAATTAACGATACTCGGCCGAATCTTATATAGGCTATCCGGATATTTGAGTCACCTACCATAACGTCGTTATTAACCGACTTCAAAAATAAGGAGGTTCTCAATTCAATGTTCCCCGATTACTCGAAGATGGCTGGACCGATTTTGTTTTTTTTTTAATTGTTTGAAAGGGTATACTTCCCAGGTTGTCCCATAATCATCAAATCAGGATCTGGTGATGGAATCCTGGAGAAATAGAGAGAACTCTTCACATTTTATAGGCACACTAGAAGCGATTTGGGTAGTTTTAGGAAGTGTACTTTGTCGAAGTGATCCCATTTCAATTTGATGAATATCTGATGAAGAACTTCGGAGATAGGCAACGAAACTCCTCAATAAATGATAGCAAATGTACTGGGATTGCTGAAATCTCATATCTGTCTATTGTTTACACCAGTTCATAACGTAAAATCACGTCGGTACGCTGTGAAGGGGTAAGCACATGTGAACCACTAAAAAGTGTACTTAAAATAAAAACTTTTTTACAAAAAATAAAACCGATTTCAGAGAAAACAAAAAAGTGAAAAAAACTTCAGAAAAAACGCTTCAGAAGTCGGTGACAAAAACACTAAATCAATCAAACAAAGGTCACCGACTTCTGAAGCGTTTTTTCTGATGTTTATTTCACTTTTTTGTTTTCTCTGAAGTCGGTTTTATTTTTTGTAAAAAAGTTTTTTTGTAGAACAAGTAAAAGAATACGCCGTTTTTTTAAATTAAATAAAATTTAGATGAGGAAACCTATAATGGTAAATAAATATCGCTGGACATTAACACACAGCGCCATCTAGTGCCACACTAAGCAAGGCTTGCGTCGTGGACACCAGATAGTTGATATACTAGGTACATATATACTTTTTTGTTTGTAAATACATACTTATTATACGTACCTATAAACATCCATGACTCGGAATTACTCGGAAACAAATGTCCATGCTCATCACACAAACATTTGCTCCTACCGGGATTTGAACCCAGGACCCTAAGAACGTAAGGCGGCCTCACTACCACTTAACCATTCGGGTCGTCAATTGGTAACACACGGACGCGAACAATTGACGCTCGATAATTTGTTAGCAATGAGGGATTTTTTTTTTAAACTCTTCCCTAGTCACTGGATAGATGGCGGTGACCTTAGTAGTCGGTTACTGCAAGGAACGGAACGTCACATCATTTCACTTGGATGTAATGGTTTATTCCTAAGCATAAGCAAACGAAAATGTCAGTCAATGAGCGTATGTGACGTGATGCAATGTTTTTTTTCAAGCGTTTTGGCTTTGGAACCTAGTAACGTAGTCATTTCAACGCTATCTATAGAGTTTTTGGAAACTATGTTTTTTTAATACTCAAAAAGAAAACCTTTCAATAAGGAATCAGTGGTAATTCGGGACAAAAAAATCATGAAATTTAAAATTGATTAATATTTTTACTTTTTATTTAATTTGGCAATGAATGTCATTGATTTGGTATACTTACAAGTTACAAGCCCCTTTTGGATTGGACAGGTTTTTTTAACATTTATTGTTTAGATTCGATTTGAGTTTCAATTCAAATTCTAGCATCTAGTCCCAGCCACCGCGAGACACGCACCGTGCGTCACGGAACATAGAGGGGTTTTAGTCAGTAAAAGTCTGACAATTCCGCTCCGCCCTGAGTGGGAGGAGTCATTTAATGACTTCCCATCCGAAAAAAAAGCTCTTGAGTTTGTTAAAATCTCGAGTTTGTTAAATTGCCGTAGCAGTTAATTAGTACGAATATAAGTTCCATGAAGGGCAACACAGAAGGCCCCAAAATACTGCTGTAAGAGTGGTCTCTTACAGCAGTATTTTTTTCAATCTTACTGACTATAGTATCAGAAGGCTAGGGTAGGTAACTAGCTATAGTAGATAGCTACTATAGCTAGTTACTTACGACAAGACCGAGAGAGAGACGGAACGTGACGTCGTGTCTATACACGACGTAACGTTCCGTCTCTCTCTCACACACTAAAGTAAGACTAAAACTTTTGAAGGTCTTATTGCTGTGGCCTGTGCGTTATAATTAAAGTATCTAAGTACTTGTACTTACTGCAGGGTCATTATGGATATCCAGCAGATGGCTTGATAAGCGCGAACCCCGTAAATTCTGTCAACCCTCAGGCCCAGACAGAAACCAGGAGCTTCGACGTGAAGTACGTGTTTGATGAGAGTCCAGGTCTCCAGGTACGTTTAGTTTGACACTGGGGTCTGGTTTGGGGTCGGGGCTTCTTCTTCTTTCGTGGCCTTTGGGCCTGTGACTTGTCTTGGAAAGCCTTCTGACGTTAAGCCTAAAAGCAAAGCCTGGTAACGATGAGCCGCGCTGCTTCAAACTTTTTATAACTTTTGTACATTTTCACCAAATTGGAATCTGACTGGCACAAATACTGCGTTTCGATGAGGACCAACTATAAATCTTTGTAAATAAATAAATGTATAGCAAGTAAAAAATAAATAATTTATTCTGAAACACTTTTTACATTTTAGAAGCCCATCAAACTGATTAATTTGGTTTGTTAGAATTTTGCAAAAGGGCTCTGCCTCCCGGTGCTTAATGTACCTGAAGTGCGCTAACCACACGCTTACGGTTCTTCGTCCCTACCTCACCCAAAACTACTCCGCCGAAACTTCACATCTGCAAGAAAGTCCCATGTTTGTGAAGACGAAGCTTCACAAACATTTGACTTTCTTAGTACTTAATAATTTCCCTTATCAAGTCTGATTTTGATCGAGCAGTGATTTTGAAACGCTAGTGTTTAGTTGATAATAATAAAATACGTAATGATACCATTCTGTTTCTAGGTACAACTACCCGTCCAATATTTTGAAGATGAAACAGAATACACAGAAAAAACTATATGCTTCACACCGTCAATGGTACACAAAATGATCAAGGCAGCACTTGAGTATGTAAGCCAAATGCCTTCAGATATAAATAACATTGTAGAGAAACTCGATCAAGAACTGAATAGAATGTCAGAAATGGGGATAGAGGAGAACGCTGTTAGGAAACCGCTGTACCCATTAGATTCTAAAACAATATTCCAAATAGTGGATAAATCAAGAAGTGAACCAAGAACTAATTTAATATTGAAATACGAACTCCCAAGCGTAAAAGAACCGCTTTGTAGAGAAACACTGGAGAAGTTGATAGAAATAGCATACACTGCGTACCTGGAATTAGAAGAGCAACCCCAATGTCGCGATTATTTGTATAATTTCGCCGCCCATCAACCAGAAGACCGTCCTACAGCTCATCTTAATCAAGGACCAGACCTAAAACCCTTAATAGCTTCAATCTTAGACCAAATAGACAAACATAAGCCGAACCTAGATTTTTCTCAGCAAAGTGATCGTGACGGTGATATACCAGTAAATCCTGATATTCCAACTCCCCAATACAATAGTCCACAAGTTCAGGAATACAAAATTCCTCAAAAACCTCAGAATCTTGAATATATTATTCCACAACAACCTCCGACTCTTGAATATAATATTCCACAACAACCTCAGACTCTTGATTATAATATTCCACAAGTTCAGGAATACAAAATTCCTCAAAAACCTCAGAATCATGAATATAAAATTTCACAACAACCTCAGACTCTTGATTATAATATTCCACAAGTTAAGGAACATAAAATTCCTCAAAAACCTCAGAATCTTGAATATAATATTCCACAACAACCTCAGACTCTCCAATATAATATTCCACAACAGCCTCAGACTCTTGATTATAATATTCCACAAGTTCAGGAATATAAAATTCCTCAAAAACCTCAGAATCTTGAATATAAAATTTCACAACAACCTCAGACTCTTGATTACAATATTCCACAAGTTCAGGAACATAAAATTCCTCAAAAACCTCAGAATCTTGAATATAATACTCCACAACAACCTCAGACTCTTGAATACAATATTCCACAACAACCTCAGACTCTTGAATACAATATTCCACAACAACCTCAGACTCTTGAATATAATATTCCACAACAACCTCAGACTCTTGAATATAATATTCCACAACAACCTCAGACTCTTGATTATAATATTCCACAAGTTCAGGAATATAAAATTCCTCACAAACCTCAGAATCTTGAATATAAAATTCCACAACAACCTCAGACTCTTGATTATAATATTCCACAAATTCAGGAATATAAAATTCCTCACAAACCTCAGAATCTTGAATATAATATTCCACAACAACCTCAGACTCTGGAATATAATATTCCACAACAACCTCAGACTCTTGAATATAATATTCCAAAACAACCTAAGATTCAAAAGAAAAAAACAATACACACATATATTGTGCCTGATGTTCCAGAATACAAAGTTCAAGAATTAAACGTACCCTATAACGTTCCTCAGGCTCCTGAACTGATCAAGCCTGAATTTAACCTGCCTATTATTCATGAATATAATGTTAATGAGTATAACGTGCCTAAACCTCATGAATATAGTATAACACAAAGTCACGAGTCTATCTACCCTGAAATAAATGAATATGTAACTGTCACAAAAAATACTGAATACAATGTGCCCAAACTTCACGAATATAGTATAACTCACGAATATAATGTGCCTAATGTGCATGAATATACTATTACTCAAAGTCACGAATCCAACATTCCACAAATTCAAGACATCATTCTTCCACAAGTCCAATCTATTGAGATGCCAGAAATCCATGAAACAATATATGAGACCGTAGAAGACATTACACCGATGAAACCAGAGGAAACTATAAATATTCTAATTAAACTTTTGCCAAAGAATGATCAAGTTGACATTGCAAGCTTGTTGGATCGTCTCATGAATATTGTTGAAGAAAACCAAAATAATTTTCACCCGAGAATCTCTAAACACCTACTGACTCTTTTGAAGACTCACAAGCAGAATAACATTCCAAATTTCAATGATATATTCTTACTCCTACTCAATTCCCAAAAGAATCGGGACTGGCCATGGAGTGATAGAGTCACCGAACAGTTGCTGTCCTATCTGAAACCAGATCATAACGGCAATCTGGATCCCAGAATAGTCGAAATTATACTGAACGTGTATAAAAGGCGACCGAATGAACAGCAAATCGAATTTATACTGTCTCTTTTGAGACCATTTAAAGAAGGAAAAATGGATTCCAATATAGGTGATTTAGTACTTAAGTTAATACTCTTACATCAAAATAACTTGATGCGTCCAGATCATGTTGACATTTTACTCAAACTTTTGAAATTGTCTCAAGAAGGATATATTAATCCTATAGACGTTGAGATCATCGCTAAGTTATCCAAATGGAATGAAATTGGACTCAGTCCCAACCAAGTGAATGGACTAATTGCACTTTTGAAGCCGTATGTAAATGGTCATCCAGATCGTAAACCTGTTTATATTACACATTTCTTGTTAACTAAAGGTAGGCATTTGAATTCGAAACAATTAGATTTCATATTGTCGTTCCTGTATCCTGAAAATGGAGTATTAAATACCAGGCGTATTGATATCATAAACTTGATACTGAACAACTTGCCTAAGTATCCTGGATCTATAGATATTCTCTTCACTTTGCTGCAAGAGAATGCACCTGGCGTATTAAATTCGCGATTTTTGGATATCTTGCTTCTCCTAAACAATAAAAGCATGTTGACTCAAGAACTTGCAGAAACTTTAATTAATCTCCTGGTGAATGAGGTCTCTGGACAGCTTGAAGACCACCAAGTGAAGAATTTGTTTTTCCTGTTAGCACCACACAAACAATCTAATCCAAAACTAGTGGTCGATGTTTTAACTCTTTTGAATCAAGGAGGATTGCATGGTAACATAATTGAATGGTTTGAGAGAACTACGAGTAACAGGGATTCTAAACCAAACATAGTAAAATTTGTCGAAGTACAGCCAGAGTACAAGAATGAGTTTCGAACACCGGACGGCGGATATCAAACAGTGGATACACCGCAAGTTCCGTTCCAAGTTCCAGGACTGATAACTCAAGACCAAGGATCTAATACCGACTTGGTAAACAAAATTCTAGAGATTTTGGAAGTGGGTCAACGTGAACTAGGTGTTGTTGAACTAACTTACATGCTGAAACATGAGAAGCCTCTCATTTACCAACCTGTATACTACGTGAAATATAGACTTCCTATAATGAGCTTTATATCCAACATGAAGAATTTGTTACTTGAGAACCCAAATCTGAATGCAGATCCCATAAAACTTTTACAAGAACTGATCGTTGATTCCAACGTAACAGAAGTATCTCCGAACCTACAGGGTTTTCCTAAAGAAGAAATATTGAAATTGACTTATAATGACGGAGATTTAGTGCAAGCAAAAATTCTAGACGAGCAAAACTTGAGTTTGAATGATCAGATTAATTATGTCCATGGATTGAACGTGGATATTACGCCAGAGGAAATACTGCAGCTGAATCAAATCAACGAAGCGAAATACTTCCCGAATTTACTAGAACTTAAAGGGAAGCACACTGAAATACTGACGATTAAGGATGTAGATAAGTTTATAGATGTCGCACCGGTACATTATAAGCACTTCGAACTGCCAGCAGTTTCGCTTCAACAAAGCCATCCTCAAACTAAAACGATACACACGCACCAACAGACGTATATAGCGCGAGACAATCCAAATCAGGATGCCCTTCACGACAACAATGCTCAACTTAGTTCTCAGAAGTAAAAGATGGAGTCAAACTTTTGTTTTTATTAAAAATAAATTTTAGGACAAAATGTGCAGTTTCATTTTTCTAATTCTAGTAGTTCTACTTAGATCTTTGGTGCAATTTACCATATTAATAAACCTATGAAGTTGTCACTGCGGGGACACAGGCCTCATCTTTTTCAGAAAGAGAAAGGGTCAGAATAGGGCAATGTGGTGTGACATAACTTTAAGTAGATGTCATGTACCTAATGTCTTCGATTTTTTGGTTCCTGTTAGGACGGTTTCCTCAGGGTATGTTCCTTTATCGTTTTCAGAACAGAGGGGCCGATCTGGGTTCAAAACGCACTATAAATCGGGGTTGATAACTTTGAGCCAAAACTTCACGCTGGCAAGCTAGTGGCACTTTGTGGCTTGGCGGCATACAACCACCGGTTGTATCATCCATCGGAACCTTAGTAAAGGGGTCGTCATCAATTGCCTTGTCTTTTGCAGCGACGGCCTATCTAACCTTCACAAGCCACAACCCAGTTAATACTAGGTAAGACCTGTCAGATTTTCAGGCTACGGACTACCTGTAACGACTGTTAAAGATCTACAAACAGCCGTGACCATTATAACGTGCTTTCCGAGGTGCATAGTAAACTTCTTGGTATGTAATGGATGGTCACCCATCCACGGACCGGTCTTGGCTATCGCGGCTTATCCTTGAAGATCGACCCTTGTGAATGTTATTGTCTAGCTTAGACCTCAGTAAAGAACCTTATTGAAGAAGTCGGTAGCAAAAACATTCGCGCAGTTCATCCAGAGATGGATCAGCATTCAATAGAACAAGTTACATTAAAATTAAAAACCCCCGACCTTGAGAGTTTAAAATTGTAAATATACAGGATGGAAACGGTTAACGGGGCAGTAAGGGGAGCTACCTTAACCGTTGCAGCTACATGAAAATGGTCTTAGGAAACTATCTATAATTTTTCACGTGCACACTGCCCGACTTGGGAATCGAACCTAGGACCTCATACTATTTTATATTCTATAATCTCAGTCAAGCTTACGACTACTAGACCAACGACGCAGTCTGTTCAAATAGATAGAAGAAGTAGTTACTAAACTTACTCTTGTCCACCACTCACCACTCTTCTTCTCCACGATCATCAAAATAAATAGGTACGGGTATCTAACCATGTTCCAGTGACAATGACATTTTATTCTGAGCTTTTTGTCAGATTAGAAACTTCGTTTGCATAAAATCATAGTTCTGCCCTCAGCACTTATCGCAGATCACAAAGAGTAAGTACCTAAGGATATGAGAACGTTAATGGATCCATGGCATGTCAACTGAACGCGTATGAATGTAAGCGACATTGGCTACGTAGGATCTGGGGGTCTAAAAAAATTTTAAAATAGTAAAAGTAAAAATATAAGTAAGATTTTCATCATCAGCCTATAAGTAATGTTCCCACTGCTGGGACACGGCCTCCTCTCAATGAGAGGGAATGGGCTATAATCTACCACGCGGGCCCAGTGCGGATTGGTAGATGTCACATGTCTTCGAATTTTTGGTTCTAGGACATTAAAATGAATCACGAAAATTAAAAATGCTTAAAATGGAGTTTATGATAATGGTTACTAAGACCATTTTAAGATTTTTTTTTTTAACGTGATTCATTTACGATTCCGATAAAGCGGCAATTTCAGATCTCCTGTTGGAAAAATAAAGGCGAATAAAATATTTTTGAACGAAACTTTTTTGTCACTGTCACAACATTATTGATGATCAATGCGGAGCGCGTTCCAGCTCAAATAGTTTGAACATTTAACGCACCAATTTTCTTCTACTCCTCTTTTACTCAAAAATAAGACAAAGACCGAGCTACTATGAATGTTTCATTGATTTCAGACAGAAAACTGAAACAACGAAATCAATAAATTTTGTTCTCGTGACTACTCGTGAGTTATTGCAATGGTGAACACTCCGTGTATTTCGTAACGTAAATAAAGAAAATAACTATGTAAATACGTAACAATTACGGATACAGTTGAGTGAAAAGTGTTGTATTTTTGTTTTAAATATGTTGGGGCAAAGACCAAGGTTTATCAAGCCAGGTAATTCAGCTTTTCTACATCGTTACTATAATATACCGCATATTATGCTTGTATTTATTTCGGGTGTGGCGTGAAGACCTGCTGTGACGCGTTCTAAGTATCAGTTTATGACATATTCTTGTCTATCTTTTAGTGTATCTTGCATTCTAAGTCATAGTTATCCATTATAAATTCGTAATTCGGGCCCTTTTACCGGTATTTTGACGCACTACATACCGGTCCCTATTCGGAACACTGCATCCAGTTAGACTGGAAGTCAACCCGGACATACTTGGGCCAAAGCTAGGTCAACTATGGTCACTGTTTGCAAAAGTATTGATGTATAAATTAACATGATATAACCTCTATTGTAAAAGATCTAATACCATACCATACTACACACCACCCACCCAGGTCATATCTCGGAAACTTGACACTAGAACATTTTGTTCTCAAAACTTGTTTGTATTGATACCAGCTATCAATTTATTTAGGTCTAATGCGTGGCCACTACTTTGAAAACAAATGTTCCAAGTCCTTTGGCAGTTGTGACTTAAATACAGGGACAATGATGTTTATCAAAAGACATACTGTTGTGATTGTGTATCTGTGGCATTGCTGATACCGAAGATGCAGACAAGTTTAAGTGTACGAGAGTTAAAGCAAGCACTGGTGCACCCTCTATTCATTATGGAGTTTCTTGCTATATTATATCATAGAGCTCCTTGCCCATTCGTCTCCACAAAAACCACCAACCCAAACTAACCTTTTCTTTACATTTTAAGTGTCCATCAGTGGCGAGAGATCCATACAACTCGATTCCTGACGGATTTCCTTTGAAAATGGCACAGTCAGTATTCTAAAGTACTCTGGCTTACCTTAAATTGACCCTTCGCTTCTGGTGCCCATGTAGGCGTTTGTGAAATAAAATACTTTTATTTTGATTCCTTACCTCTCATAATCTGATCGCAGTCTGACATGACCAGGAAAGATCTATCACAGAAACAACTGCTTTAAATACTTTACGAGGCATGGGTTATAATACTTCCAATTTCCTTTTTATAAATTTTCTAAAAGAAAATTCCAAAAACACTGCCTCATCATAATGACACCATTAGAAAGCCAATTTAGGTTATGCGCTTTAGATGTGCAGGTGTGGACACCAATACAATCTCACTTTGATCTATGACAGGGTGTTAAAGGTCTGGTCTTACTAAACTCTATTCCACAAACACCCATCATATTCGTACTACAATCATACTTACATCTTCCTCATCTATTACAGGAGAAGAAACACTATACCCAACAAGAAACAAAGATGGTGCTATTGAAACACTGGTCAACCCTAACGTAGATACCGCTTTATCCTTAGACAGTGATTCCCGTACCTCATTTGTGTACAACCGTTATCATCATCTACCATTTGAAGCTCAGCGGCAGAAGTTACCCGTGTTTCAGTATCGGAACCATATCTTGTATCTGTTGGAACGGTATCAAACGTTGGTGCTGATTGGAGAGACGGGATGCGGGAAGTCTACACAGGTGCCCCAGGTGAGTGATTTTACATTTGTTTTTAATTAAGATGATTTTTGAATGACAGTGTAATAATAAAAAATAATGATTCCAAAGTTTGGAACGCTGGGTTAAAGTAAAACAATTGAATAAAAGTGTGTGTACTCAAAAAAATTAGTTTTCAAGAGAATCTCGGGCGCCAGAGTACACACCATGCTTACGGATAGTTGGAGCAGCAGGCATTAAGAACCTTTAATCTGCTAGTGGGGGGCATCAATAAAAATCGACCATACAAGTAAAAAATCTATCTTTATTGCCCGTAGGCTGCTGGACTTAAAATAAAATAATTGAAGATTTCTTAATAGCGAGCATTAATTATCGGTGAGTATTTAAAGAGAAAGATGGTCATTATTGCACTTTTAGATAGTTAAAAAAATACCAAGGGCGGAAAAGACCAGCCCATAACACATGATGATCATCTCATGGGTCCTCGCAACTCAGGCGTGCGTCCCAGGTGAGTCTGGTAGGAGCCGCGCGTCCAAAATTTTAAATGGGTGAAAGGAAACACCTCATTGGGTGTTTCCTTCAAAATACAAAGGGCTGTCCTCTCTATGCAGGGCAACCAAAATAATTCGACAAGAGTTTGATTCCATCGAAATAAAACGAAATCCCATTGGGAACTATGTAGGACTATCGGCAGCCACCATTTATTGGCCTAGTTAGCCGTGTCCGGCTATCCTTTTATTCTGATTTATTCTCAGGCGATCCAAAACACGCCATTCTTCTAAAAATCTAAGTCGGAAAGTGTCAGTTGTCAAAGACAAACTTCAGTGAAGTTTGTCTTTGAGTTTTTAAGTTACTTCACAGCTAAGAAAAATCAGTGTGACCACTACACAAAAAAAATATTTTAAAGCAATTCGTTTTCATGTAACAGGCTTAAAAGACTCGTTACAACAGATTAACTTTACGTAAGAATAAGAGAACTACATCTACCTCCCCTTTTTTCAAGGCTGAATTCCTGATTTTTCTGGGACGCAAACAGGAGTATCGTCCTTTCAACAATATTTTTTTACCTCAATGCCTTCGAAACTGTAGTTGGATCCATTCGAAATATAAATATAATTGCTAGACATTATCCACAATAAAACCATTGGACATGTCTGTGATGGACACTGGGATCAGGTTAGGTGTCACTGTGAAAATAAATTCGATATTTGAATCAAAGATGCCCTCAGTGACGCGACATGTTACACCGCATCTCCTAATGTGCATTGGCGCGTTTTTGCCGAGGTTGTAATCTGCGCATAACTTTAAACGCCTATGACTTTAATAGTAGCAATACTTCACTGAAGTATAGGTATGGCTAATTCGCTATTTTAGTATTGTAGGCGTTTTCATATCTTATCGGTCGGCAACAAACAAAAAGTATCTACCTATGTAGTATATCAACTATCTGGTGTCCACGACACAAGACTCGTTGCTTAGTGTGGCACTAGATGGCGTTGTATGTAATGTCCAGCAATACTGTTGCACGGTACAATAATAAAGTTGTCATTCCAGTTTGCAGTAAAGGTTGGTAGCCCAGCGTGAACATAGGTACCTAAGAGATTATTCTTAGTAATAAATATGCCTGGCGCATTCAAGGAGCAAAACATTAGTTTTTATTCGACTGACGTCAACTACGTTACAGCTATTGCTTGAAACAGTCATTAGTTTAACTACCGTCTTACTTTGAATATGTTCACTCTTCCAGAGGGAAGTAGAACAACAGTATAATTTAAAAGAGTCTCCATGGAGTTTCTTGCCTGTTCTTCTCCATAGAGATCTACACTAGGGAATGGGCAATTACAGTACTTTCGCAGTTTATGTCTTGTGACTGGGGCTATAGCTACATTTAATTTTCATCTTTGTTTCGACAAAAGTGCCTGTAACTGGCCTACTTAAAAAAAATGCTATGATTTAGTAAAAGAAAAACAAAGTTTAAAGGTACCCTGTAGGTACCCGGTAGGTTTACATAAGAAAAGAATAACTCTAACGGACCAACTCTGAATATTAAGCCTCTCCTAATTAACACTTTCAATCGCTTACGACAAAAAAAAAATCACGCCTGAATCCTGATATCCCCGAAGAGTGATGCAGAGGTATATATGTATATGTACTTATAATATACTACATTTGGTTAGCCATGTTTAAGTGTTGCCATCAACAGGCCATACAAATCTAGACTTCGGGCTGATACTATGGGTTCCGTGCAAAAAAATTTAATCCCATGAAATTGTTAACAAAATCCGATTTAAATACTTAGAGAAATAATCTTCTATTGATAATATAAAAATTTCGCGTCACATTCGCGACCGATTTTCATGTTTATTTTCGTGTGGTAAGTACATATTTGGTAGGTGTGGAAATAAATATCTCGTACCTAGGCTATTTTTTAGTCTCAAAATTTCCACGAAGTCCCGGGTAACAGCTAGTAAACAAAAAAAACTTTATTGGATAGCAATCGTAGACCTGGGGGTCTAAAATGGCCGCTTTAGCAGAACATAATAAGAATCACGTTAAAAATGTAAAATTCTTAAAATGGTCTTTATTGTCATAGCCATAAAGTCTATTTTATGAATTTATAAATTTTTAACATGATTCATTTTATGTTCTGCTAAAGCGGCCATTTTAGGCCCGCAGTATCCCACATTTTCGGGGAATCGATACTCAAATGATTTATTCGTAACAATAATTTGATTAAGGTTGAACAACACGTTATATCCAACTCCTTGATTAGTTAACGTGATCTTTAATTAACGAAAAAGTAATTATTTTCGAATAAAGGTTATCGTTCTTTGGTATCACGTTAATTGGGTTATTATAGTAGGTAAGTATTTGTTTATGTGGCGTGTTCTTTTATTTATAATAGGTACCTACAGGTATCGTGTTTTATTTATTATTTTACTACACTAAGGATAATGACAAAGGTAGG
This sequence comes from Xestia ashworthii, assembly GCA_950022955.1. Taxonomy (NCBI): domain Eukaryota; kingdom Metazoa; phylum Arthropoda; class Insecta; order Lepidoptera; family Noctuidae; genus Xestia; species Xestia ashworthii. The sequence continues at coordinate 15,261,172 of OX465572.1, forward strand.
TACTTACCTATTTCTTCTTACAGAGAAAAACAGGTGCATTTATACAAATACTAGCGGACGTCACGCGGTTTCACACGCGTAGTTCCCGTACCCGTGGGAGTGCGGCGATAAAATGTAGCCTATGTTACTCAGGGTGAATGTAGGTTTACAATGGTGAAAGAATTCTTGAAATCGGTACAGTAGTTTTTGAGTTTATTCATTACAAACATACACACACACAAAAATGCATATTTTTCCTCTTTTTAATATTATTTGTGTAGAAATAGAAGAAGTGTCTCTTTGTATAACAAAAAGATACTTAAATGTATGTATATTTACGATAGGTACGAAAAAATACATTATTTTTAATTTTTGTCAGTCTGTCTCTTTGTTCCGGCTGATTTCCGAAACGGCCGGACCGTTTTTGACGGGAATTTTACTGACAAGTAGTAGGTAGCTGATGTTATGGAGTGATTGCGAGGGCTACTTTTATTTTAGAAAAAATGATAAGAGTTCCGTGTTAAATAATAAACCCTCGAAATCGTTAACAAAGTCCGATTCCAATAGGGAAGTAATATTTTTATAATACTTAAGTACCTAAGTACTTAAGTATTGTAGTAAGTAAGTGTACCAGGTAGTGTGAGACTTTTGCTCACTAAATCCCATCCAGGTTCCTTCTTAGCCCTTTGCCTTTGCCCATCTCTTTCGAACAGTCCCGCAGCCCCGGCAAACTCATGTTACCTAGCACAGCGTTCAATCATTCGAGATATCGCATGGCTCCCAACTACATTGGATTTGCAGACAACTGCCAAAATGTGGGTGTACTTTATCACCCCTGCCTATCCGAAAATACAAGCTTGATGCTACATCATGTTGCGTACATGTGTTATTATGTAACAAATCTAGTCAGACTCATGATTATGAGTCAACTAAGATACGAACTACGCAGTTGCATTGTGATTAGCTGCACATGATGTTTTATCGTCCACGTGTGTCCATATGGCCTTGAGATCTAGTAATTAGACAACCTCCATCAATTTATCTTGGATAAGTTTACGGTGTCGACTTAGAGAGCACTGACTGACTGCTAGAGCAGCGCTGCAGCGGTGGCCCAGTAGTGGCGGCCCCGACATACGAACAGTAAGTCGAGGCGCATTAGGTACTTTGTGTAATTTATTTCATCACCGCTGCTCTCAAAACGGTGAAGGAAAACATTGTGAGGAAACCGGCAGGTCCTAGAACCCAAAAAATCGAAGACATAGTACATCTAGGGCAAAAACTTCCCTTTTCCACACTCTACTGCATAGTTTTTCACAATCACATCATTTGCCTAGCCTTTTTCACACTATATTGGGGTCGGCTTCCAGTCTGCCAAGCAGCTTACCAGCGGTTTACCAAGGGGTATCGTATTGCCCAGTACTAACTTGGTTGTGGAGGTCAGATAGCCATTCAGCTGCATTCGGTTAGACTGGAAGCCGACCCCAACATTGTTGGAAAAATGCTAGGCAGATGATGATGTGTACTAGCGCTACTAAACTGCATGAGGTCATGCTTTCGATTCCCAGGTCGGGCAGTGTAGTTGTCGGAGAATGCATTAGTTCCCGGATGATATCAATAGGCTCGCCCCTTTTACATGGGCAATAAACAAAACTGACGGAATGTAGTACTTACTTAGTACTAGGAAAAGTCACACCCCTGCCTACCCTTCAGAGAAAAAACAAGCGTGATATTACGAACTACGTAAGTGACTCTGTCCACGGCAGAGACCGATACCCAAATGCTGATAAAAAAACCTCAGCGATTGAGGATATCAGCAATTACTTATTATTTTCTGCATTTGCCCCTGAACTTTTTGATAACGGTTGCTAACCTAGGTACTCAGAGTAGAATAAATACTCGTAATATGAACCCAAAACTTGAACGTCAGGCGTGTTTGTTGTGAAATAATAAAAAAAAACCCGGTTCCGTAGTCGGGAACTCGGGACGAATATTAATTTATTTATAATTAGTATCGAATATCGATTTGATCGGCCGCAACGCAACGGTTAGTAGATCAGGGCTTTCGTAGACTAGAGACAAGATTGTCTTCTTAGGACAGACTAGACAGACTATTTTTCTACTAGTGCGAGGCGAGCTAGACAGACTACTTATATAACAATAGTCTGTTTTAAAAGTGTCTTGTCTCTAGTCTGCGAAAGCCCTAAGCCTAACTGTCGCTACACTAGCTACTATCAGACATACCAAATTAGGTATTCTATTTTCATTGATGGATTCTAGATCTACAATTTCCCACACGCTTTTCTGCATATTATTTTCTCGTCGGTTACTTTTATGTTTCTTTTTAATTACACTACAATCTACACAATTGTTTATCGCTTCACTGGCGTGCGTGTATGACCAGATGTATGAACGTGGACGAGGCAAAAATAGTAGGTAGGGGGTAAAAAGAGGGGGTAGGTTGCGGGACTGTTCGAAAGAGATACCGTGGCCCCGGAACATAAAGGGCGAGGAAGGAACATGGATGGATTTTAGTCAGTAAAAGTCTGACACTTCCTTCCGCTTCGCCCAGAGTGGGAGAAGTTTTTTGATGATTTCCCAGCCTGAAAAAAACCGTAACAAACAGGTGGCGTTCTGCCTACCCCCATGGGAAAACGGCGTTAGTTTATGTGTGTATGAATAGCGAATACACTTTCCGATCCCCATGAAAGCACATCTAAAGGTTCCGTTTTCGCCATGAACCCACGAAACCCTAAATAAAAAAGTAGGTAAGAAACATAGGTGTCGAATAGTACGATAAACGATTAATTATTTAAATAATTTAACATCCGATGATGCTTTGATATACTGGAAACTAGGGCATACGAACCGGTTTTTCTTAGGTTTTCAAAAACCCGGGAACCCGGGTTTTTATTTTGTAAAAAAAAAAACCGTTTTTTTCGGTCTCATTTAAATCAATCATTGAACTTTGCAGATCAGACACGCATCACGACGTGTAGGTCCCATTAAAGTAAGTACCATTGCCAAAACAAAAACTGACCACTAGGACTAGGTACCTACCTATTATAATTATGCTCGCAGCAGCGTCAGGCCGCTACTCTCACTTCCTTGGTTTTTTTTTTCATTCCTAAGTAAGTAGGCATATCGTTGGTCGACTACGGGTGGTCAAACATCTGTGTTCATTAACAGAGCCAGAGATTTTTTTTGTTTTCTTTGATGCTCATAGTGCCCCTAAGACGATCCTTTGACAACACAACACGTATAATATCGTAAACAATAGGCTTGTTAACTGAAAAAATATAATTAGTCCGTCACTTAGATTTTCAACAAATATTTAACCCGTATTTTTTTCTTTTGTTACCTCAGATCTATTTGATCTGAGATTGTTTGTTACCTACTTAGATCAAAATTGACGAAGATACGACGCTTTTAAAATTCTCAATACGTCACGCCTAGGTATCATTTTTAGAGCGAACTGACGTCATGAGCCCCCACTCCCGGGTTTTGATGCTTTTTATCTATGTCAATATTCATTGATTTGCAAAAACAAAAAATACGCGTCCATTATTTTCCAATACTCTAACTGACGGACTAAATAGATTTGTAATTTTTTGATACTGTCGTCATGTCTCTCTAATAGTGCTCCCACATTTCACTAGTTACTCATACACATTTACGCCTTATGCGACGAAACAAAATAACATTACCTATAAGTACCTACTTACCTAATATTGGTAGGTAAGTATATGTATTTAGGTACATAAATAACATCATGTTTGTACTATTCCCGAAGAACTAGGCAAAGGTACTTACCTACACCATAAATGTATAGTTAATAGGGTAGACGACAAAAAATAATAATTAGTCCGTCATCGCGTCAATAGGCTTGTTTCCACCATCAATAAATTGCAAATCTATTTAGTCCGTCAATTAGAGTATTGGAAAATAATGGACACGTATTTTTTGTTTTTGTAAATCAACGAATATTGACAAAGATAAAACGCATCAAAACTCGGAGTGGGGGCTCGTGACGTCACTGTTCGGTATCAACTCACTAAGAATGATACCGAACAGTGACGTATTGGGAATTTTAAAAGCGTCGTATCTTCGTCAATTTTGGTTTATGTGACAAAAGAAAAAATACGGGTCAAATATTTTTTGATAATCTAAGTGACGGACTAATTAGATTTTTTCAGTTAACAAGCCTATTAGATTTTCAACAAATATTTAACCCGTATTTTTTTTTTGTTACCTCAGATCTATTTGATCTGAGTTTGTTTGTTACCTACTTAGATCAAAATTGACGAAGATACGACGCTTTTAAAATTCTCAATTTACGTCACGCCTAGGTATCATTTTTAGAGCGTACTGACGTCATGAGCCCCCACTCCCGGGTTTTGATGCTTTTTATCTATGTCAATATTCATTGATTTGCAAAAACAAAAAATACGTGTCCATTATTTTCCAATACTCTAACTGACGGACTAAATAGATTTGTAATTTTTTGATATTGTCGTCATGTCTCTATAAGTGCTCCCACATTTCACTAGTTAGGTACCTACCTAATACCTATGTTTTATCCACAACCAACGGGGATTCCCCTCGATTCCCGATTTCTCAACAATGAACTCTATTCTGTACGATTAAGAAACAAAATCTTGCCATGTTCCATCAACGTGCACAAATCCAGACTACCAACTTCCGTTTGGAAATTCCTTAGACCAAATACCGCCCGACCCGGGAATCAAACGCAATACCTTATGCTCAGCAGTATCACGTATCACTTACGACCCCTAGCCTTAGGAGTCTGTCAAAATAATGATAATTAATAAGAGTACAACTTCTCATTATTCATTCTTCCCATGAATTGAATAGATAGGATACCTACATATATACCAAAAAAATCGTGACAATTAGGTAATTCTGTAACTTACAAAACTGGGTGCTAATTTAACACCCATGCTTATTAAACCAAAAATAAAATAAATTAGACCTTCTTATTTAGCTGTTGTTAGGTCTATTTAGCGGTTTAGTGATAAAAAAAAACTTCCTTTGAATGAACTCGCTAACTATCGCATCCCTTTGTCATTTGACATAACTTTTGGCGGGAAACGGTGACACGGTGGTCGTTTGGAAACATTGACCGAGCTTCTCCCGCATTATTTAAGTGTTGCTAGGCTATAGAATTTTCCTTGGAACGTGGAAAAATAAATCGTTTTGTCTGTTCGAAGTTAAGATAGTAAATTAGTGACTATTTGTATTTTTTTTTTCTAAAATACGTATACTTAGAAATAAAACTTTTAACCAAGTAGTTACATAAGTACTTGCTAATTACCATATTAGGGAAATTTGGTAATACATATAAGTTATTTTTCACACCATGAATTAGGTAGGTACCTATGTAAAGAAAAACCGAATTGATTTCATAATCATTCAATTAATATCATCTTCATGAATTTACAAATTACATGCTATAGTATAAAATGTGTGCGTTCTTTCATTAAAACTAAGTTTATTTACGCAATAACATACGATAAAAGTCAACATCATTATTGTTAATACAAACATAAACCATATGCAAAATCTTTGCATCGAATTGCATCAGCCGTTATCTCAGCTGCTTCTCAAAAAATACCACAACAAATAAAAAATACAAAAGGAATTTGTAAAACCGAGCCTGGCTACCCCAACGCTAACTAAAGCTCCGTCCCGTTGCGTTACCGCATTCACTCGCTCGCCCCAAGCCCCCAAGTCGCCATTCAGTCGAACGCATCGTCTTGTTGCGAACGCATGTCACTCTTTTTAAAACAGGACGCGAATTGTATTGTCGATAAAAAAATTACGATAACATGCATTGATGAAACGAACTGATAAACAAAGCAAAATTGTTACACTGTTATGGTAATAAACCGGCAACTTGCTTGTTACTCACGACGGTACTCTTGACAATAGTTGAACGTTTGTGTGTGCATCGGATTTACCGAGAAAATATAATAACTTGGGATTGAAATGTTTTCGAAAGTGATTAGAAACAAAGTTACGTACTATGACAAGTGTAAACTGTGTTTTTAGTTTGAAGTTGAACCCAGTTCTAAACAAGATTATTGTTGTGATAATCTCGTGAAGTTTGTGCTCTTATTTTTGGATTTACGTGAGTGCAGTGTGTGGGTTAACGTTGCCCACGCTGGATTTAAATTAAATACTGCATTTTGAGTCAGCCGCAGTAATCGCTCACGAAACTCAATCACCTTCGTCTTCCGATAATTAACCAGCAAAAATGATGTGGCCGTCATCGCAAGCTAGTAAAATACTGACTCTTCTACTTCTAGTCATTGTTCTATACTGCATTTGTATGGACACGTTCTTATTTTTAAGGATACAAAACTATAAAATAGACTTCTTCGATGTAGAAACGAATGTCACGCAAGAAACTTCTACGTTGCAGGAGAAGAGAAATTTACCGAGCTATGAGGAAGTAACATGGGTTCCATGTACCATAAACCCTCTGTGTCACCCAACGGTGAAAGCACTAATGGTGGACCATATCAATCACTACATTTATGGGCCATTGTGCGCCATTGTGGATGTAGGTCTGGGCATTTCTGAGAACATGCTGATTATAACACCGAACATGATATCCGCCTTCCATGTTTTCATAGCGCTTGTAGGCGCGAAACTGTTGACCAGCCCGAGTTTGGCGGCGAGGAGAATAGCCGTTGTTTTGTTCCAAATTCGAATGTTTTTGGATGATCTGGATGGCCATGTAGCGAGGGAGAGAAAGCATGTAAAGGGAGAAAGATCAGATGTTGGAACATTGGGGTATTGGGTCGACGGCATTTGTGATTTGCTTGGCGTTATTGCGATGATGATTGGGATAACTTTGTATTTGCGAAACAATCCTCCGAGACGTGGATACAAGAACACGCCTGTAAATCATCTTCCCTACCACCAATTAAAAGAAATAAATTCAACAGAAGACATCGAGAAGGACCATAGCGCCGACAACGGGATTTCTTACAAAACCAAAGTGACTTTCCGTAAGATTGCTGAAGTGCTCTGCCTGTTTTCGGGACAAATGTTGCTGTCATCGTTAGCCTGGAACAGGTACATAGACATCTACCAAGGTCTGTTAGAGAACTACTATAGTTTAGCATACGATGTGGTTAGACGAGAAATTATGTTTAAATCTGGTAAGTTCTTCCTTGCATCCGGTATTTGGAGGATTATGAACCCCCACAGTTACCTTCATGCTTTGTCTTTGGCAATTTTTTGTGATAAAACCTGGTGGTTCTTGAAAACTATACATTATGTTGGTTATTTAGGTTTAGTTGTAGCCGTGGGTACTTCTGAGTACCTTATTGAAAATATAAGACAATATGTGGTCGAGGGGCAATGATTATTTCTTTGGCATTGTAAAAATACCTATTTAAAAAAATGTCAATAAGGTGCTCGGTAATCTAAATTGTGATGTTAAAAATAAGTGTAAAACTTAGTTGTTTCTTCCAAATTCTATTAGGCTAGTCCGTTTCCGAGATTCGTCAAAAAAAAGGCTCAAGGAAGTAGGTAATCTGACCCTCTCAAGAATACGTCCCGAATTCCGATTTTTTCGGAGGTAAAATAGGTAGAATCGAGATCAAAATAGCTATGGTTCCAAACCAGTTGCGCCGTAAGCACAGCGTGTTTATGACACGGCGGTTGCATTGTTTATAAATTGTCTTTGGGTTTTTTATAGAACCCTCGAAGTGAGTTGGGAGTTTCGAATCGTGAAAGTGGAACATTCAAACTGTTTCGAATTTAGAACGATAAATTCGTTCATTGTTTTGATAAATGCGGAGTTTTCGATTTTTGAATGATCAATTTGTGAATCTAAGAAAAAAATAAAAGAATTACGGGATTAATTATTGTGGGATATAGATAAAATTTTAGGTAGGTAGGTACTCATTTATTTATCTGGGTATTGTTCCGAACTGACGGTCTTGAATTCTTCATCACTATAAAACTGTATAAATTAGTCAATAAAATTAATCAATGAGTAGGTAGTAATAGTACAGTGTAGTTATAAATATTTTCATATCTAATCTTCATTTTATTAAGTACCTAAGTAATGACAAATAAAATAATAGGTGTGTAGGCCAACACTATACTACATAAACCTACCTAGGTACATAAAACTACGTATTGAATATACCTACAAAACTGATAATAAAAAAATACTTAATCAAGAATCATTCGATTGATATTAAAATTCGACCACCTTTACATGCCGAGTTTCCTCCGTGCCTCGGATAGCACGTTAAGCTGTTGCTGTTGTCCTGGCTGTCATTTGTAGATCTTTGACAGTCGTTACAGGTAGTCAGTGGCCCAAAAAATCGGACAACCAGTCTTACCAAGTGGTTTTATACCACTTAAGTGGTTTCATACCACTTAAGTGGTTTCATACCACTTAAGTGGTTTCATACCACTTAAGTGGTTTTATACCCCTTGGTAAGTGGTTTACCAAGTGGTATAAAGTAAGGTCGGATAGGTAGTCGCTCCATGTAAAATATTGATATTCAGCTGCTAGCGGTTAGACTGGAAGCCGACCCCAACATACCTAGTTGAGAAAAAACTAGGTAGATGATGAAACACTTTACTGACTGATCTCAGAAGTATGGCAAGGCCCTTTGCCATTAACGGGCACATACTTGTAGATTCCAAGATGCTTACATGTAACATAAAACATACTCGAACACACGCTTTTTTCCTCCCCTCTGTTAAGATCCTACCATACATACTTAATCCAATTGCTCCGTCCACCATGTCTGGTCAAGTGGTCATACTAGCACGCCGGTTGCAAGTAGGTACTAAGCACCTGACCCTACTTCAATTCTGTGTCAGTCCTTCTAGGACGTCCCCTCCAGTGCTTCTTCTAAGCGTCAAATTTCTTGGAATGTGGGGTGAGCTCAACGCAATTATTCGGGCAATTCTGCCAATGAGAATTCTTTAAAATTTTGATAATACTGCACTTAACCGGTCTGAAACGAAAACTCCTTTGTAGACCACAAAAAAAACAACACATAAATCACATACAGCCTCCTTTGAGACCTCTAACTCAATCCTGGAAATTGCGTCATTATGACTACAATCGCGAAGTCAAAGTTCAACATGTGCAATTGTGCATGTGCATATAAATTTTAAAGATTTTCCCGTGCATTTATGCTAGTACGAGTATATAGATAGAATAAACCATAAAATTTTGCAAAGAAAATATTTATGAACACGTACGTACGTTGTACATGGCTCCATCTTTTCTGAAGTGGTAACGCACACTTCATCAAAGCATTGAATTTCAAAATATTATTGTAACTGGTATCATGTTTACAGGTTGTTAGTCAAGTGTTTGGCCTCACGTTGAGTCACTCAGGTTACTGCACTGAAACCCTACCAACACAAAAAGATATAACCACTAAAATAGCTAAAAATGTAACCTTTTACCAAGCTACAAGCACTGAAATAGCTAAAAAAATAACTTATTACCAAGACAAGCTACAAATAAGTGCACTGTCCAAAAAATCTCTTGCTTACTTACTCCTGATGTAAGTTTTAAAAGAAATAACAAACTCCATTTTGATCCATCCAGAAAAAGATAAACTATATTTTTCTGGATGGACCATGATCTTATCTCATTCAATCCTTCTGCCGTAGTAATTCAGTGTTACGAACAGTCTTGAAGACTACAATTAGGCTATAAAGTTTTTTAGAGCGTAAACTAAACACTTACAGAGAATTAATGGTGCATATCCTAAGTGATCTGACTACCGTTGGAAAGAACAACTTAGTACCTATCCTTACGGAAAAAGAAACGCAATTTGGCCACCGGTTCTCTGTACATGGCATAAAAGAAGGAGATTGACTGTGTGAAATATGTGATGGATATGAGGTGAATACTGAAAATACGGCGGATAGTTAAAGATGTATGGCAGATGTCCCCAAATTAATTAAGAAGCGGCTAGATTATGCTTGACTATGCCAATGCATACAGTCAGTTACCAGCACGCGATAAACAAAGCTGGTTTATGTTCCTGGAGATTTCAACCTTTTTTGAAAAATAAGCCCAGGATTCGTCCCAGGCTCGTGCCATACGCCCCAAGACACTTGAAGTGTTATCTAGTTTACGTCCCAAAATACCACCAAATACGCAATCCATTAGACCCTCATTAGTTGATATTCATCTAAGTACCTTACAAACGCGTCTACTTTAATTTGACTGTAATGACATTAGTAGTTTTCTTTTGTCTGTGTTCACAGAATTTATTATTTTTATCGCCACGTCTATCTGTATCGATTAGTACATTAAAATCGTATTAACTGGTAGGTGTTCATTAGTGTTGCCTCTATTTAATTGCATTGTCTGTTTACCGCTTATCGGTTAAGAACATAACTGTGGGCCTAGATCAAATATGGTTTCTGAAAGTCTTAATTTATTCTGCTTTGTGATTTTGTTTCAAACTTCGCCCACGACTTCGTCCCCAAAAACTCTCTCCCCTGCAAGTTGCAGAGGAAATTTTTTACCTTCTCTCAATACTCACACAATCCGTCGCATCTTTTCTATGGTCTTTCTCTACCTCTCCCTTTACATATTATTCATCACACTTTTCAATTTGCAACTGTATATTATTGCCAATAATTTGTGTAAAAGCCTGTATATTTAGAAATCTCTGAGTCCTCACTGCCTTGACAACTATTTGAGCCATTCTAATAGTGACAGGGCTCTTGTCCGTCAGCTTGACACAGGTGGAAGAACCTTGGAAGATCGTACAATGACTTATTCAAATCTTTGTGTACATTCGTTTAGCTTTCGATACGGGTCTTCAAACATATCGCAGTAGCTTGTATTTTCAAAACTTCTACGCGGTACTGAATTGTAAACAAAATCAGACGTCTGTATTTTTAAAGCGGGCTCTTTTAATCTAGTACACAAACAAGACAAAAACAAAGTTTAAACAAAGTTGGTTGTGCCTATTTTTGTGGTTGACTCGATCTCCGAAATAACTGGATGGACTGTAATGCTTACAACATCTAAAAAAGTCACCGGCGAATTGACGTCGACGTGTGTTAGCAACCCGCCATTGATCATTACAAAGACTGACCGAGGTGGTTGTACCCTCCATTAAAAAAAGTTACTGTAGTTTGATCCTTTTTTGAATCTAGAAATATGGCAATCGCTTTAATTGCCTTTTGCATCTGTTAACAGGGTTGACATAAGCTTTGGTAGTCTATGTCAATCAAATTTTTTACTTTTCCGTCATAATTATAGCTCATAGAATGGAGCTTTGTCTAAACCCTCAAATCCTAAAAAAAAAAAATATTTCTTTTTCTGCCATCTGTCTGTCTGGCGTCAGCCTATAAGTATGCTAAATCAAAATGTTAACTATTTAATTGGTTGAAACCAGAAACTAGTTTAAAATAATGCTTGACTTTTGAGTTACGCGACAGTTTGCCAGATCTTGTAATACTGGACTAAGTTACTATACCAACACGCTTCCTTTTCTTTAAGCCATTTGTAAGCTTATGTCGTAATGCTTTGTTTCGAGTTGATGCTAAAGATGCTTTTAGTTAGCATTTAACAAGCTATTTGTTGCAGTCATAAGTATTAAGTGTATAGGGAACAGCCAACTTCCAGTACTTCACACAGCAGAAATCTATTGAATAGGGTACCTATTCAATAGATTTTCTCTCTAATTTCTCCTCTGCTGTTTTTTTGCATACTAAAAAAAAAGAAAAGAAAGCATTAAAGGAGGTGTTTGATAAGATGACGAGTATAAAAGACGTATAGAAGAGGAAGACATGCTGCGCCCACCCCAAATGAATTGGGTTATAAGGGAAAGAGAAAGATGAAGATGACCAATCTCAAGTTTAAACGCAAAAAAACACTGTCTTCCAAAAACGGTATTTGATCGCCTTTAACATATATTGACATTCAATTATGCCATTTGTCTAACCAAGCTATAGTATAGATTGCAAATCTATATTACTCTGTTGCGGCTGCGTAATCGTCGTCTAGATTAACCTCCATGTTCACCAAAAAGATGACGGTCTGATTATCTAAAAACAGCTGTTTAAGAAACATTTTTGCATGGGAACATGTCACAGTGACAGCTGTTTTTGGATAATCAGGCTGGTATCTTTTCGGTGAACATGGACCTAAATGTACTAACACATCAGGCTGTTCATTTTCTTCTAATTTCCCTGAAAGGGTAATTAACCAAGTTGTAGTTAATTTGACCCTGAGTTTAATGTTACCCTTTTGGCCGGTTTGTGAGCATCTACTTTGGATTACTTTCAACAAGCTCTTACGTTGATAACTTGATACTCTTGCGTTATCCTTTGAGAGGCTACGTCATGAATGAACTTGAAGGTATCTTACTCACTATTTTAAATGCGAAAGTTTGGATGGATGGATGTTTGTTACCTTCAGGGCTTCAGCGAAATACGATAGTAACTTGGACATTCAAAGCTTATTTTGCTGTTTTGGTGGTAACCGGCGCTAATACGTGATAATGGATAAATTAATTGGAATTCCAAACATTCCCAAACATTGATTTAAATTCCAGAATGTTCTTGACTTTTGGTTTTACTTCAACTCCTTTTCAATCCAGAGATATTATCATACTGAGAAAAATTGCAGAACAATGGTAAAAAAACATAAACAATGTTATTTCAGTAGCCACAGTTAGCATTCTTATGCTGCAAAAAAAAAAAACATTTACATTCCAACATTATTGAACTCAGAAACATTGGTTCTGATACCATTTCATCATCTGCAATTCAATAAGGTAAAACGGTCACGCATATGATACGAAAACGTAACGGGTTCACAGAAGGAATATCAATGAAAATGCGGTTTTATGACGGCAGATTTTTCAGTATTCGTGATTTTGGTAACGTCGCGTCGATATTCGTTTTCGTACGATGTGGTTTCTGAGGGTCATTGATCTGGCTAATTTCGAAGGATTCTTGGCACAGAGAGGTATCATGGTTTATCTTCATCAGTGTGTGCAGCTGTTTTGTGTTCTTCGTAGCACTTTACAAATTTCCATTTTTGAATATTCTCACCCAATGTTTACCGGGTTCTGACAGCCAGTATCATTGCAATACTGAGCAAAGACCTCTTCCCAAAACTTCTGGCCAATGATAGCCTACTGATTTTGTCTCCATAAATCACCACCCAAATTACGACAAAACCAAATCTTGACAAATAATTCATTAACCACCTTGACTCAGTAACCAAGGTCTTGAACTTACTCCAATTTAATGATACTTCATTGAGATTTATAATAAAAACCGGCGTGGGTTGTAGCCTCGTTCTTGTAATGATGAACGGTGAGATATCGATCAATGTTGAATGATCTTTCAGTCCTCATGGCCAGCTGAGGTTTTTTTGTAGGAGCTAGTATTGCACTGCTTTATTTGTAGCCTTGAGGTTAGCACATAAGGTTTTCTGATGTTTTACTCGCAAGACACATTTGCCAATGTGGTATTTTTGACATGAAAAAAGTTGAGTAAGTCTTTGAAATGACTTGAAATTCTTCGCGTACTCCCGCTGAGGAGTAACTGAATAGTATTATTGTCGACGCTGCGACACTAACTATGAAATCGGGTAGGTCGGGGGCAACGCTGTTCCCTTTTAGAGGTCTTTGAAATTAAACGCCACTGATTTTATATTTACAAACACTTATATTCACTAAAGATCACCATTAATTTACATACAATAATAATCAGGATAGAGAGTCACACAATTTAAAATAACTAGAGTACTATAATTACAACAACTGGCACAACTTAACGCAGAATATTTAAAATAACTTAGAATATCGCGGGGCAGAGTAACAGCGACTTGTTACGAGAATGGAGAGGATGTGAGAAGACTGGAAAACGCCCGAAGACGCCCTATTTATACCAACGCGCATAAGCGCAAGTGACTGGGGATCCATTATTTGTCACCGCTCGCTGCCCATTCGTTGTTGCGGAGACCGGCGGCGCCTCCCCCCGCGTTCCCCGCGGAATATGGAAGAAGAAGTCATGCTGCGCCAAACTCAAATGAATTGGGATAAGGGCAAGAGATCCCAACGATCGTCCAACGAATTCAGATTTGGGAGTTTTTTGAAGTCTAGAGTTTTACATTTGTCTGATTGACGCAATCGATCCTACTATATAGACGCTATTTGAACGCATCTCACCACATTGGAGCGTCTCGCTGTCTAATAGCTTGTAAGGCTTCTCCCAATATAAAAGGTGGTAAGGTTTCAAGATAAGCTCCTCGGATTAACTTGACAATTCTCTTTTATGTAAGTGTTGATGATATTCTCCGTATTGAACTCAAAGAAAATAATGTCCTGGTCTTAAAACTTTTAAGAGTTTTTGTAGGTTGGTGATTGAATTTTGGTAGACTGTTCTTAACTAAAAACCCATACTCGTGTCAAAGTAGCCGTAGTTGTCTGTCGTGGTCGGTCAGATTTTTCCACATCTTAACGACGAACGGATTTAGATGAAATCTGACTTGAGTAAGGATACTTTTACGGCGAATACGGTCCCGTTGGATAATTTCCGACCTAAACGTGGGTGAAGCCGCGGTCTAAAGCTAGTCTTTGTAATCCTGTCCTTTTCATAATAATGAAATAAGAGAGCACTATGCCCATTTTAGTTTTTTTAAACTACAATATTGCTTTCTAAAGCTGTATTCCCTTAATGGTGAGGAAGTACTGTACCTGAGTCATTGTGGTGCGTCATGATGACCTTATATGAGATTTCTGCTTTCTGGTCAGTGGATTTAATTGTTACTATCGTATTCTGGGGTCTGTTTGTTATGATTCAGAGGAATCCTACATTTTTTCGTCAACATCTACTAAATCGTTTTCTTACTTTTTGAGATCGTTATCTTCATTAATTGGTTATAATCTTTTTTTTTGTGATGGTTTCTTTAATTTATTTTATGATGATACCTATAATTGACCACTGCTACTCTTCTTCCACATTTTACTCTGTCTAGAATTCAAAAGAAACTACTCGTAATAACGAGTCTTTATCACAGAAGTTTTATCTAAATATTTGTTATTCCAAAACCAGATGCAATAATATTTTTGTTGCTGTTCTAGTAACCACGAGCCAGTAACCGTATGAGTTTGTTCAATTCCTTCCTCTTACGATGCGTGGATAATTCCAAGTATTTATCGAGCGTTGACACCACTTAAAGCCAAGTAATGTTTCCTTAAGATCTTCAGCAAAAAGTCCCCGTGCAGTATTTCCCGAACTCAAATAAGGCCATCTAATATTTCCCGTTAGTGTAGTGACTATTATAAAAAGATCAGTATCTGCTTTCTTATAAAGTTACCAGCTGGACAAGAGGGCAACAGGCCTCCTCTCTGTAAGAGGGAGTTGGCTGTAATTCACCATGCGAGTCTTTTACAGCGAATTTAACATGTTTTCGAAGTCATGATCAAAAGTAACTTAGATAGCTATAAGAGTAGAGAAGAAACGGTAGATGTACTGTATAAAAGATGATATGGCTAGAAAGGAAGTGACTGCTGAGATAACGAGTAATGGAGAAATAGCTCGAACAAATAAATTGGGATTACGGCAGGAAAGTGATGATGAAGTTAAGTTTTGGTTATATGCCTCCTCGAGTTCACGACACTGTGAAGGTTTAGATTACGCAGAATTTATCTTATCGCATATCGGCACGGGCTAGCAACCGTCCAATAACCATGTCGGTATGGGGAATAGTTAATGGGTGTTCCGGCTATGATAAAGGTCTTAAAGGATTTGGGCCGGGCTTACGCGGCCATCATCATTATCATCACTCTTCTGTTCATATGCTTATTTAGTTAGGTCGGCGCAGTATTTCTTCTTCTCAATTACTACTTTATTACTTTTCATCTCAGCATTCGCGTTATTGCCGTATTCTTAGGTGATTCTCACAACACACCGTTCAACCGCGCGGACGATCGGAGGCGACGAAGTTTAAATAAGGGTCTCCCCACATTTATCGACGCGGAATCGGCTTAAGCCGAGTGCGTATCATGACACTCGGCTCACACCACTTTATCGCCGTGCGGATGCGGTCAGCTAATCGACAAACGGCTCGTTTCGCCGTCGGCCGGCGTCGCGACGCGCCGTCCGAGCCGAGCCGATGCGAATGGTATTAGTAACACCCTTATTACGTAGACGTATAGGCTTTTTTGACCGGTGTTAGCCGATTCCGCGTCGATAAATGTGGGTAGACCCTAAAGGTCGTGCGCCGCGCGGAGAGGCAGTGAGTGCCGCTCAATTCGTCTTGAGATCCGCTTTACCGCGCGGACGAGCGGTCTCCAGTGGTAACCGCCCAAGTAGTAACTCCAATATTATAACCAGCTGGTGAAATAGAACGGCGGCGGCGTAGCTATAAAAATTATGCGTTTTTTTTTCATGTTTATTTTTTCCTTCCGGTTTTTGCACGTTTTATGATCAACGACGGCACTAGGCGTAACTGATATCAATTGATCTGTAGTTTCTTCTCAAAAATCTATTTGATCTGCAATGTCTCTTATTTAGAAGCTCTTTGGTTTTTAATGGGTCATAGACGTAAATTAAGCTTTTGTGTTCTTGACAATAGACATCCTCATTGACAGGTTCAATGAATGTTATAGAAGAATAGGGGCACACAATCATGACCTTCAATATGTTACTATCTCTCAAGACGATGTCGTTGCTATTGTTCAGACAGCCTGATAATATATTTTTTATTTATTTTTTATTATAAGCCTGTTGATTTGCCATTGCACGGAAAAATTGCTTCATCTACCGGTGACATGGTAGGCTCAGGAGATGGCGTGACGAGTTAGATCCCTATCAAAAGAAGGTTAGTGTACTCTTAGGTATAATATAAAAAAGTAAGCTAAAATTGCGAAAGAGAGAGGAATATGGTATGATGCATAGAGTATATAACCACTAGAGAGCTTATAGGCCGATTTCTTATAAGAACACAACTCACTACCGCGGGCCGGGGGACGAGGAAGAATGCGCGGCTGCAATTGGTCAGTTCAAGGTCAAGTTGCGTAGGTATGTCTGGTTAGGGATTGCCCGACTTGACTAAGGGAAAATAGTCGATATCGATAAAATGGATCTTAAAATTAAAAAAAATACCTACTCATTAAAAATCACATAACAAAATTTAATCAAAATCAGTCAATAACAAAAAGAAAAACAACAATTGTTTCTTATTGATTTTTAAAATGAATTAAATATGTTTTTCGAATTATAGTTTTAGGGTCTTGATTGATCTCAGTCAAAAATGATAAATTTGCGTCTACATAATTATTTCTGAATTATGCATCTTCCTCATAAAATACAATGATTTGTTGATTCTATTTCATATTGATTATAATTAATATCCCGAAATAAATTATACCCAATTTATTTCGGGAGAGAGATTGTAATAACGATCTTATAAAATAGTCAGAATTATATTTCGTATTTCTTAAAGTAATATATAAATTGTATGATGTTTAATTTTATTTTTATCGATATCAACTTCAGCCATTAAAAAGGTAACGGCTCTGATTTTTACGATAAAAGTACAAAGGGAGAGAAAGGGATAAAAGAATTAGAATTTCCTAGTGAAAGAAAGGGACTTTTCCAAAAGACATAAACGCGGGTCACTGTTTCGTGTGTTCTTTCACACTCGAACCATTTTAAATAGACCCCTGCGGTTGCTCTTAATTTGATTAAATTAAAAAATAATTTCGTAGTGTTTACTTACTGATGAAAAGGTATGCCTTTCCTTTTTGTAACTAGATGTCTTGGAATATTTCCCAAACCAGTTTACCGCGCATTTAGGCATTTTATGCGTTTTAAATTGTATAAATAAATCGCAACAATTTATTATTATTTAGCGTGCATAAGGGTCTAACAATTGGTCACAACTAAAATGGTTACTAGTACCGTCGCCTACTTATAGGTGCAAAATTACTAATAGTTTTCGTGCGTCGGGGCACTGTATGCGCAGTCAAGTGGTTTTATAGTCTTTGGTATGATGGATACTTATCATCATCTTCTAGCGCATTTTAGTTAATTCGACGCACACGCCACGCGTCACGCTATCATGCATTAGTATGCATGATTATATAATTAGTATTACTGAAATAAAAATTAGCGTAAACCTAAATTAATTCTCATTAAAATCTCTAAACCAACCAAAACACCTATACTCATTTTATTTTGTTCAAGACCTTGTCTCACAATACATATTTTCAGGGCTTCGACGGCCCCAACTGTCGTTTTAAAATAATAAAGACTACAAAACAACGTACAATCCCAAATGGGTTAACATCTATGTTATAAGAATTGGCTTCTCAAAGCCTGTTAAAATCGACCTACAGTTGTTATTTGAGCCCGGTCTCCAAATGCCTCGAACTCTCTCCTGCCAAAACCTCTTGGCACATTGCCAGGTTATGGTACTTTTATCGTCCTATCGACCCTGACTTGACCAACGCTTCATAACTTTAAGACATAATCTGTTACGTCAGGTTTTTATAACGTTGGCAGCCTTTTTTGGGAGATCAGTCTTTGACTTCGGTAACTGGGTTTCGGAGAAACTCCATGTAAATTACTAATATTTAGCTGCATTTGTTTGAGGAAAGTTCCGTGTGAAGGATGATATAGCATGACATGGAGGCGTTTGATGGGATGACGAGTAATAGAAAGTATGGAAGGAAAACATATGCTGCCCCGACTCCAATTGAATTTCGATAAGGTCGAGAGAATGGTGATGAGCTGCATTCGTTTGGACTGGAGGTTGAACCCAACATTATTGAGAAAATGCAGATGATTTTACTGATTGTCATAACACCAATAATGGACACGTATTTTTTGTTTTTCTAAATCACTGAGTACTGACAAAGATAAAACGCATCAAAACTCGGGAGTGGGGGCTCGTGACGTCACAACACACTAAAAACTATAGCACGGCGTGACGTATTGCAAATTTTAAAAGCGTCGTATCTTCGTCAATTTTGGTTTATGTAACAAAAGAAAAAAACGGGTCAAATGTTTTTTTTAAAATCTAACTGACGGACTAATTAATTTTTTTTAGGACACAAGCCTATTGTGTTCCATATTTTACTTTTAATTTTCGATACGTCTCAAACACTTTCATATTACTTTTCTCACTCTTTTTTCTCGTATTATTTCGAAAAAAGGCAGATTCTACATACGAAAGCAATTGGAGATCGTCAATCAATGTTGTATTAGTCACCCTAAGCTTATAATTGGTGTAATTGTCTGGATTGTGACACCAGACAAATTTAGCGGCATCTGTCATCGATTTAATAGACAGAAGCATTTTTTGGACCTCTAAACAATTTGGAGCAACTAGGCTGACTCAATTTAGAAGCGATGAGTAATATAGGTGCACACCTGGGTTATGAAAAGATAAGAAGATATCTTTTATCAGTATAAAAACTTAATCCATCCACTTATAGATAGATGATTCATACTTTTTTGTTTTTTGCAAATTAGTCATAGATTCTATCTCTTTTATATTGGTGTTTTATCAAAACAGTCATTTCTGAGTCAGAGTAACGACCAACGATATCGCCATTTCTTATTTTTTCATCATTTTCCCACCTGCCTTTGCTGAATTATGATTTCGGCTGCCATTTTTTTGGTCTAGATTTTTTTTTCTATATAGCCTTTCGTAGACAGGAGCTTTGATTTATAGCAGTGGGAGCATTATAGGGTGAAAATGCAAAATGTTTAGTCAAAAACATCAGTTCAATATGATTCTTCTCTTTATCAGTTAACTTCGTCGTGGCGCTTTACAGCTGCACAAATATCGTCTGCTTTAGATCAATGACTCGTTTTGATATTCATCTTCCAGGCCTTGGACTAAGACACTCCCTCCCGCTCCGCCCAGAGTGGGAGAAGTCATTTGATGATTTCCCATCCTAAAAAAAAAAAAAAAAAAAAGGCCTTGGACTAAGCAATATTTTGTGCGTACAAACTATCACGTAATTTTTGGTTTAGTTCTTGTGCATGAATTTTATCGGTTAGCTTTGTGTTCAAAGTTATTTCGATGGTATTTCAACCAATTTCCTTCTTTAATCTGATAGCCTAATGAGAGTTTTCATGTAACGCATTCAGCATCTGCCCGTGGCTACGCCCGCGTGATCTTACTTTTAACGTGCACATCTTGCTACATTGTTCTCACATAATATACCATCTCAACATGAATGATGTAACCAAGATTTTGTAACAATATTATGATTTAAAAGAGTGTCCATGGAGTTTCTTGCCTGTTCTTCTCCATAGAAATCTACGCTAGGGAATGGGCAACTACAGTACTTTCACAGTTTTATGTCTTGTGACTGGAACTGTAGCTACATAAAAATGAACTACAAAATGAGCGACAATTCAAAAGTGCCTGTAACTGGCCTACTTGAAAATAAATGCTTTGATTTTGATGTACTAAAACCTTTCTCGAGAACCACTCTATCCGTTGGTGAAAACAGCATGAAAATCGGTGCAGTAGTTTTTGAGTTAATCGCGAACAGGCAGAGGCGGCAGAAGACTTTGTTTTATACGACCGTTATTTCAGTTTCACTACATATAGTGAAACTAAAATAACACCGATATCGATAAGTTACTTGGAGCTACTGGTTAAATAATCGATCTTCAGGTTAACCGGCGCTTACCTGGGTTGTTCAGTAGATAGGACTCATTACATATCGAGTTTCGTACCTCAGAAAGCACGTTAAGCCGTTGGTCCATTGATTGTTGCAAACTGTTCGCGGACAAATAGTCCCTCATCTGTGCAGGCCTTAATCTACACTATTTATAAAGAGGAAAGATTTTTATTTTTGAATGTAACGAATTGACTTGAAAACTACTGGCCCGATTTGAAAACTTCTTTCAGCAATGGATAGCTACATTATCAGCGAGTAACATAGGCTATATTTTAACCCCTTGGTCCCACGGGAACGGGAACTAAGCGGGTGAAACCGCGTGACGTTCGCTAGTTGTGTTGCAGATATTGCAGATGTATTCGTAAATTCGTATTTCGTCTTTGATCACCCCTCGGGATGTAATCATACTGAAGATGTAGGTTTGTTTATAACCTTTGCCATCCCTTTGGGGAATACTATGTTGAATTCCATTACCTTTAATAAAAAGGTTGTACAAAATGTACCTACAGTGTTGACGTTTCAGCGTATTCCACAATGACGCGCAATGCACGCAAGCAATCCTATCGAAGGACTCACAGCTGACCTCAATTCAGTCGATATTTAAAAATAATACTTATTTCATCATAGTAAGAATTTTTGGTTGAGAAAAAAACTAACGGGTCAAGTGGTATAAAATAAAAGAAATATAAAACTTTCAAACCTTTTTTGACGTGATAACGTCTTGTAAATTGATGAACACCGGCTGCATATGTAAAAGTAGTAAACGTAAACCCTTGAACCTAGAAATTTGAAATTTTGCACAATTTAGAAATAAATAAATAAATTTATTATTTAGGTGTATGGTTGAAAGCTAACGCAACGGTTTTGTTAGAATTTAAATCCTTAAAGGGGTAAAAAGGGGGATATAGTTTTGTTTTTTAAGTTAAAATCACTAATATCATGAAAAATGACGTTATCTTATCACGTAAAACTATCGTCCGTAAACCGACTATATAGGCAAACAATTTTTTTTTTACCAAACCCTTGAACTTTTTGTTCAAGAGTTCCCTTTGTAAGTGTATCGAACTTAATATATTTCAATTGATTATTCGAGTGCCCGTCAAGAACGAGTTTGTTGCACCTGATGAGGTCGCTTCTGACATTTTGAAGTAAGGATCAATATAGCACAATCCATTCCCTCCACATTGCGGTGTTTTACTAAAAGTTCAACAATAATATAGCACGTCACTGAACTGACACCAATCGATACAGGCCTCATTATAAGAATTGATCCAGTGTAGTAATTTACACACCATTTGTGAGCATGGATGATTATATTATGGTCGGTCGGGTTGAAAACCCAGCGGGTCGAGCAGGCTTTGTTGTGGACGAGGATTTCTTTTTAAAATTGTAGAGGTTTAGAGGACTTGGGGTGAATTAGAGGTTTAGGACCTGATACTAGGTGCAAAAGTCAAAAGTTATGGTTGTAACTGGCTGAGGCTTTGCTGTGGACGGTGATTTATTTTTAAAATTGTATAGGTTTAGAGGACTTTAGGTGAATTAGAGGTTGAGGACCTGTTACTAGATGTAAAAGTCGAGTTATAATTGTACTGGCTGTTGCTTTGTCCGCGTGAAAATAAAATCTAGCGACTCGCCCCGGCTTCGCGCCTTTAGAGTGGTGCAAGGTGGATTTTCGACACTTCCAACGTTGTCGTCATATTTCAACCAATTTACAGAAAACCTTGACAAATAATATACCTAAACCTTCCTCATGAATCACTCTATGTATTGGTGAAAAACTACTAATCACATAAAAATCCGTTCAGTAGTTTTTGAGTGTATCGCGGACAGACGCGGCGGAGGACCTTGTTTTGTAACAAATGTTGATTTTTTTAACAAATTTATGGGTTTTATTAATTTTAGGCGACCCTAATAAATAATAAGGATTTGGTTAAGTTCTTTACTGACACTTTAGTTGAAGTAAAAAGTATTTTAGACAACTTGTCTAGGCAAGACAAACTCGCCATCTTAGTTTTTCTTATCCAATTCGTAGCCTTTGTTTTAAACTTAACATCTTTATTGTACAAACACTTGAACCTTTTTGTTCAAAAGTTCCCTTTAACCAATTACCATTTATTTATTTTTAAGTGTATCGAACTTAAAATATTTAAATTGAATATTGAGTGCCCGTCTAGCACGAGTTTGTTGCACCTAGTGAGGTAGGTCGCTTGATCTGACATTTTGGACCGTGGCCTTCAGAATGTCAAGAGGCTAGCTGTGATTTGCTTTAAGCATTATTATTCAAAGAAATTTCAAGGTTAGGTGGACAGGTTTAGCTTTAGCTGATAAAATCTTCATAATATTTATAACTGACGTGAGAGATGATACTTTTTATATTGGAGCATTGCTCCTTGCTTCTTTCATCGTACTATCGAATTCGCTGACGGTCAACTACTTTCTACCTTATTGCTAAGGATAGGGTGAAATGTGGCAGATCGGCAGTGAACACGATTTATGATCTTTTTCCAGGATACTGCTGGTTGGGTCTTTTAAAGTTGATTCGACATTAAAACGTCAGTCACTGACCTACTAGAAGCGTTAGACAAGGCTCATCCTTCGATGGGTGACCATCTATTCTTTACTATTTGAGGGAAGGATGTTAAGCCGTTGGTCCCGGCTGTCATTTGTAGATCTTTGACAGTCGTTACATGTCTGGCACTAGTTTCACCAATGGTATCGTCTTACCCAGTATCGACTGGGTTGTGAAAGACAGATACGCAGTTGGTTCATGTAAAATACTGGTAGGTATTCAGCTGGATCCGATTAGACTGGAACCGACCCCAACAGTTGGAAACAGGCTAGGCAGATGATGATATTTAAAGGACAAGCTGTGCCATGACTAAGACATGGTATTTGAAAGCTGCCTCTTAAACCATCCAGCGTTACCGTTTCCTATCGAAATGATTCGCAACAAATAAAAACACACAAGTCAGCCTAAGAATCTTCATTCATCCGATACATAACGTAAATAATAAAAAATACTACGTAGGTACCTACATTTTTTCTTTACTCACTACGACATTCCTCTCGATTCTCAAGGTCTCCGGAGGGGATACCCTCACTACGAAACTACAGTAATCCTACGCATACCAAATGAGATGAGTAATGCCTTTTTTTGTTGTTTATACTTTTTTACGTCCGAGTGGCTGTAACTGAGTATACCTACCACTTGATATAAAAGTATTTGCACGTATTAGTCACTTCCTTTTAGTTAGATAAGAAATAAATGTTTGGGTTTTGTGAGCTGAAGAAGTCAAATTAAAACTTGATTTTTATCTGCTCCTAAAGTTACTCGGCAAAAACTTTTCTTCTTTATAAGTTCTTGTAGTTTTGAGCCGTTGTAGAGACTATTTCTTTATTTAACGCTAGCTTTTTCCCGCGGTTTCGGTTGCGTTATGGGCGGAAATTATCCCACGGGAACACTTTAAATATTTATAGCCTATGACACTCGGAGATAATGTAGCTCTTATGTACCATTAGTGAAATAATTTTCAGAATCGGATCAATTTGTTTCGAGATTACCTCTCCTACCTACATACGTACAAACTTGCAAACAAATACCTACCTCTTTGTAATAGGTAATAATAAAAATAATTCTGTCTGTCTGCAACCTTTTCACGCTTTATCGATTGTGAGGATTTTTGTTGTGACATATTATTATGAGGTGGACCATGACCTGTCTGTAGTACCTATTACTTAATAAACTTTTTATTTCACTATAGGTAGGTACGTCCTGGTGAGATAATTTCTGACATCCACGCAAGCGAAGCCGCGGGCTTATGCAAGTCCATTAAGTTGGAAGACCTTCAGTCAGGGACAATCTTTCACGTCATCGTTTTATAAACTACCCGACTCCTTGTAACGCCTTGTCGAATCGAAAATCGACGAGGCGTATGTCTATCTTTCTTTTTGGCATGTCGAAAGCGAGCGAGATAGGTAGGTCTACATCACGACTTTAGGTACAAATTGAAGTGAACACGCTCCCGTATTCTGGTTTAAGCAACAATTTTCTACGAAATGAATAATGTTGTAAGACCCGATGTCAGTATTTTTGTACTTTATCATGTTCGTTGTTGCCATGAAAAAGTTCCAAAGCAAAAGATCTTGAAAGAAATAAAAAATCTGTACTTATGCATAATAAATAACATTTCTGTCAAAATATAACTCAACTGCCAGCACTGATATCATAAGACTGAATTATTGCCTAGAACCGTCGATAATTTCCATGCAAATTCAAACTCCACAGGGTTTGTTACAACGTTGATTTTCCTTGTGTTCTAAGATTTATATCGGTACCTATTTGTCAGCATTTTCGCAGAAAGCATCCAGACGTTACTGCATGCTCCATTCCATAGAATTTTAGATTTCGTTCGAAACGTTCGTCCATCGGTTAGTTTTTACGGATTTATTGAGTAAACATGCATATACTCGTGGTGCTATTGATATGTGCCTACCCTCAAAATCCTATTATCCTACTAATGTTATAAATGCGAAAGTTTATGAAAATGGATGGATGGATATTTGTTACTCATTATCGCAATAACTGTTAAAAAGATTTGGATGAAATTTGGCACACAGATAGGTTGTAACCTGTATTAACACAGGATACTCTTTATCCCGGTTTACGATCCCGTGGGGCAAATACCACGCGGGCAAAGCCGAGGGAAGAATCTAGTATAAAATAACTACACTTTCTTCCATACTCTTGAAGATCTGAAAAGTCGGTGAACTCAGCTTTTATCAAACTACTTCTGGACATAGAACTCTCCAAGTGGCTCCAGTTTATTTCAGCCGCCTCAGTTTCTTTCCCGTCTTTCTCCATAGCGACCTACCACAGTTTGGAATAAGCAAACGCACCTTCATCTTTTTTGACTCTCCTACTTCTTGAGTGTTCAAAACTGCTTGTAACTGGTTTATTTTGAAGGAATGCTTTGAGTTTGAGTTTAAAAGGTCGTCCTCTTAACCATCTACTTGTAGGAGTTAACTGACAAACAAGTTAACTAATATGAATGACCATGCATGCACTGTTGTGGGTACTTATAAAACCAGTTATTTATTTGTGAAGCTCGGCTTGTTTGTGTTCAAACTTCATAATAGGCTTGAATATTAAAAACTCGTTATTAATGAAAATGTTAATTTAAATGGGCGCCTTTTTCTACGTCTAATAGAAGCCATTTTAATCTTCAAATTAGTTATAGTAGGTACTTAAGGAAATGGCTTTAGAACTTTTAAACCATAGAAAAATATGCATCAATTAATTAATTATGTAAGTAACACATACTGCTATCGAAAGGTAAAATGCTACTTAGTAAAAAGCTACGTTTACCTACCTACGAAAACATTAGTTCGTAACATAATACCTAATAAAACAACATTAAAGGATCGTAACAATAACAACTATCACCTTACTAAGTTACTATACCACACATACTACCTTTACTATTTAGAAAAATAATAGGAAAACTCTTAACAACACTATCGTTATTCGTGACAATATTATTGACATACTTAATTGAAATTCAATCGAAGTACCCACCAAAACAAACATTTACTATCACGAGCACTCAAATTTATAGGATATCCAGGTTACCTACCACCCGTCCGGATATACCTACCTAACCAGCTTTTTGGCTATGCGTCCAGACATTGTCTGGCCTCATAGGAAAAATATGTTCGGACTTTGCAAAATTCGAATTCAATAACGATTGTTCGCAGAAAAACGAGTGCAATTATAAGATAACTGTAATTATACCCACTCCTTGTTCGAGACGATTTACATGATGTAGTCTACGTCTTGAGGTATCGCCATCACACATATTCCAAGCCTAAAACATAAAAAAAAAACAAACCGCAATATCCGAACGTAGCTGTACCTACGTAGCTGTCAACACTCTTACGAACTTCATTCATGTTTTGTGTGTGCAATGCCATCACCGTATTTTCGTGAATTTTTTTCTAAATTTAAGTTTAAAATAGTGCTCTTAACTGCTCTTATTGATACTAAGAATAGATTTATCATATAAGTGAATTTACCGTCAAAAGAAAAGGCAAATACATAATTGGTAAGTGCAAAAATTGCTAATAGTGGGATTTCTTTCGATTAATCAGCATTATGAGTTTTTAATCACATAAAACTAAATAAAACAATAATAAAAGTTATTGGGAATGCTAAATATTCTATACAACGGTTGTGTTGTTGCTTATTTATCAAGCAGTAATCGAATTACAAGGTTATGTCAAATAAACAAGCCGGCCGGCCGGCCATTCTATTTTTTTCTGTGTTTGTCAATACAAATACTATTATTTAAAATGATAGTATAATAAATAAGTAACCGGAAACGCGATAATCCTTTTTTTTCGGAAGTGTTTCCTATTTCCTATTCCGGTTCGAAATTTCTATTGAAAATCCCTTGCCACGCGTGTTGTGTTGACTATTTCAACGTAAAGTAGTGTTCTGTGAGAAAAATAATGGGGAAGAGAAAGAGTTCCGATGACACTGATGCAATAAAGAAAAAGATAAAAAAGCTACAGAAAAAATTAAAGAAAAAGGAAGAGGAGGAACTTGGGACTCCGCCGCCGCCGCCGCCATTATCTCCAGCAAAATCTCGATCTTCGTCGCCAGTGGAGTTTGCTGTACTTCCTGAACCTGAACCCACTGCTGAACCTGACATTGATATTCCAGGTATGTATTCAAGTAACATTTCATAAGAAATTACTAAGTAACAGCAGCTTTAAACGCTTGGGTGACATGTTGGTACAGGTTATGTACCTATACAACTGCCATTTTAGTTGATCGTACGACATAAGCGCTATCACATTAGCGGATAGACATGGTCGTTTTCACAAGTGCTATCACATAAGTGGATAGACAGTCAATGTTCTTACTTACAAAATATTTGTGTCCCAAGACTTAAGCGCTACCACGAGCGGGTAGACATAGTACATATATGTTATTGTGCTACCACATAGCGGGTAGACTAGCAAATTATTAAGAAGAAATTTACTCATTTAATATCCTGAAAAATTACAGATGAGGATGAGATTCCCAGCGAGTTTCTGGAAGCACTGGGACCTGAAGGTGTTCACCTTGAAGAAGCGGGACAGCCAATACACCAGCAACTTGCTGCAAGATGGGCAAACATTGTCACAGAAGGATTGAGTAAGGAAGCCGGTGCAACAATTATAAAAAAGTACCCCACACCATCGAACTTTAAATTGGTAGTGGCTCCAGAAATTAACGCAGAGTTGCTTGCAGCCCTCTCTGAGCCGTCACTTAAAAGGGACAAAAGAATAATGGCCCGACAAAATATGCTTGGAAAGGTCTTGATATGCATTGGCCAGGTACTTACTAATGTTATGACGGGAGACATTAACAGCAAAGCCATCATAGAGAAGTTAAGCGATGCAGCAAAAATTACAGCTGAAACCTTTTTCGAAGACTCCAAGTCTCGCAAGTTTTTTGCTCTGGCGGGGACGACAGCCACTATCAAAGAAGCACTGAAGAGTGCAAAAACGGATGGCACACTATTTGGTACAGATTGTGCCGAGAAGATAAGAGTAGCCCAAGCTATGCAGAAGACAGCAGTCCAAATAAAAGAGAGTGAGAAGTATAACAAAAATCAGACTAAGGGAAACTGGAAGAGCCCGCTGCCACAACAACATCGCAGCGGGCCATACTATCGTCAGCCGCTGAAACCACGCACACAGCAGACACCCCGTGCGAGGCAGCAGACAGCGACCCGAGGGAGACAGCAGGCAGCATCCCGAGGGAGGCAGCAGAGACGGAGGACACCACCTCAACATCGATATCACCGACGTTAGAGGTACACACTGGAAAACTTAAAAAGTTTTTACATAATTGGTTAGAGATTACCCAGGATCCAGTTATAATAGACTGGATAAACGGCTATAAAATACCATTTGTTTCACCACCTCCCTGTCAGGAAGGGGAGGAAGTCCTACCAAAACTTTGGTCATCAAGAGAAACAAATATTATCAAGTCTGAGATTAATAATCTTATCAATTCAGGTGCTGTATCAGAATGTACATACTGTAAAGGTCAATTCATATCTCCTATATTTGTTGTGCCTAAACCAAATGGCAGTTACAGATTCATATTAAACTTGAAACAGCTCAACAAATACATTGAAAACTATCATTTTAAATTAGAAGATATAAGAACTGCTTGCAAATTGATTTTCAAAGATTGTTATATGACAAAAATAGATTTAAAAGATGCCTATTTTAGCTTACCACTTGCAGAAACTTCAAAGAAGTATTTAAGGTTTAAATTCGAAGGAAAACTGTTTCAGTTTAACTGTCTTCCATTTGGCCTGTGTACAGCACCTTTCGTATTCACTAAGTTAATGAAACCAGTGTGCACCTATCTCAGGGAATGTAAAAATGTCATTTTAACATCCTACTTGGATGATATGATTTTTTTTAATAAATCAAAATATGCCAGTAAAAAAGAAACTTTAATGGCTATTAACTTGTTGGAAGATTTAGGGTTTACTATTAACTTTGATAAGAGTGTCATCATTCCAACTCAAAGTTGTAAATACTTAGGTTTCACACTTGATTCAAAAAAGCTCTCACTCTCTGTCCCACAAGATAAACAAATATCCATTTTGGAAAAGATTCACAATTTCAGCAAAAGAAACAATTGTAAAATTAGAGAACTATCTCAAATATTAGGTACACTGACATCAATTTGCCCAGCCATTCCGTATGGGTGGGTTTATACCAAAATATTAGAAAGGAATAAGTATTTAGCACTTTTAAAATCGGGGGATAACTATGATGAAAAAATCACAATAACTGAGGATATGTTGTTGGAATTAGAATGGTGGACGTTTAACATAAACAATTATAACTTCATTACACAGTATAATTTTTATTTAGAAATACATACAGATGCTTCAACCACAGGTTGGGGATCCGTCTGCGGGACTGACAGAGCTTCGGGATCTTGGTCCTTAAAGGAAAAAGAATGTCACATAAATTACCTTGAGTTAAAGGCAGCATTTTTAGGCTTGCAGTGTTTTGCCAATAATGTCTATAATCGTGAGATTTTACTTAGGGTAGACAACACGACAGCTGTTGCCTATATAAACAAAATGGGGGGCATACAGTACCCGCATTTAAACGATATAACACGGGATATCTGGCAATGGTGTGAGGACAGAAAATTGTGGGTTTATGCTTCATATATAAACACAAAAGAGAACGTAGAAGCTGACTCAGAGTCAAGAAAAATAAATATAGAATGGGAGCTTTCCCAGAAGGCTTATCAAAAAATTACTAGTTGTTTTGGTACTCCCGAAGTAGATCTTTTCGCTTCTAGAATAAATAAAAAATGTCAAAATTTTGTTTCATGGAAACGGGATCCAGAAGCTATGGCAATAGATGCCTTTACTTTAAACTGGAAAAACTTCTTTTTCTATGCCTTTCCACCCTTTTCATTAGTACTAAAATGTATATACAAATTACAACAAGATGAGGCCACTGGTATCTTTGTGTTTCCATACTGGCCATCTCAGCCATGGTTCCCTCTGATAAAGAAATTACAGATTGGAGAACTTTTGCTTTTTAATCCTGATAGTACCTTACTTATGTCACCTTACAGGCAAACACATCCACTACACAAAGACCTTACCCTGGCTGCAGGGCTGCTGTCAGCGAGGCATACGTGAGACGCGGCACGCCTGCATCAGCCCTGCACATCATGCTTCACTCTATTTCGCAAAACACCATGAAACAATATGATGCAGCTCTAAAAAGGTGGTGGAGATTCTGCAATGAACACCAAGTAAACCCATACCAAGCATCTGTGCCATACATACTTAAATTCCTAAGTGAATGGTTTAAAACAGGGGCTTCATATGGGACACTTAATACAGCAAGGTCAGCGTTGTCTCTGATTAATGGAGCCAATTCAGGCAGTGATGATAGATTAAAACGTTTCTTTAAAGGTATATTTAGACTTAAACCACCTACTGCAAAGTATAATATTACATGGGACCCTGCTTTAGTTTTAAATCATCTGGGGTACCCCAATGATTCCTTAGATTTATTAACACTAACTAAAAAACTTGTTACAATTCTAGCTCTTACCACAGCCCACAGAGTACAAACATTGTCATTAATTAAAATAAATAATATTAAATTCACTACTGATGGAGTACATATTAAAATTCCTGATATAGTAAAAACTTCGAAAAATAATTCATTTCAACCTATTCTATATCTTAAAAGTTTTTCAAATAAACCTGAGATATGCCCTGTAAATACTATTAAGGCTTACTTAAGAGCCACACAACAAATTAGGCAGGAAATAGAATACCTGATTTTGACTGTAAAAAAGCCCCATTCTCATGCTTCATCACAAAGCATAAGTCGTTGGATAAAAACTACCTTATGTGAGGCAGGAGTAGATACATCTATTTTTACGGCGCATAGTACACGACATGCATCGACTTCGGCTGCAAATAGAGCTGGTCTTAACATAGACCTGATTAGGAGAACAGCAGGGTGGTCTGAGCATTCGGCCACTTTTGCGAGATTTTATAACAGACCTGTATCACAGGACCCACTAATGTTTAGCAATACGATTTGTAATACAATTTATGACTTATAAATAAGTACTACTTTTATTGTTTTGTAACAACATTTTAATTTAATAAATAGTATTTTCTTTTTTTCCCTTCAAGTTGTATGTGCATTCATTCACAACCCAGTCTTTAAACATCTACATCATGTAAATCGTCTCGAACAAGGAGTGGGTATAATTATGTGATTAAACTAGCTTACCTGAAGCGTCGTTCAATCATAATTATACAAAGCTCCTTGTTCGAGACGACACTCCCAACCCTACCCTAATATGTAGCCCAAGTTATGGGTTGCTCATGAACAATAGCTTTAAACTAAATGAAGTTCGTAAGAGTGTTGACAGCTACGTAGGTACAGCTACGTTCGGATATTGCGGTTTGTTTTTTTTTTATGTTTTAGGCTTGGAATATGTGTGATGGCGATACCTCAAGACGTAGACTACATCATGTAAATCGTCTCGAACAAGGAGCTTTGTATAATTATGATTGAACGACGCTTCAGGTAAGCTAGTTTAATCACATAATTAGTTTAGATTAGATTGTGGTTCCTAAAATATGTTCCGATATTTTCGTAACGACAAACACAACTAAGTAATACAGTAGGAAAGAGTGAAAAAAAAACGTCGCTTTGTTTATTCACACGCCAGCACAAACTTAATTGCTAAACTACTCGTATTAGGTTCAACAATGATTGGGAAAAGACAGTTACGGGTATCTTGAAGTGCCTGTACATTTTTGCGCTCGTTACCGCACATAACAGTCGGAACTTCCTCACATTACAAATATTGTATCACTTTTATAAATAAAACATTGCACAATGCAAACCATAAAAATGTGTTCAGATAACTGCGCTCGCGGTGTCTGGCCGGATGCTATCAGGGCAAGGGCACTGGTTTGAAGTCAAGCTGTTTTGATAAAGAGCTTTTTGTTGGTTTTAGTTTTTCTTTGTAAATATTCCCCGTTACTTGTAAGTAGTGACCACACTTATCGGCTTGAGGCGGTTAGAAAAATTTTCAACTTTATCACTAAAACATAAGGTTCACGGTTGATTACAAAAATTTGACAGTTTCCGATAGCCTGATGTGCGTCTCTGTACAAATGCGTAATCACAGCGTCCATTCTGCGTCGATAAGTATGTTCACTACCTAAACGTTGAAAAACTGGTAAAAGTGATGTTAACACTAAACTTAAATAACATTTAAGATGTTCTAGTTTTAAGGCAATGTTTCTTTATCTATTTTTAATAATGAATGGTCTTATTTGAATTTGTTTTTCAAAAAACGATTATTTACTACAGCTATTTTTTTAAAACGAATTACAGTATTTAGAAAATTGCTTCGTCACCTAATAACCGAAGGAATATGCAAAGGTGTACTTGTAGAAGTGTAGACCCTGTAGTAGTGTTGATTAAGTTTTATCGCAAAACCGTAACCGCGCGACGTACATATAACACTAATAATAAACGGATGACATGTTCTGTTCTCAAAACAATGACAAATCGCACCACAACATTGTCATACCTAACACGTCTTGGTGCTACAACTGTAAACCATTCGTTACTTTTAAATTGTTTGAGAACTGAAGTCAAGTTCGTGGGATTCATTTTACAAAAGTACTTAAAACATGGTAAGTAATACAACAAAAAAAAAACGTTGAAAAAAAAATTACGATTGAAAAGTTTTATTTAAAAATTATATTATTCGGAATCTATAAATAAAACTTTTCAAAACGTATTACGCCGAAGGGGAAGGAAGATGATGATTATTCGGAATTAAAACCCTAAATAAAAAGGTCTTAGGGGACCAAAAATATAGGTCAAGAAACATTGCCCCACATAAAAGTCCTTGAACGTCCAGAACT
Source organism: Xestia ashworthii (assembly GCA_950022955.1). Lineage (NCBI taxonomy): Eukaryota > Metazoa > Arthropoda > Insecta > Lepidoptera > Noctuidae > Xestia > Xestia ashworthii. The sequence continues at coordinate 15,294,356 of OX465572.1, forward strand.
GCATTTCGTGACATAACGAAACAAACTACTATGTAAGTCACTGGCTCGTTACCAACACGTGGCAAGTCCAATTCAGTAAATAGGTTTAAACTTAGATCGTGGGATTAGGGACATGTGTCCAAGACTATTTTTGCTCCAATATGTCCAATAGGAGTTTCATTTTTTCACGGAAACTGACACAGTCAGTAGTCACTGTCACCCCACCGCCATGATTTTGCTCACGATAGAACTGGATTTTATGGGTAAATGACACACATTGAATTTAAGGGTACTGTTGGATATTTTTCCTTTACTCATACATGTCATCATCGTGCACCGCAACATTAATGAATAATCGAAACGGCGATGGCTATGCTACTTCGGCTTCAATAATTGATAAGATTTTCTGTTGCTTTACGCAGTCGAAAGCCTTTCCCAAATCCATTTTTTGATTGATGAAGTCAGAAGTAGCAAAAAAGATAGGTATCAAAGACCGACGTCAAAGTGTCGTCAACTGACGTTTCAGAAACTGTAATTCACTAAAAAAATGGTGTTGAATTTAACAAATGCGTGTGAAATGTCTGTATTTACTGACACATGTTTGCTCTGTTGCAACAGCCTGTTATTTGAGAATGGCACAAATTCTATACTCGGATTATCCATAATGTCGCCTTGTCACATTGCGTGTTAAAGTATTATAGCATTATATAGATATAATGATATGGGTGAATAGTATATAATCATATTGTTATCATACAAACGCCACATACGTATAAATTGTCTTCAAACAAGCCGGAAATGTTTTCAATGGATGTTTAATCAAACAATTGTGAAAGAATGGTGTTTTTTAAGGTTATTTAACAACTAAAGTGTCTTTAGGTATTGAATAATTTTTAAACAGTTAAGGCGGAAGTCGGGGTGTATGAAACTAGGTATTGCATTTCAAAAACAAATAGTGCAAACCGGAAGCTAAAGGGGTCTTGACATCCTGCGCTACTGAGATATGCATTCAAAGATTATAGAATTAGGCGTTTGTATGAATATTATTTTAAATTGTAAAGTTATTAAAGATGCCTTGTGATAGGGACTCGTTGTGCCAACTGTTCTGGCAAATAGAATACAAAAGTAAACGCTAGATTTTCGACTGATTTCGGTGTAAGGAGTTGTTGGTTGCTATCAAAGACATTTAAGTATATTTACAATAGAGAAGAAAATCGTTGATGTTGGTATAAGTGTAGGTAACGTGTCCAACTTGGCGTTGCGCTTGTGGAGTTGTGAACAGCTTAGGTGAGAGTGGATCGCCTTGTTTAACACCTTGGAAATTTGGACCAGAAATGTGATAACTTCACCAAGACATGGATCACATTTTATGTATGTTATTTCTTCTGAAAACCTCTCTATAAGACTATATATAGTAAGTATCTTAAATGTCTTAGGTTGCGAAATTTTAAATATTGCCAATATGGAGTACATTTTGTATGTCATATGTTGATGTATCTTTATAAGAATAGTTTTATGCGAATGACGTGCTGTTTCCCGCAGCAGTGCGGCATTAATTGCTTTAAGGTTATGGTGTCAATTAGCAACAAACTTTTAGGGATCATTTTTCTGTTAAAATAATAATTTACTCGACCAATATGACGAATTTTACCAAAGAAATTGGAATGCGATAAGCACATTTAACTATGCCACTTTTATGAGCTGTTATTTGTCCTAATTGCTATGGAATATTGACTCTGACAGCTCTAGAACGCCGCCGCGGCCGTTTACTTAAGCTGACTGCGTTCAATTTCATTCAGTCATGAAATCTGTCGATAGGTATCACGTTATTTGAAATGGATTTTGAATCCAATTTCGCCCTGAACTATAAATCACAGGTTCTAATAAAAATGTCGTTGGCTACTGTTGGGTTGGGTTTTGAAAAGAGAATATCGTCACAGGCCGCCATTGTTAAAAAGTTTTAGTCGTTTTTCCTCCTTTTTTTTCTACGGGTTATAAGTGGCCATTGTGAAGGCAAGCTTGTGTAACTGTTGCCAACCTTAATTTGTAAGTTGAGCACTTGAGAGATTTGTTTAAAGATTTTGGGGTTACGAGAGTCTAAAATAATACGAGAAAGCTGTTGAAAGGATTAATTTATTGTTTCTTACAAAATATTTTGGATAACCTATTAGCTATTTCACATGTTAAGTCGTCTCTTTTTGGTATGTTGAATTTGTGTTTATAGCAAGCAGCTCTTTAGTCAACTGATCCCACACGGTGGGACCCGCGGGTCCATTGATCAACTGGACCCATTGACCAATTTCCTAGTTTTTTTTGTAAGTAACAACAATCTGAACGTCTCTGAAAGTTTGTTGCTAATTAAAATTATAGTATTTATAAAATGCCATCATATCTTAAATGTCAGTCATATTGTAGGTAATTAATTTGTAATATCTGTGATTATTTGTTTAAAATGCGGGTACTATACTTACATTTAGATTATTTTTAATTAATTTTTAAGGTGAAAATGTTGAAAAGATGTTAATTTATATTGTTGTGTGTGATGAATATTTTAAGGGACAATTGAAATGTTCCTGCAAATATAGTTTAAGATTTTATTGTATCTTCTCGTCGACAAATTATTGAGAATAAATATGTCGTGCTCAGAACATTTTGTTTTGTTTTTACTTCCTAACAACATGACACACCACGCTTGTAATCCACGGAGGGTTATGCAGAGGTGTACCTAACAGAACAAATTTTGTGAATCCATGTGAGGGCGAGCTTATTGCCAGCCAAAGGGCACAAATCTAGACTCCGTAGCTGTTATTAAGAAATTCGTCATGAAAAAACCCAATAACACTTTTCCCAAAGTGAGAATTGAAACCAGGACTTCAAGCTGAGCAGTCGCGCTTGCAACCAGTAAACCAACGAACGAGGCAGTTATATTCCCTTATCTATAAGTACAAAAAATTATTACCTACTTTATCATTTTTTTTTTCTTATCATTACACCATTTCCATGACTAATGCCACCTGATCGATAATTTCAAATATATGTTGTGGAGTAAATGGAGATATTTGGCTAGCATAGACCGTAAGTTTGGGACTAACCTGGTATGACAAAGCGAACTTCCTCAGGGGCCCCTGTCCTTCGATGATGAACGTAGCAAACGCATAGGCTGGCGTCGGTAGACGTCTGCTATTTATGCTGAACTCTTGATGGTTGGTTTTATAGGCTCAAGCTACAGGAGCGAGCTATTAGCAAACGCGTGTTCTCAATTTGTGACCGTTGAGACGAGAGTTAACGCAACACCTCAGCGTTCAGTGTTGCGCGCTTTTAAAAGCGTTCCGTTTTAGGCATGTCCCGTTTGGAATATGCTAGTCGATTAAGTATTAATCGATTTAAGAAGAATAAAAAGAAAATACGTAGTATTTGTGCGTACATATACAAAAGTACCGAACATGCCGCCGGCCATAAAATAATGCTTATTTTATCTAAGAACTATCATACAGAATGCTATACTAACTTAGGACTAGAAACATGTAATGCTATTATCTAAGAGATGCTTATTCTACAGGCAATGGGCAGACCTTAACTACAGGTCGCTTAGTAAGAGTATTACCAATGCGTACAGTTACGACTCTGGTATTACCGTCGGCGCCGGGATGCAGCTGATGCACGCGCGCGAGACGCCATTGCAGTGGTGGCAGTGTGTTGTCTATCAACACGACTACAGAACCCTCCCGAAGGGGTGTGTTAGTAGTGTCGTGGAACCATTTACCTCTTGGTTGTAGCTGGTGTAAATATTCTACGCTCCAGCGTTTCCAAAAATGTTGAACAGCTTGTTGAATAACCTGCCATCTAACGAGGCGGTGCGGATTGTCGTTAGACAAGTTAAATTCAGGTAAAGACGTTAATGGTTCCCCGATGAGGAAATGTCCAGGAGTAAGGGGTAATGGATCAGTAGGATCATTACTAAGTTGACAGAGAGGTCTTGAGTTACAGACCGCTTCAATTTGACAGATCAAAGTATTGAATTCATCCTGAGTTAGTTTTAGTGTACCTATGACACGATGTAAGTGTCGTTTCAGACTACCTACGGCTCGTTCGACGAGACCAGCAAAATGCGGAGCATACGGAGGATTAAACTGCCAGGTGATTTGCATGTTTGTCAGCTGGTTGTTTATAGCAGTCTGATTTGACTCGTTTCGCAGAAAAGTGTAAAGTTCGGAAAGATACCTGTCACAACCTACAAAATTCCGTCCGCAATCGGAACGGATTGTTTTGCAATACCCGCGTCGGGATATGAACCTACGCAATGCGTTCAGAAAAGATTCGGTTGAGAGATCGGGAACTAATTCCAAATGGATTGCTTTCGTTGATTGGCAAACGAACACGCATACGTATGATTTGTAAATTTTCGCGTTACGAAGTTTACTCGATTTAAGAAAGAAGTGTCCCGCAAAGTCAACGGACGTATTTAAGAAGGGACGAAGTGATCGAACTCTGGTAGTAGGTAATTGAGCCATTGATGGCTGTGGCGCGACAGGTCGTGCACGAACACACGATACGCAGCGTCGTGTACGCATACGCACAGCATCGCGAGCACACAGGATCCAGTAGGTCTGTGCGAGGGCAAACTGCAAAGTTTGAGGTCCCACATGTAAATGTGTTTTATGATAGACATCAATGAGAAGATTAGTGAAATGGTGTTTCTTGGGTAACAGAATCTGATGCTTGGCATCATACGGTACGTTGGCCCGATTTATTCTGCCGCCGACCCTGAGGAGTCCGGCATCGTCCAAGAAAGGTTTTAGTTTCTGAAGACGTTTTGTACATCTATCGTCGTCCTTGAGACGCGAGATGTCTTCAGAAAAGCATTCACTTTGGACACGTGATATTATTCGACTGAGAGCTTGTTTTGTCTCAGGGACTGTGACATGTTTAGTCGTAGGGCTATTGGCTTTACGACATTTGTTTATGAATCGTAACATATACGAAATGACGCGTAGCATCCTTGGAAGCGATGAGAATCGCTCAATGAACTCTAAGCTATTAGGTTCATTGGTTTGTGTGAGAAGAACGTGATTGCGACGTTCTTCGTCGGTGTGACATACGACGTTAGTCGTAGGCCACTCAGACTCGTTTTTACTGAGCCAACCAGGTCCCGTGAACCATAGTTGATGGTTCAATTGAGATGGGAGAACACCGCGAGACGCGGGGTCTGCGGGGTTGTCTGCGGATCGAACGTGGTGCCACTGCGAGGCAGGCACGTTGCTTGTTGTATCCGCTATGCGGTTAGACACGTATGTCCGCCACTTGCCTGGAGACGAACGCAACCAGGCAAGAGTTATGGTGGAATCAGACCAAGCGTAGACTTGGTTGAAACACAATCTACTGCTGTAAGCAGCGAGGACCTTTTTTATCAATTTTGACAATAGATGAGCACCGCACAGCTCCAATCTCGGGATGGTGAGCCGTTTCAAAGGTGCAATTTTTGTTTTACCTATGAGAAGGTGTGTGCTGATGGCACCGTTCGAATCAATCACGCGAATGTAGACGCAGGCAGCATACGCCTTTTCAGATGCGTCTGAAAAGCCATGAAGTGACACTTGGTGTGTGCTAGGAAGCACATGACGAGGTAACGCGATGTCTTGTAGTAACGGTAGTTCGTCGATGAACCGAAACCACAAGTCACAGATACCCTGCGGAGGGGCAGCATCCCAACCAGAGCCAGATACCCATAGAAGTTGGATTAAATGCTTCACGAATACTGTCACTGGGCTTAGGAATCCGAGGGGATCGTAAATCTTTGCGATTTCTGCCAACATTGTGCGCTTCGTACATTTGCGTGAGCTAGCCACTCCATTCGTTTGATAGGAAAAGACGTCAGATTTAGGGTTCCACTTGAGCCCCAAGACCTTGACAGAAGTGTCAGTGTCAAGTGCTGACAAAATAAGAGCGTCATCATGATGGGAAGCATCATTGTTTAAGTGCGATAAAAATTCGGAACTATTACTGGTCCATTTGCGGAGTTCGAAGGTTCCTGCTTTACAAATGGAGGTTAGCTGATGCTGAAGAGTGATAGCATCTTCAACCGTATCAACTCCAGTAACGACATCATCAACGAAGACTTCGTTAAGAAGTACTTGCGAGGCAAGTGGGAAGTTAGCAGCTTCATCAATTGCTAATTGACGAAGTGTTCGCAAAGCTAGGAAAGGTGCGGAAGCGACGCCGAATGTGACAGAGCACATACGATATTCCTTTACGGGATCATGGGGAGAGAATCTCCAAAGAATCCGATGGAAGTCCCGGTGTTCTTTACAAAGACCGATGTAGCGATACATCATCTTGAGATCAGCCGTAAAGACTATTTTATGAAGTCTGTACTTCAGTAAGATTTCAGAAATGTCTTGATGCAATTTCTGACCAGTGAGGAGATTATCGTTTAGAGAGCGACCTGATGTAGTCTTGCATGAAGCGTCGTACACAATACGATACTTCGTAGTGGATGCGGAACTCTTTACCACAACGTGGTGGGGTAGATAGTAGGGGGGAGTGCCCGGACTCGCAGAGTCCGTCACTGGCTCCATATGTCCCAAGTCTAAATATTCTTGGATACCTTTGTTATAATTCTCTCGTAAGGCAGGGTCGCGAGACAGGCGTGCCTCTAGTTTAGTCAAACGCGAGAGAGCTATAGCACGAGAATCGCCCAAGGGTGGAGCATTCTCCTTAAAGGGTAGAGAAACTATATATTTCCCATTTGCATCTCGTGTGTGAGTATCGACGAAGATCGACTCACAGCGTAATTCATCTTTTGTAAGATGTGGATGTTCTAGTATGGATTCCAACTCCCAGAACCTTTGAAGTTTCATGTCAAGTTGGCAAGTATTCGAGTTGACACTTAGTCGTTTCATACTTTCATATGAAATTCTACCACCTATCAGATAACCAAAAATGCTGTTGATGGCCACGGGCGTGCCCGGTGGACCCTTGATATTATCCAGTAGCAGTATGCTATCCAGATAGTCAGATCCCAGTAGCAGTTCAACAGGCCGCGTTGAGCGCAATTCTGGGTCAGCTAGATCAAGATTTTGTAGGTGTTGAAACTTCTGAATATTCCCAATTGATTTAGGAATATTAGCAGTGTAGCTTGTCAGGTTAGGTAGGATAAAAGCTTCGATTTGAAGCTTCGGTTCGGGTTTGTTGTGAGGTGTGACCTCGCACAACACGTAACCGCGTGGGTGGACTTCGCCACCAATACCGGTGAGAGTGGTGCCCGCCTGCGCGGAGTACCGCGGCAGGCCGAGACGTTGGACGCACGACTCAGAAATGAGCGTGGTCTGCGCACCTTGATCCACAAGGGTGCGAACCGACCGCGGCGTGTAAGGCCCTTGGTTCAAGGGTCGTACATTTACAAGCGCAGTCGTGAGTAAGACTGTACAGTTCTTACTAGAAGGATGCTCCGTAGCCCCATGCAATGGAGGAGGAATGAAGGTTTCCGCTACTGAGCGCAACTCAGGGGAAGAAGAAGACTCCGTAGTCAACAAGACATTTGGAGTAGGCACATCATTGTGTAGTAAAGAATGGTGCCTTTGAGTGCAGACGCGGCAAGTATGGCGCGACTTGCAGTCCCTTTGTTCATGACCAGAAAATAAACAATTGGTACAAAGTTTATTTTGTTCTACAAAATGTTTACGTTCATTTAAATCGAGCGTATTGAACTTCTCACATTTATATAAAGGATGTGAATTGTCCTTACAATACGCGCATTTAATTTTATTAGAGTTATCCGTCGCAGTTGTTGCATGTACGCTCATAGCACGCGAGTTACGCGCTAACGAAGGGTTAGTATTTCGAGGTGCATTAGATTGCACATCAGAGTTCGCGCGAGTAAGCAACATTGCACGCTTTCCCGCCATAGCATGGCGCGATGACGTCACCGCGGCTGACCGGGCCGAGCCGGCCGCTCCGCCAGCAGCAGCGAGGGCGGGCGCCGCGCGCTGCGCAGGCCCCATGGATGTACTTGCAGTACGCGCAGATGCGGTCATCACTTCATAAGCCGCTAATTCCTTATCGAGGAAATCGAGTAATTCAGTCACTTCAGGAATTTCACATGAAGTTTTTAATGACAATTCAAAACGCCTACGAATATTAGGTGTAATTTTGCGTAGCAAAATATTTAATAGTACGAAATTCCAGTCGTCAACTGGTAAACCTAATGATTTCAAAGCAGTAATATTCTCGTGATAACAATTCATCAAATTACGTAAACTTGATTCAACATTTTTCTCGTTAACCGACTCACAGTCAAAAATGTTGTCAAAATGTTTTGTTGAAATAATTCGTTTGTTTTCATAACGAGAAATTAATACCTGTAAGGCATTTTCGTAATTAGAATCCGTAACAGAAATAGATTTGATAAGATTATACGGTTCATCTTTTAAAAATAATAACAAATATCGGAAGCGTTCGACATTTGTTAAGGTGACGTTGTCATGTACAAGTGATTTAAATAAATCGTAGAAAGCATTCCATTCAGTTAAAACACCTGTGAATGTTTGAAGCGATAAGCGCGGTAAACGAATATGTGATTGTGTTGATTGTTGAGTGCAGCAGCTCGCATGTGACACCCCAGTAAATCCGCCGCAGACGGACGTAATGCTTTGTTTACGCTCCTCCTTCAACGTGTCTAAGGCGACTTGAACCTTAAAGTACAAAGAATCGAATTGATTTCTCACGGCTAAATTATCATCGCGGCTAAATGAATCATTCTTTGCTGATAACTTTTCAATTTTCGCTTGAACTTGGAAAAATGATTTTTTGATTGAGGCTAACTCTTTAACTCGAACTCGAAATTCGGCTACATTATTCGAACAGTCTACAATTTTTTGAATATTGTTAATCGCTAAATCACGTTCAAATGTTAATTGTTCCATCTCCATAGCGGACACTTTGTAAGAAATTGAGTTATTTCGAAAGAAATAGTGTGGAGAATACCAATGTTATCACGAGATAAAAGATGATTAAACTTGTGAATACATACAATAAATAAAAATAGATAAATACAATAAACAATTTATGTATCTGTCTAGTTTATACGTAATTTAAGATCTCTAAAATTGCTAGGTACTAGCAGAATGTTAGTGGTAATAAAAGTGTTATATAATTTGTCGCAAGTTAAAAGTAAGTTGTAGGTAATTTAACATGTAATGTTAAAGACAAAGATAATATTTCCCGTCGGTAGAACCCGAGCTAAAGAAATTTGAACACTGTGCCGTACGCAATACGAGCGACAGTTTATTCGATACTGCAATTATGACAGCAACCGATAATTTGGTTTTCCGGTATGTTATACCTGAACCTTAAATTACACTTATGTACGTAAATACTAAATGTAATGTACGTTGTACAGAATAAAGACATGAGTTGCAACAAACTATATTTAGATTATTTAGACCTATTAGTACTAGGCAAGTGACTTCACGCGCGCCGCAGTTGGTGGGCAACTACCGCCCGGTTCCGGAAAATTATAGACTAATGTAATTTCGCCTAGAATGCTCAAAAGCATATAAAACCATATATAATTAGAATGATCTCATTGAGATCTAACTGTACGTAAAGGTATTTTTGAGAAATATCGCACGACGTTGTCGAAAACTCGATATTTATAATTATAAGCGGAGGTAGGTTCTCGCAACTTACGAACAAAGACAAATGATTTACTTGAAATTGCTATTGTACAGCACAAATAATACGTATAAATCGATACCAGATAGTGCTATCCGGCTCGAAAGACATTTATGTGGAGTAAATGGAGATATTTGGCTAGCATAGACCGTAAGTTTGGGACTAACCTGGTATGACAAAGCGAACTTCCTCAGGGGCCCCTGTCCTTCGATGATGAACGTAGCAAACGCATAGGCTGGCGTCGGTAGACGTCTGCTATTTATGCTGAACTCTTGATGGTTGGTTTTATAGGCTCAAGCTACAGGAGCGAGCTATTAGCAAACGCGTGTTCTCAATTTGTGACCGTTGAGACGAGAGTTAACGCAACACCTCAGCGTTCAGTGTTGCGCGCTTTTAAAAGCGTTCCGTTTTAGGCATGTCCCGTTTGGAATATGCTAGTCGATTAAGTATTAATCGATTTAAGAAGAATAAAAAGAAAATACGTAGTATTTGTGCGTACATATACAAAAGTACCGAACATATGTCATGTTAGCTTACCTAATCTAAAGCGGGAGGCCATTATAGTCTTAGGTTCAAGTCGGGCAGTAATGAACAAAAGTAAAACCCGCCGTTCAATAGTGTTATCTGAATTTGAGACGTTCGGATGTGTCTTCGTCAAGGGCGAGCTGGAATCTCTCGCTACACTCAGGATTCTGGTTTAACATTCTCGCTTCGCTCAGGAGCCTACTTCTCAATTTTTCAGGACTCTGAAATCTTTTGTTACCTTTATGATCAATACCGAAGTGTTCAATACAACGCCCTTGTCATAATACAAGTATAATGCAATACTTTATCCCCTTTGTGAATAATAGATCTACTTACAATTAAATGCATAACACATTATGTGGCCTTGAGTATATGACTAAAGTGGACAACCCTAGTTACTTCCATCTTTGAGTTCCATTTTACGACACTGGCCAAGAACAACCGTGACCAATTCTTTTACCACAAACTTTATATGGTCGCCAAGTTCAAAATAGGTTTATATTAAATGGTCGGGTATAATTGATATATTCCTGTTTCAAAAATAAATTACTTTATATTAATGATTAGTAGAAAATTTGGTTTAGCTATAGCTATCAACATTGAACGCGTACACAAAATGCAATAGCAACATTTTGTAAAAAAACAGGGGAAAATACTTATAGAAATCCCTCTTTTCACTGGCTGTTACAGTTTATTGATGTTTAACCAACGCGTACACAAACTTTATGCAATATCAACATTGTGTAAGAAAACAGGGAAAAATACTTATAGAACTCCCTCTTTTCACTGGTTGTTGCAGTTTATTGATGTTTAACCAGAGTTGTTGAGGAGACGATCTTAGCTGCAGGAACAAGTCATGTCTGCCAAAAGAATGTACCTATTTTGTGATATTTTACTAACAATATTAGATGCTGTTAGTAAAATTATGTGTAATTGTTTTGTGAAATGCATTCATAAAGTAAGATGGCGCATGGCGGCGGGTATTCAAAAGTTCGTTGGCTACGCGCCAAAAAGATTGTTGTGCTGCTGCATTCCCAATCCAATAATCTGCTGGAAAGTATTACTTTTGTATGTTACTGCAAAAAACCGTTTATTTTGATACCAGTATCTGCTCTGTGCGGTTGTGGGCGGATTGGTCACAGATTGCGCCTCTGTGGTTGGTGGGTGTTGATGTGTAGTCGATCTCTTAATTGATTTACCACTTCTGGGAACAATTCCTAGGATATTGAAACTTCTAAATTAAAAATCTGCTGCTGCGTTAGATGAGACAGAAACTTCAGCAACGGTGTCTGCAGCTGCGTTTGGCCAAACCTTTTGATTGAAACTATCTACCATTAAAAGTTTTATGACGTGTAATTGATGTTCAACATTAGGGTGATCATTTGGTGAAGATCTCATTGAGATCGATACGGTACCTTCATAATAATCATAGACTTTATTGATCTCTAACGGGCGATGTTATTCCCGGACTATCGAAACGGAAACTGTTATCTTTTGTGTGCGGGGTTTTTTAGTCAATATAAATAAAATGCTCGTCTGCATCATGAATCCATAATAATGAATTTACCGGGTTGCACAATGTAGAGACGATTAATTTAGTGTTGGTTTTTAGTTGAAAAAAGTCGTCGACGACAGTAATCACGTCGTCCTATATGTGAGCCTCCATTCAAGGTGAAAGCGTCAGGGTGTCCCGCGAAATTCAAATTTTCTTAAGTTTTTTTTTGCAATTTCCAGGGCAGTGCTAAGTTTTATGTTGATAAACATATCGGTCGCGACTGTAAGATGTATTAAGTTACAGAATAGGATTGTTTCCACCATCAATAAATTGCAAATCTATTTAGTCCGTCAGTTAGAGTATTAGAAAATAATGGACACGTATTTTTTGTTTTTGTAAATCAACGAATATTGACAAAGATAAAACGCATCAAACAAAACTCGGGAGTGGGCGCTCGTGACGTCAGTACTCACTAAGAATCATACCGAACAGTGACGTATTGGGAATTTTAAAAGCGTCGTATCTTCGTCAATTTTGTTTTAAGTATGTGACAAAAGAAAAATACGGGTCAAATATTTTTTGATAATCTAAGTGACGGACTAATTAGATTTTTTCAGTTAACAAGCCTATTGCCTAGTGCCTTCTACTTGGTTTCAACCTAAAACTAGCAATAAATCAACCAACTCGAATGAAAAGTCAAACATGTATCGATAATTTTGCGCATAATTATAACAAACGGTGTAAATCAGAAGTCCTTGAGTTTGCCCTTTCAGATCACACAGCCCAAATTTTAAAATGCCCGGTAAATAAAATATGTACAATCGACAAATACGTTGTTTATAGACGCAACTACAGCAAGGAAAATATATCTAAATTTAAATATTGTATTAGCAAAATGTATTTCTCCGAAATATATGAAACGGATGATCCGAACATTGCATACAACAAATTTCATGAAATATTCTCTTTCTTCTACAACCTCTGTTTTCCTAAAACAAGGGTTACAATAAATGTAATAACAAAGCCAAGGTGGATATCTAAAGGTATTAGATCCTGTAGTAAGAAAAAACGGCAACTTTTGTGGACGTACAGATTAAAATCAAATGAATTTAATAGAAATCGCTTTAAAGAATACGCTAAACTTTTTAGAAAAATCATGACTCTGACACAGCGTTCACAAAATAACTATAAAATCAAAACATCACACAACAAATGTAAAACCGCCTGGCAAATAATAAATCAAGGTAAATTTAACGTGCCCAAAACTTATATTTCGAAAATTAAAATCAATAATGATATAATTACGGATGCAAAACAAATTGCTAATCAATTTAATAAATATTTTATTGATAAAATACAACCCATTCAGTCAATATATGAAACTACACGGCTCATCTTAAACTTAAAAAACTCGATGTTTATGGCACCCTGCACACCACAACAGGTACAGACAATTGTTATGGCATTAAAAAACACAAATAGTGTGGGGTACGATGGCATATCAACTAAAGTAATAAAAGCAGTAGCATCTGAAATATGTGACCATTTGTCCCATATTATGAATCTGTGTATCGTAGCCGGCACGTTTCCTGACGCACTAAAGATAGCTATCGTAAAGCCATTATTTAAGAAAGAGGATCGAGAGCTTATGGAGTACTATAGGCCTATTTCTCTGATTCCTATCTTCTCGAAGTATTTGAGAAATTCATTCAAAAAGAGCTAAATGTTTACATTGAAAAGAATAATATACTATGTAATGAGCAAAAGGGATTTCGCGAAAATAAGACTATAAACATGGCAATCTACGACTTTTTATACACTGTATTGACAAAAATGGACAATAAAAGACCTGTATGTTCCATCTTCTGTGATATGACTCAAGCATTTGACTACGTAAATCATGACATTCTAATAAAAAAACTTGACGCATATGGTATAAGAGGTAATGTTCTGAATTTAATTAAATCCTACTTAGACAATAGAAAACAAAAGACAGAAATCACTAGAATTAATATAACCACTAAAAAGGAAGAGATATACCTATCAGCGGAACGACAAACAACTTTTGGTGTTCCACAAGGTAGTGTATTGGGACCTCCACTTTTTATATTATACATAAATGACTTGCCAAAATCAATTCCACACCCGATGACTTTATTTGCGGATGATAGCACGGTGACCATTTCTAGTAATAGCAAAGACATGATCCAATATAAATCTGACATTCACAGTACCTTGACATCTACAATAGAATGGATGAAGAATAATAATTTAAAGATTAATCTAGACAAAACAAAAATCATACATTTTAGCCAAAGACTGACGTTGGAAAATATGGACATAAACATAGATAATAAAATCGTTGAAACTGTAAATACTACCAAATTCCTTGGACTAATAATTGACAAAAAGCTTAACTGGAAATCTCAAATAGAGAACCTTTGTAAAAAAATTAGTAGTTCCGCATTTGCATTGTACTCACTAGCTGCAGTTGTGAATGTAGATACCTTGCTTTCGGCATACCATGGCTTAGCTGCGTCTCACCTAAGATACGGCATCATATTCTGGGGAAATTCTACCGACGCTAACACGGCATTTAAGGCCCAAAAGAGATGCATTCGATCTATGTTTGGGTTAAAAACGGTCGACACATGTAAGCCATATTTTAAAAGGTACAAGCTATTGACTCTTCCTTGTCTGTATATCCTCGAAACTGCAATGTTCGTTAAAACAAACCCAAAACTATTTCCGCGTTTGCAGGACGTGGTACCGCGTAACAGACGGGATATGACCATTCTTCGAGTCTATCCAGCAAAAACGGCACTAATGCGCAAAAGTATCGTCTGCATGGCGCCTACTATATTTAACAAATTGCCTAAATGTTGGAAGGAGCTGAATGGTAGGGCATTCAAACGCCAATTAAAAATATTTCTTTTGCAAAAAGCATATTATAGTATATCCGAATTTCTAGCCGAAACTGATTTCTCTGTTTTGATCTAATTTAATTAATTTTAATTTTATCTTTTCTTGACATTAATACTAAATTTATATTAATATGGAATTTTGACATTATAATGACAGAGTATATATATATATATTTTTTAATTTATTAAAATTGTTAAATTATAAACTTTGCGTGTGCCTAATCTAAGTAATTTTCAGATTAAGTAATTTTTATTGTTATTATCTCTGTGACAATGTTATGGAAATATTTGTACGCCGAAACTTACGGCTAAACATGTTTGGACTTAATCAAAATAATATCTTGCATGCTCTTGTGTGTATACAATGTTTAGACAAATAAAGAATCTTATCTTATCTTATCTTATCTTATTATAATCATCAAAATCATCAATAAGTACAACCCTCCAAGTTCATAAGAGTCGAAGAAGGACTTTGACCGTGAAAAATTCGTTCATCGACTCTCATGAACTGGAGGGTTGTATTGATGATTTTGATGATTATAATTCTGTAACTTAAGTAGGTACTTACTTCTTTTTTTTTGTTTTTTAGCTTATTATGTGTCCCTTCATTTGGACAAAGTTCTCGCCTTTTTTTCGAAACCTCTCTACCTGGTGCGTTATCTGGCCATGGCCCCGCAAATGAGATCAGATCGTCCTTCGCCGCGGTTTAACTCCACAGCGATTTCCTCCAATCCTTTACTTATTCTACTTTTCTTAGATTAGCGTCTCTAATGTTACGTATGATTTCTCAAATAAATTAATAATATCAGCGCTATTAGCGTCCTGAATGGCAACCTCGAAACAGATGGAGGCTAGTCAATATCAAACATTACAAACAACAAACATTACAATAAACATTTAACTGCACTCGTAGGAGGATCGCTCATAGAAGTACCTATATAGATTTAGAGGTTTCAATTCCTACCATGGATGGACTCTACAAAGGCACAGCAATTAGGTTGGTGCTGATGACGTATTGTGCTGAAAGTAGGTACTTACACTACTACCCGATACCTACTCTCCGATATCTAACGATACTCACCACACCACCCACAAGTACATTGCATTGCTGTTATCCATGAAGTGCATTGCTCTGTATTAAACAATAACGCAGAAAAACCGCTGTATCGGTACCTACCTTCACAAACCTGCCTATTGTTTAAGTCCTGTAACTACATAAACGTGAGAAAGCCTTTGTACTGGCACGGAAGTTGATTGTAGGAGCTAAACTCATATTAGCACACGTATAAGTACTGGGGGCCTAAAATGGCCGCTTTAGCAGAACTAGAATAATAAGAAGAAGAATTAGAGGAATATGTTCTACTTAAGCGGCCATTTTAGACCCCCTGGTCCGGGTCATAGATCACCTGATTATTAATGATTAAGTAATGAAGAAGGCGTAAGATAATGATGATGTCGACCTGAGTGGTGTAGTGTCTATAATCATCAACAGTACACCTTAAAAGGTGGTCATCGTTTTCGACTAGGTACCAATTTTCTATGGATATGTCACCGTAAAATTGTCAAATACGTTATATTATAATATAACGTGTATCTCTCTAGCGATATTGTAAAGTCTCGAATTATTGTCAACTACGTACGGAAGTATCTCTGCCCCCATAATCGGGACTTGGGGCACGCCCCGTTAGGTTAGTTAGGTTCCTTTAAACCCTGCACCCGGAAATGGGGTCCGTCGACTACGCTTTTTAGGGGAATATAAAGTGTTTTAAGGTTAGGTTATAATAATCGGTATTTCTCAGGAATGGTACAATATCTTTTCATGAAAGTTGTACCACTGGGCATGGGGGACTCCTCCTTCCCTCCACACCGCGTGAGTTGACTACCATCGCATGCATTTCACGTAAAATAATGCGTTTTGTTGTAAGCAGTATGTTCATTTGACAATATTTCGAGATTTTACAATATCGCTAGAGATATTACAATATAACGTATTTGACAATTTTACGGTGACAGATACATACAGTACATTGCACCCTTATTCAGGGCTCGATGGCAGGTAGGGTCAACCTGCATTGTATAAGTCTTGCTGCTTACTTCTGTTCGGAACTGCAGAGCGGACTACTAGAATGATTAGGGCTGGCGCACACTGACGACTCGGCATGGAATTTTTAGGCGATGAATAAGAATGAGTGGGAGAGATAAGAAGGAAGTTGAAATTTCAATGACACGAGTATCGTTGTTGGCGCAAAAAAAACGGTAAACACGGTATGCTTATACAAGCAGTGTCGGCACCATTCGGAATGCTTCAGCAGCCAGCAACCTTTGGGACGCTTTAATTGTAACAAAACCGTCAGAGTGCGCTTGGGCGTTTTCAATTTACAAAGCGCGCAGTACGGCAACTGCGGCGTCGATATCGCTGCAGTACCGGCGGCGGCGCCGCAAAGTTGCCGCGCCGCGCGCTTTGTAAACAAACGAACGTCCGTACGCAGTACGACCACGGATCAACGCACTGCTTCGGCGCCGCAGCGGCGCGACTCAAAACGTCTAAATTGAAAGCTCCCTTAATGTAGGGATCCCGAAGTATTCCCTGCCGTGCCGTGCCGCCAGTGTGCGCCGGGACTTAGTCTGCTTTGTTGTTCCAGAAATACTAGGTACTAAATGGATGTGTCGACCTAAACAAGAGTAGCACGCCCACGCATGAAAGGCACTCTGCAATAGGGTTGACGACTGACTATAAAAATATGATTCTGTTTAGTACGTCAGTTAGATTATCAAAAAATATTGGAGATGATCTGGTTTTTTTGTTTTATCAAATTAACGAAAAATGATGGAGATAAAACGCACCAAATATGAGTGGCTTGGGAGTGTGACGCCACTTTCCGGTAAAAAAATTGGAATTTTTGTTTGCGTGAAAAAAGAAAATATGTGTCCAATATCTTTTAGAAATCTATTTGACAGGCTAGTTAGATTTTTTTGTCTTCTACCCTATTTCTTACTGACAGCAATACTGCAGGTTCTCTTTCTTTCAGTACATACCTACCTCTCTACGTACGTACGGTCGAACAAGCTATTTGGTTTACACTTTACAATGTAATTTGTGGGTGAAACTCTAAACCAAATAGCTTGTTCGACCGCACACAAAAGAGGGATATAATGCAATGCCTGCAATAACTACAGTGATGTAACACGAGTTGGCGTTTTGCAGTTAACTGTTAGGACATCCGGCTGATAAGATGTGCTGATTTTACGAGAACTGTTGAAACGTAGCACAAGATACTTACTAGGGACTTTTATGATGCAACATGAGAATTTTGACAACCGGTCATTACTTACCTGAGCCCTGTTTAAAGAACAAATGTTTATTAAACCAAATTACAATTTTGACAGTTTTCCACCATTTTGTAAATTGTAATTTTTACTAAACAGATAAAATAAATAAAGCCATGTCGATGATCGTTTAAGTTTTTATATTAAATCCTTCCACAAAACACTTGCAGTCACGAGCCAATGATTCTTTACTAAACAAATCGATGAAAAAATATCTCAATTCATAAATCTAAACAAGAAAAAAATGCCATGAACTCATGATTCGTCCTCAATTTCGATATTACCTTGAACGCAATACAAGTAAAGGTCATCCATAGAAAAATAATGAGAATTTTTAAAAAAACACATGATTGACACGGTAAAATAGACTGTAACTGTAAATAAATAGGGTTGTGACTATTGAGAAGTGTAGTATTTTTCCGAGTGAAAGTAAAAACACATAACTTGTTATTTGGACCATTCCTATAGGGAATTAATGATTCTTATAAGAATGAAAAAAATGTGAGGAAATAAATAGATTTGAAGTTTTTTGATACTGCTATGTCGTCCTGCCTATTATGGTTGTCCATTTAGCTAGAATGAAGTTAGGTCGTCGCTACATAAATGTGGATTCCTTTAGGAAACAACTTTGCCCTCAACCTTCTTCCGTGTGAAACTATTATAAAAATATAGTTCCCTAAGTATTTGAATCGGATTTGGTTAACTATTTCAAGGGCTTTAATTTTTTTGCACGCAACCCTAATCCCGTATTCTAAAATAAAACCCTAAATATTACTCCCTATAATATAGTGTAGAACAAAAAAATGATCGTAATGACGGAGAGAACAAGTGCCTTTCGGCTTCGATAAGAGGTGTTTTGTACACCTTTTATGAAAATGATAACTCTGTTCATAAACTCAACTTGTTTATTCCAAACTAATATACAATTCACAGTCTTAATATCCAGTGTGTGTAGTCGACACGTCTTAATGCTACGATAGCCAAGCACGAACTGATTACTGACTACCGACGACTGCCGATGCCGGGTCTGTCCCCACTCTTACCCCTACCATAATGATACTCGGGTTCGTGATTGGCTACAAAAGTGACAGCTAGTGTTGCCATATTTCTAAGTAAAATTATGTTACAATGCAAAAGACACACCCTTTATTTCCATGCTCCTATCTTTTTCGCTCTCTCAGTTCGTCAGAGCGAGAAACAGCGAGAGTGCGTATAGCACGCGGCAGCATGCTCTGTTGCGAAACTTGCGAATGAAAAGGAGAAATCGTCATATCAATCATCATCATCATTCTCTTGTTCTTATCCCAATTTATTAGTGGTCGGCGCAGCATGTCTTCTTCTTCCATACTCCTCTATTACTCGTCATCTCATCAGACCATTCTTTTCTTACCATATCCTTCTTAACACAGTCCATCCATCGTTTCTTTGATCTTCCTCTACTCAAATACCCATCCACATTCATACTCAAAACTTTTTTCACGACATTTTCCTCATTCCTCCGCATCACATGCCCATACCACGACAACCGATTACCACACAACTTTTCAGTCACCGGCGGGCGCCACTTTCAGACTTCCTCTAATATACCTACTCATTCCTCACTTTATCCATTCGCGTAACACCACACATCCCCCTTAGCATTCTCATCTCCGCGACATGCAAAAAAAAATCAAACATCAATCATGAAATCGTCATATCAATCATTATACTTAACTATTTTGTTATCGATTTCATTGAACTAATTTATTATAAAATTAAAGGCTAATAAAAATAATACTTATATTTACGACAGCGGCAGGTAAACATAAACTTTAACTTAATCTTATCTTACTTGATACTTAAATTTGAAAATTTGTGAGGGTTGAATGTTTGTTACTCTTTCACGCCAAAACTGCAGCACGTATTTGGATGAAATTTGGCTCCAAGGTATTTTAAAACCTGAGTTAACACATAGGATACTTTTTATCCCGGCAGTACGATCCCGTGGGACACTTACCGAACACCACGCAGGCATCTGCTAGTAAGCAATCTAAAATTAAAAAGTGTACAGACCTATGTTTGTAATATATAATAATTACAAAACAAAATAACAGCTTATTATATGTATTACTGAATGCATAATTATGAAAATATATACGCCACTTATATCAAAGACACATTTTTCTCAATTTTTGTTTGTGAGTCTGTCTGGCTGTTTGTTCCGGCTAATCTCCAAAACGGCTGAACCGATTTGACGGACTTTTACTGGCATATAGCTGATGTTATAAAGTCAAACTTAGGTTACTTTTATTTTAGAAACATATTTAGGGTTCCGTGCAATAAATTAAAACCCTTGAAATTAAAATCCGATTTAAAAAGGGAAGCACCTAGTATTTTAATTTTTTTAATTTTACGCGAGCCAAGTTTGCGGGCAATAGCTAATGCTCATGCGATAATATCGTCGTAGTATTATACCTAATGCAGTATGATAGATTAAATTAGTATTGTTCATGAAATGATTGTAGATAATAGCGGCACGGTTTGCTTATCATTACGCTATCACAATGGTTTGTAAGCGGCGGTATAGATTGACGTGACGATATTGTAGGTTTGTCGCACTGTTCAGCATTTTTAGCCACCCACAATAGAAAAAAAAAGAAAATTCGAATTCCTTTATTTATTTCTACACAAATTGGTTACATATTATTATGTGCATTTTTTAGAATTGTAAAAAAATAAAAAAAAAATAAAACAAGAATTTTAAAAATAAAATAAAAAACTAGCTGATGCCCGAGTACAAACACAAAAAAATCATTGGAGAAAACTGCATGAAGATCGGTACAGTAGGTAGTTTTTGAGTTTATCGCGAACAGATAGACGCGGTGGAGTTTGTGTTATAATATTTAGTGATAAGTATAGCCCACCGGTATCGGAGACAAGGTCTAAGCTACCGGCGGTCAGGGCTCCAGAGGGAGGAACCTCCTAACAATACGAGCCGTGTCCAGGCGTACCACTTTCTGAATCAAGCTCTTGATCCAGCTGCCTAACGAGAGCCTCCTCAGGTATTGGTCGAGGCTCTTGGCAATTCAGCCATGCGCTGAGACGATTATCGGCACAATGATCGTTGATTCCACATCCCACATGTCGACAACAACGTATTGCGCCGACCCCAAGTAGAATGTGACTAGGACAGAAACATCATCTGAATATAATATTATAAGCGGCTCCAACTTTTATCCTTCTGCTACCAGCCACCCTGGGAACGTAGCCTTCACGGTTGTCAGGTTATCGTCGTATCAGCGTTATCAATGAAATTAAACGGACGACAAGCTACTTATATTATCATAATCTTAATACATTAAAATCACGTGTCACTTTGTACGTACACGTCAATGTAATCCACCTAATGGCGGATTTATACGGGTCGATTTTCGCCCGGCGGCTAATCACTTCATAAATCGCCCCACAAAGCCGCTTCGCCAGCCCCACCGGATAACCAGACCGACCTAGGCAAGCACGGCTTAACCTATGGCCTTTTTTCTTTTTACGGATGGGAAATCATCAAATAACTTCTCCCACTCTGGGTGGAGCAGGACTTTTACTGACTAAAACCCATCCATGTTCCTTCCTCGCCCTTTATGTTCCGGGGCCACAGTATCTCTTTCGAACAGTCACGCAGCCCCTTAACCTATAATATGGCCTAAGCTGCTGTTATTATTAAGCAACGAGATCTTCCAAAGAAAAAAAAAATACAAACGAAATTAAAATGAAAAAATGAAGAATAAATGTGATGGGATGTTGTTTTGGGTGAACGACCGCAAGTAATGTTTTACTTCAATTATAATTAGTAGCAAAAATTGGGACCCGGTATGCCGCCGTCATCATTATTCTCTTGCCCTTATCCCAATGAGGGATTTGCTTTTTCAACTCTTCCTTAGTCGCTGGATAGATGGCGCTGATCTCGGTGCGTTACTGCAAGGAACAGAACGTCACATAATTTCACTTGGATGACTTGGACATAACATAATGGTTATATTCGGAAGCTTATGCGAACGAAAGTGTCAGTCAACGAGCGACATGTGACGTGTGTTTTTTCAAGCGTTTGGCTTTGGCACCTAGTAACGTAGTCAGTTCAACGCCATCTACCGAGTTCTTGGAAAATATTTCTTTTTAATTCTCGAAAAGAAAATCCCATTCATTTGGGGTCGGCCCAGCATGTCTTGTTCTTCCATACTTACTTCATTTATTACTCTGTTGTGCAAATATTTCATGTCAAAAATCTTTGGGAAAATACATAAACATCGTACAGAAACAATTAATAACGTAACAATACATCGTATTACATCATTGTGACCACAATTATTATCTTCTCATTCACTTTCAATTCATGCAGCTATCATCAATGGATCGATACACAATAGCATGCTACTATTTCTGACCCTAAGGTCAGCCGCCTAGCGCAGTATGATAGTAATTAGACTCATAATGATTGTGGGTGTCCATTAATGTAATGTACAAGACAATGATTGATTGTGGATGAATTTATTTTTAGAGACTGGTAAAGCTATTATTGACTTTTAACTGCCTAGGAGTCGATATTCATTCATCATCAGCTGTCTATCCTTTCCCAATTATGTTCGGGTCAGCTTCAAGTGTAACTACATGCAGATGAATACCCGTATTTTACTTGGAGCGACTGCCTATGCCTTTACAAACTCCAGAACTCAGATATAAGATAAAAACGACACCCCTTTGGTAAGACTGGCTCTTAAATTTTGGAGTAAGTATCTATCTACCCGTAGGGACCGACAAGGATTGACAAATGACAGCCGTCAACAACGGCTTGATGTGCTTTCCGAGACACGTGTGGGTCTTGGTACTTTATAGGATGTCACTCATCATAGGAACGACTATGACAAGCGTAAATCGACCCGTAAGGCTGTTATTAATTAATTTTAGATTTATGCCCCCCTGTACCTCATCAGCATCATTTTCCTTCCATCATCCCATATTAGGGGTCGACGCAGCATGTCTTCCTCTTTTATACTTCTCTATTACTCGTCAACTGTCAACAGTCCATCTATCGTTTCTTTGGTCTTCCCCTACTCTTATAAGAATCCACCCGTCTGATAGCCTTCCACCTGGGCATGTTTTGCCGTGGCCGTCTTGGAAATCTCTAAATAGACTCTGACTTCTGAACCCAATTCGCCTGTAGCGAACATAATCCCTTCAGATGGGGTTTGATAGACGGCTCAGATCTCAAGTATGAGACGTGTCTTCACAGAAAATCCTCCCATCTTGCGCTGCATGCTTTGAAACCTGCGCACTTGACGATCTTATGACTGCATAGCGGAGTTCGTATAACTGAATTCTGGGTCAAATATATTTATTTTACGAAAATTTACCATCGACACGCTAAGAAGATAAGTAGGTAGGCATTTACACTCAAACTTATCCCCTTACTGTGCCTACCAACTATGTACTTTTAATAGGTAGCCTAGCAATGCAGACAGACGGGATTTACCCGCCATATCAGGCTGAGTTCGGCCGCTAAATATAAACCTAGACCAGCATGGCAGCATCCTCCATATTTAGTAGGTAACTAGTTTGTCATGAACCCGAGAGATAAATCTTTGGTACGTTTGTGAGATCTTCTATGGATAGACTAGAGGCCATGCGAAGGAATGGTTTTAACGAAGGCATATCTTGAATTCTAGATAATCTTTCTTTCCAATTCATGTTATTTTCGCCAAATAAAAATATAAACTCAACGCTATTGTAAATTAAGTTGATATAAGTTATAGAATCACGTTTTGTTGCGGAAATTTATGATATTAAAATGTTATGAAAAATATTAAATCTGCCAAAGAATAGGTTAGGTAGGTAGTACAGACACATCAAGAACATCAAGATACTACAATCTGTCAAAGTTTAATTTATTTTTTAAACTTTCACGATCAGAACACATTATAAAACATATGAAAACGGGTATTTATCGCGAATGCTTATTATTCGCGATAAATACCCGTTTTCATATGTTTTATAATTTATTTTTAACTTTATCGCTGAAGCAATAAGTTCAAGGTTGATTGGGAAATTTTGACAGTTTCGGGTAGCTTGATGTGCCTATGGCTATACATGTTTGGAAGCCAAATAATATTCGCAGAAAAGATACAGCGGTTCATGAACGACCAATTATAGAGCAGCGGTGGCCCAATGGTGGCGGTCCCAACTTACGAACGTCGTGGGTTCGAAACCAGACAAGCGCATTACTTTGTGTAAGTATTTTATTTCATCAACACTGCTCTCACACCGGTGAAGGAAAACATCGTGAGGAATCCTAGAACCAAAATTCGAAAACATGTGACATCTACCAACCCGCACTGGGCCCGCGTGGTGGATTATAGCCCATTCCCTCTTATAGAGAGGAGGCCTGTGTTCCAGCTGTGGGAACATTAATAGGCTGATGATGATGATGATGAACGACCATCATAGCTACGAGCCAAAAACGTTTCCTCAACAAAACATGAATGTTTATCCGCGTAAGATAAGATTAATTAATTGAAACCAACTCTATTGTTGAGTGTATTTTAATTGGTTGAATTTTTATCGCCGTATAGCGTCAGATGTTATGGCGTAACTTGAGAACTTGGCTCTGATAGGCAAGTTTGAATGTTGCATGCGGCACCTTCTATTGTAATCAAAATCTCATCATAACATACCAACGCTTGTAATCTTCAGTACGCACTAAAGACGAACACCAGACTCGTGAACAGACTTACGAACAGTAAGTCGTGGGTTCGAACCCAGGCAGGCGCATTACTATGTGTCATTTATTTCATCATCACTGCTCTCAACATGGTGAAAGAAAACATCGTGAGGAAACCGGCATGTCCTAGAACCAACATTCTAAGACATGTGACATCTACCAATCCGCACTGGGCCCGCGTGGTGGATTATGCGCCCATGACAGCCGGGACCAACAGCTTAACGTGCTTTCTGAGGCACGGAGGAAACTCGGTATGTAAGGGTGGTCACCCGGACCAACTTAGGCAAGCATGACTTAACCTAAAGATTGACCAGAGCGGCTGTTATTATTTATCCACGAGCTCCTTCCTAAAGATCGACCCGATCGGCTGTTATTATTTTCTGTCATCACCCGAGCAAAAATCTATGCTGTATTGGCTTCCGTACGTTCTTACGGGTGACCAGTGAAAATATACCACAGCATCATGTGCTGAGTGGTAACCTATTTGTCGCACTCACGACGAAACTCTTTCTGTGTTTTAGTTCCGTTTGTTCTTACGTGGTTCTTACTGTTGTATTCTAAATGGTTGTTTTGTTTAAATGCGTTGTATGTTTAGTGTTTATTTTTCCTAGTATTGTCCTTGTGACGAATAACAATATTATTGTTTCTTTGTTTCTAAAGGTGAACGCTCACTTATCGGAGCCGAAAGAATCGAATTTTAGAATTAGGTAGGTACTTATATTAAATCCTATAAAACCTCGCACACTTATCTGCGACGAAACGGACGAATAGAAAACGATATACGGATGAGAAAATGTTTCTTCGGCGCGGATACGTGTGCGTTCACCTTTAATCCAGCTTGTTTACCTTATCCATAGACTACGTACCTATTGATGTATAAGCAGTCAAGAACTCTGTACTCGACGGCCTTACCTATCCCAACAAACGTAAACAAATTACAGTCATTTCTAGGATTAGTAAACTATTACAGAAACTTCGTTCCCAACGCGTCCTCAATATTGAGTCCACTTTATTCATTGTTACATAAGGGTAGTAAATGGAAATGGGAGGACGAGCATAACAATGCATACAATGAAATAAAAAAATGTTTAGCTTCAGATCAGGTACTTGCACATTTCAATCAGAATGCTAAAATAATATTAACAGTTGATGCGTCACCAAGTGGTTTAGGAGCGATATTGTCACAGGTAGGATCTGATGGAGTGGAATGTCCTGTATCGTTTGCCTCTCGGACACTGAATGCTGCAGAAAAGAGGTATTCACAAATCCAGAAAGAGGCTACAGCAATTATATTCGGAGTGCGGCGGTTTCACCAATATTTATACGGAAGGGGGGTCCCGTTCGTACTCCGTACAGACCATAAGCCCCTGTTGTCGATCTTTGGTCCCTATCGTGGTATTCCAGAAGTCTCAGCAAACAGATTGCAGCGTTATGCTATGTTTCTAAGTGGCTATAATTACACAATAGAATACATACGCAGCGCTGACAACAGCGCAGATTATCTGTCGCGCGCTAGCCTACCCGACGAGGTGTCGTCAGCGGCGAGGGGGGAGTGCGGGCACGGTGCCGACAGCTGTGGCAGTCTTAAGCCCGTAGAAGATCGCGCCTCGTATATTAACTTTGTTATAGATGGTAGTTTACCGGTAACACTTGATGAAATTCGTAATGAAACGATGAAAGATGAAATATTAAGCACAGTCGTATCATATATTATAAATGGTTGGCCAAAACGGTTACCAAATAACCAAATTAAGCCGTATTATTTATGTAAAACGCAGTTGTCTTTAGAAAGCGGTTGCGTTATGCGAGGCCACAAGGTAGTTATTCCAGAAACAATAAGGTCTCAGTTATTATCAGAACTTCATAAATCACATTTGGGCATAGTCAAAACAAAAGCAGAGGCTCGCAGCCGATTTTGGTTTCCCGGGATAGATAAGGCCGTCGAAAAAATGATTGCAGGTTGTGAGGTTTGTTTACAACTTAGACAATCACCGGCGCGCGCGCCGCTGGCTCACTGGCCACACCCCCCGCAGGCGTTTTATCGAATTCACATTGACTTCCTCGGCCCTATTTATAATCATTCGTATTTAGTTATTGTGGATGCGTACACTAAGTGGGTTGAAGCGTATGACATGGGGGCGAGTACGACGACATTATCAGTGCTTAGTAAATTATATGAGTACATGGCGAGATTTGGCTTGCCACAAACGATAGTTAGCGATAATGGTACACAATTCACTTCAGCAGAGTTCAAATCGTATTGTAAATCTAACGGTATATCGCATTGTGACGTCGCCCGCCTATCATCCGGCTAGTAACGGACAGGCTGAATGCTACGTGAAGGTAGTTAAGAAAGGGATAAAATCATGCTTATTAAGTGATCACAATGGTAAAACTGTAAACCACAAGTTGTGTAAATATCTGTTTGATTATCGAAATTCCATACATTCCACAACGGGATGTACCTACGCCTTCTCAGTTAGTTTTTGGGCATAAATTGCGATCGCGATTTGATTTAATTAACCCGATACCGCCACCGCCAGCATCTGTCACTCTCGCTCGACACGTCGAAAATAAACAGGGTTTGCAGTCTAAAGAAACTAATAATAAAAGAACCGAAAAATATTTCAAGACCGGTGACTTTATTTTATATAAAAAACATAACGTTCATACTCAGGATTCATGGAACAAAGGCATTATAGTAAAAAGAATAGGAAAGGTCATATATATTGTAAAGGATTGGATAACTTCTAATACAATTAAAAAACATAAAAATCAATTACTGCCATATAAAGGTACGGGCTGCATACCCCAACATACAGTGGACTGCCCTATTGAACTAGAGGACATCTCTTCACAAGAAACCACTGTTCCGCCATGTCAAAGTTCAACGGTGGATAATAGTACACATAGTACACCACTCGAAGGTGGTGGAGAGGGGAGAGAGGAGACAGAGGACAAGACATCGCAGTCAGAAAAGTCACCAGATGATGAAGAATTTTATGAGGCATCAGAAGTAACTGATGAGAATGTACAAGAAGGGTCACCCCCACAACAGCAAGCCCAAGCAGAAGGGCAAAGGGGTGCCGGGAAACAGTTTCGGCCCGTACCAAGGGTAGATTATAAAAGGTTTTATTAAAATGAGTATCCTTAATCCTAGTGTATTTTTGCGCGTATATTTGTCAAGCTAGAGGGAGGAATGTTATATATGCAAATATGAGGGTGGTTGCATCCACTCCTATTATTATAAGTAGTAGTGTTCTTGCCAAATATAATCAGTGTGTTTCCAGCCACCCGTTGTTTCACTTGTCCTACGCTCGCATATCTATCATTCTGTAGTTAATCCTCTTCACAAAATCCCTTACATCTCCTTTACAATGTCTACAGGAAAAGGGGCGGGTTGTCTTGTCGGGTGCCCTCGACGTAATGTTGATTTATTTTATATGTTTTCAAGTGGAGCACAAAGAATCTGCCTTAGACACTGACGTGGATTTTGTGGGATAACGACTGGATAAGACTAAAAGCATTGCCATCTCTTTCTTGCAAGAAATCACTAAAAAGTGAACTTCGGAAGTCGGTGACTTTATTTATTACATTGCCTTTATTGCTACCGACATCCGCAAGTAGTTTTATTTATTTTACCTTTTAAAGCTTGACTCACGCTAGACCGTGTCGGGTCCGAGCCGAGTGTCGAACGTACAATTTTGTATGGACACACTCACGCTTCAGAGGCCCTACTCTCTAACGCTTCGCCCGTATATTCGGATCTATCCGTCTCTCTCACTCGCACTCATCTGCTGACGTGTGCGAGAGCGACGGATAGATCTCAATTTACGGACGAAGCGTTGCAGAGCAGGGCCTCTGAGCCGCTACCGAGCTAAGGACAATAGATTGTGCTACGGCCGACCGACACTCGGCTCGGACCCGACACGTTGCGGTATTTCACATTCACACATATCCTTGTCTAGTATCAATTTTACATGTACTTAACTAGAGGTTTATAAGCCCATCAAAAAAAAGGACACAGACAAAAATAAAACATGCATACTCGTATCACAGAGGATAACTCAAAGAGTACTAAAGCACAGTTAATAAAATTAATATTGGACCACTGCGCGAGCTTCCTCTACCAAATGGAAAAATAATCACTAGTAATCACTGAGAGAAGAAAGGCTACTGGACCTAGTGGAACACATACCATATTCTTCTTTAAAAGTCGTTTAAAAACAGAATAGCTGAATTAGTTCCGACTATGGCAATGCGCCAAAAGAATTATGCAGCACTAGATGGCCTCACCAAGATATACTTTTTTCTATATAATTTCTTCTGACCGCCTCTCTACAAATGTATTTATTTATTTCTCTCAAATCTCTTTGCCTAACACAATCTTCGTAATCTTTTTCTTGCAGTAGGTGTTGGCCCGTTGCCAGACCGTTTATCTAGTGGTTAAGAGATAGGGTTGAAACTGGCAGCTTGTCACGGTAAAGTGCAACTTAATCAAGTCGCAGACAGCCTTGAGTCGAGTGTACTGGTTTGCGGCAAAGGGAACACAGATTATAGCGATGTTTGTGGAGTGGATAGCGTTAAAGACTTTTAAGGGCCCATTTCAGTAAGAAATTGAGCGCTGGCAGCACACGTAAGCTGTCAGTGTCAACCTCAATATTCCACCACTACAGTCATGGAACTCCATGAGGTCCTGGGTTCAATTCTCCGCCCGCGTAGCATGACTACCGTGGAAACGGGTTTTGTCGACGTAGAATCGACAAAATGACAGATGAACAAAAGAAATCTGACATTTTGTGCTTGAAATGCAGCGTTCGGTACTTGTGCTTGAGCCCGTAGATGACATCCGCCGCGGCGCACGCAGCGTTGTGGTACTTGTGGCCAGTCAGTGCCATTAA
Source organism: Xestia ashworthii (assembly GCA_950022955.1). Taxonomy (NCBI): domain Eukaryota; kingdom Metazoa; phylum Arthropoda; class Insecta; order Lepidoptera; family Noctuidae; genus Xestia; species Xestia ashworthii. The sequence goes on from OX465572.1 coordinate 15,323,927, forward strand.
TATGTACTTTATGCACGAAGAAGTGGCGTTTGAAACGTAGGTAGCGAACCCGCGACTCGACGGCGACGGAGCGAGTACACGGCGTCGCGTCGCGGCCGTCGGGGTCTTCAGGCCTTCTTTCCCGCGTCTCCGTAAAAAATATCATCCATTCTCTTATTTGTGTTGGCGAAGGGCCACTCGTGCGTGTAGTATCGCCCGAGTTTGTGTCCATGGCGTCACACAAGATGTACCCACTTCAGGGATTACCATGCCGCTTATTAAACACACAAACCAATGGACACTCCTCGTAATTAATTAAATAATGCCGCATACGAATTAACACAAATTTTAATTAACTCGGTGATAAAAACTCTATCGATTGGGGTCATGGCCGACGGATGGCTCTGTGTATGTGGTGTTATGTTCTGTATGCATTATGAGGTGACTTTACAAGTAATGGCACTCGAGTAGGTATGTCTGGTGTATCATGTCAACTTTACTGACCATGGCCAAACTAAATTTTCAAGTTTTGAAGCTTATCCCGCGTCGATTTCGATAATTATTCCGCGGAATCGTATTACCGGGATAAAAAAGTAAAGGTAAGTATCAGAGTGTACGAAACGGGGCACTGAGAAAAAAAAAGACAGTAATTTAGCCAAAAAAGTGTTATTTTCGCAAATCAAACATCTATATACATATAAGGCTCGCCTCAAAGCGTCTTGGTGTTTTTTGCTTCCGACTAACCGTTTGTCTTAAAGTTAAAAGCAATGTCGAAGGGATACCAGTCACTCCGACCACATAGGTTTTGTTAGGTTAGAACTGTGACCAACTACGCAAAAAAGTATCATGGGTTAATCCATAATCTGTCATGTGCTAAATTTCATCGAAATCCGTTGGGTAGTTTTCCCGTGAAATAGTAACATCCATCGTTCCTCACAAACTCTCTCATTTCTAACAGTAAGTAAGACTATGTTACGTCCTATCAGGATAATACCTAGTAGGTGACGTTTTTAGTTGATTGTAATAATATGCTCTATTTGATTTTGAAATGGCACGGTTTTGAGCTCTGTAATTACCTATGTAAGTAAACAAACATACAGCGTGTACCAGAAAGGTGTGGTCATATTTTGGGATGTGGTATAATAGACCACAGAACATAAAAAAACAGTTTTTTATGTTCTGTGGTATAGACGACCATACAGAACAACTTTTTCCATGGGACCAGCATCATTAACACGAATAAAAACCATCGGTCTCATAATGTTTGGGTCGTGTAGGTGTTGAAGTTTTGTACGAGAGAGCTGATAATTTTGTTGCCATTATGATGTTGGCCCCATAGAAAAAGTTGTTTAGTTTGATGATCTATAAGTACAACATCCTAAAATATCAACACACCATTCTGGTACATGATACACTCTGGCCAGGGCTTACTATACCTAAACGCACGGATTTGTTCCCACATGCTATAAGTGTAATATTGTAATGATGTTTTGTATTTATCTTGTTCGTCGTCTTTACGCTTTCTTTTACCCGCGGCTTTAGCTTATCCGACAAGAATCAATTTCTCTCTTATTAAAATGTTGCGATACTTAATTATGCACTTTTTATGTTAACAAAGCTAATTGGCACTAGGAATGCCCTGAATAGTAAATTGCTGAAAACGGGTTTCACTGGCAAATCCGAAGTCCCTCTTTGAGGTCAAATAGGCAGCCGTTCCGTAGGTATAAATACTGGTATTCAGCTGCAACCAGTTAGATAATATAGTTGGGAAAACGCTAGGCAGATAATGTGATTTGATTTGAGAGATAACTGCGTAAAACGATCTGCCAAATACAAATAGGTATCCCTGAATTGTGTAATACCCTCTACGATTTCCTCTTACAAAATATCCAGCTAAAATCTGCATTGAATTATTACTCCAAACATAGTAAATTTAAAACTGCCAACACCGGCTTAAACGTCAAATAAATAAAACTATTGGATGAGAGCCAACTTCGAACGCATCAAATAGATTGGTTTCATGAAAAAACTCGTAACGCGTTCAAGGGAACGCCTGGTCAGGAAATAGGGCGGTCAGTTACTGATATTTTAGGCATATTAAACAATAAACGGATTATCTCATCTCTGTGTTATTTCCTGAAGATATAAATATAGCTCTGGAATGTATCAAGTCAGGCAGCAGTAAGTAAGTCTATGACGACATCGGTAAACATTGAAGCTTGATATCTATCTTTAGTATCATCATATTTATACCAGACGACAACATCATCAACATAACATTTACATTACGCCTGTAATCCACGACGGCATAGGCAGAGGTGTACCTAATAAAAAAATAAAAAAAAAAGTTTTTATTGTTTCTCATACAAAATTGAGGCAGCCCCGTTAAGTTATAAGGATACTTGTGATGGGGTTACCTCGCAACTTCCCATGGGTTACAATTTACAATGTTGAGGCAGAATTAAAAAAAAAAAGTAAAGAAAAACTTTTTTTTTTAGGTTTAAGGATTTTAAGGATTACCTAATAGTATACCCACATTTCGCAAGTTACTTTAGTCCCATATAGTAGTGGGCGAGCCTATTGCCACCAACCGGGCGCAATACCAGACTCCGTGGCTGATAATGTGAAAGTTCTGATGGAAAAGCCCAAATCTCTTGCCCGCCCCGGGAATCCAACCCAGGACCTCTTGCACAGCAATCGTGTTTGCGACTACTAGACCAACGAGGCAGTCATCATCAATTGCCATAATGATTTTTGCATAAGAAATAACTCAATAGCAACCCGGAGTTTGGATGTTGGCGGTATGATACCCCCGTGCCTCGGTAAACACGTTAAATCGTTGGTCCTGCGCCTGATCCCTCTCCGCTCGTGTTAATAACCCAATTATCACTTGTTTCGGTGAAGGAAAACATCGTGAAGAAATAAGCATGCCGGAGAGATATTTCTCGACGGCATGTAAAGCCAAGTCAGAGGCCCATGGGAGGCATAAAAACTAACACCAGGGTAGACACTAAACACACAATAAAGGAAAAGAACCATATACATAAAGGGTGCAAACATCTCTTGACGAAGCTGAAAGGCACTTGTTTTCCCTGTCATAGCATAGCGATCATTTTTTTCTTCTCGCTTAACCATACCTGGGAACCTTCTAGTTACGGAGATATTGGGGGTCAAAGTTCCAACTTTTTGACAAGTTTTTATACTTAAATGTAAGTACGGCCCCGTTCTATTCAATCCATCCATCAGCACAATGTTTTGAGTGCGTTACAGTTTTTAATGTAAGATTTTTACTTTCAACACCTTCACGGCCCCCGTTCTAATCAATCCATCCATCAGCACAATGTCTGAGTGCGTTACATTGAGTTCTACAACAACAAAAAAAAGTCGTTTCCTAGCATTTTGCGTAAAATTACTTAGTTTGATGTACAGAATGCTTGGCTTACAGCCATTATTTACGCATTTGACTCATGTCTCGTTACTGAACCTTTTCTTTCTTCATTCCAGTACCTCCACGAGATCGGCCACAAAGTCTGCGTGACACAGCCGCGGGTCGCCGCTGCGGTGTCACTGGCAAGCCGAGTGGCGGAGGAAAGGGGCGAGCCCATTGGTGAACAAGTGGGGTATGCCGCCGCTAACACCAGCTGCAGAGGAACTGCCACTGGGATTGTTGTGAGTACTCTTATCCTCCAGTATAAAGATCGTGGCTAAATTATAACAGCTGCTCGGGTCGATTAAAGGTTAAGCCGTACTTGTTCTGTGGATGGGTGACCAGACCACCCATATTACATACCGGGTTTCCTCCGTGCCTCGGAAAGCATGTTAAGCAGTTGGTCCCGGCTGTCATTTGCAGATCTTTGACAGTCGTTACAGGTATTCAGTGGCGCAAAAAGTCTTGACAACTAATTTTAACCAAGGGGTGCAGTATTACTCAGTACTAAGTGGGTTGTGGAAGTCAGGTAGGTTGTCGCTCTATGTAAAATACTGGTATTCAACTGCATCCGGTTAGACTGGAAGCCGACCCCAACATAGTTGGGAAAAGACTAGGTAGATGATGATGAAGGTAATGAGGGACAAGGTGTAAAGTTCATCATTGTCCTAAGAACAGGGAGGATCATCCGCTTGCTGTTTGTGGAGTCTGTTGTTGATGGTGCCCTAGCGGAATGGATTGCTGAACTAACCTAACGTGGAGGGTGTCCCAAGTCCCGAATCCCGATTATGGGGGCAGAGATACTTCCGTCGCATGCATTTCACAATATTACGGCTTCATTTCGATAGATTACAATCTACCGAAAAATAATGCGTTATATTTTAAGCAGTACATGTTCAGTTGACAATATTTCGAGAGTTTACAATCTCGTTAGAGACATTACAATCTAACGTGTTTGACAATTTTACGGTGACATAGTACCTACGTAAAGTAATAAAAGTACACAAAAAATGTCGGTATTAGTGTTTGAGTAGATTTGATAAAACAATAAGAGATACGCTTCAATAAATCGCTCAACAAACGAAATCGTGGCTCGAATCGCAGCAACGCCATCTATCGAACACTGTGACAACTAAGGCTGATGCTGATTTAGGTAAGAACAGTTGCCCATTCCAAAGCGTAGATCTCTATGGAGAATAATGGGAAAGAACAAAAAACTCTTTACTCTTAATGTGGATACTTAAGGGTAGCACTGGTAGCACACAACACAGTCGCGAACAACCTATGACTGGCCTGCAAATTGCAAAAAACGTAAGAAAATTTGAATTTCGCGGGCTTTCCCGTAGCATCCACCAGTTTCTTGTTCTTTCCCATTATTCTCTATAGATATCTACGCTTTGGATGGAGCAACTCAGACCTTTCTCAGTCAACATAACATCACGCCTGTAATCCTCGAAGGGTTAGGCAGAAGTGTACCTAACAGTACACCTACACCTCGCCAGTTAAGTTAAAGTCCCATGTAAGGGGGCGACCCTTTTGCCATCAACCGGGCGCAAATCCAGACTTCATGGTTGCTACTGAGAATGTACCGTTGGAAAACCTAATAACTCTTTGCCCGACCTGGGGATCGAACCCAGGATCTCATGCTCAGCAGTCGCGCTTACGACCACTAGACCAACGAGACAGTCAATGTGATTGGTATAATCTTCTTGTTTATATTTCGTTTTTGACAATTCATAAGTGCTTGGAACTCTAAGAAAGAGTTTTTTGTTTGAAATTGTCACATTACTCGATAGATGGCGTTGGTAGGTATCGAGTTAGATCACGCTGTAATTTTGGTACCGGACACAGAGCATCTTACATATAGTACCGGAGTTAATTTTTTTTTGTTATCACTCCAGAATCTTGTATAGTAAAAATACGTCAATAATAAAGCAAATAAAGATTTTTCCTCTTGAATAAAAATTGCTATTGCAACTGATTTATATTGATTTTTTTCCTGTATTATTATTTCTAGAACTTAATTCATATACCTAACTAGCGGACGTCCCGCGGTTTCACCCGCATAGTTCCCGTTCCCGTGGGAGTACGGGGATAAAATATATCCTATGTTACTCGTGGATAATGTAGCTTTCGAATGGTGAAAGAATTTTTAAAAAACCGGCCAAGAGCGTGTCGGGCCACGCTCACTGTAGGGTTCCGTAGCTTCCCAGACCATTAAAAATACCAACATTTTTCGTCAGCAAAAATAACTTTGTTTTTCATAGTATTTGTATGAAAAACAAAGTTATCATTTGCGTTTTTTTGAAAAAGTGCTATATAACTCAAAAACTATTCAACTCATCAAGTTGAAAATAATTTTCCTAGAAAGTTCATATAAAGGTCTACTTCTGTGATTTTTTTCATATTTTTTAAACTTATGGTTCAAAAGTTAGAGGGGGGGGGGACACATTGTTTTTGACTTTCGGAGCGATTATTTCCTAAAATATTAATATTATCAAAAAATGATTTTAGAAAACCCCTATTCATTTTTAAATACCTATCCAACAATATATCACACGTCAGGGTCAAAATTAAAAAAAAAATCGCTCCCCACTTTACGTCTGGGGGAGGTACCCTAATAAAAATGTTTTTTTAAATTTTTATTTTTGCACTTTGTCGGCATGATTGATATACATATTGGTACCAAATTTCAGCTTTCTGGTGCTAACGGTCACTGAGATTATCCGCGGACAGACAGACAGACAGACATGGCGAAACTATAAGGGTTCCGTTTTTTGCCATTTGGCTACGGAACCCTAAAAACGGTCCAGTAGTTTTTAAGCCTATTCATTACAACCAAAAAAACAAACAAACAAAGTTTTCCTCTTTATAATATTAGTGTAGATTAAGTTTTCCTCCCTCCTCAATGCAATACACCTATCAGGTATTGTATTAAAATTTATCCTTCCTTTACAAACTGAAATTGAAAATATAGTATTATCCTTAAAATACCTTGATATCCAATGTAGTGTAAATAAACATAACGTCACCTAATAGAGGAAGATCCCGTGACTGCCAGACGTCATTTTATAAAAGCTGACACCTTGTCTGTGGAACAATAGGCGACAAAAAAAGTCCGTCATTTAGTTACATTATCAATAAATATTTGGCCCGTAATTTATTCCCTTGTGTTTCGTACCTAAATCAAAATTGACGAAGATATTGTATATGAGACGCTTTTAAAATTCTCAATACGTCACGCCTAGTTATAATTTTTAGTGAGTTCTGACTTCACGACTCTGGCAGTTTGAGTGCTATAAGCGACCTACCCAAATGTCCTTTCTTAGGTATTATTCGTCGTTTCGTTGAGCTCCTTGAGTTATAAGTCGAGCTACACGATAACTGACAAATGCTTGCGCTGACTGGGCAGGTCCACTCAAATCTCTTCGGAGAAGTGGTTCTTTCATGATCCTCATGTGAATTGAGCAAGATTATGTCTGGACTTCAAAAGAGACTATGACCATGACCATGATCTCTAGTTTAAAAAAAAATACGTGTGTATTTTGTAAGTAGGTGTTTGTGAAAACCTACTTACAAAATAAACATCATTTTCATCCCCCCATCTCGGAAACAGTATTTTTGCTCTTCTATATCTGAGTGCAAAAACCGTTTTTATCGTCTTGAGGGTAAAGTAAATTTGAATCGTGTGCACTAAGCATGTGAATTCAAAACTTATTTTAAACCTATTTACTTCTGCCTCTATGGTGCCGAATTCATCATACAATTTTTTTTTAATTTGTTAAGAACTCAGACTCGGAACCTTCTTGGTGTAAGTACTTTTTTTAATATGTTTTGCGCGCGCCATTTCCTTTTCACGTCATATTGTTAGCACCTTAGGTTAAAAACAAGGAATCCAACTTGAAAACAAGTAAAAAACCTAAAATGACCACTCATTATCTAGCGACGAGGGAGTTTATTTGACGCCAACAGAATTAACTGAATTTGTTAATAATGCGCAATTTTTTTTTTTGCGTTTATTCATTTCCTCGCTGAGGTAGGATTAAAAGTTACGTGTTGCACTCGAGTGCAAAGATTTTTCACCTCGTGCTCTTTTGATTCCCTCGCTAACGATCAAGATTCTAAGTTTTGAATCACTTTCGCTTGCTCGGTCATAAAAAATTGAGCACGCGGTTAAAAAACCACTTTGCACTCTTGTATAACAAATAACTACCTATTATCACTCCCGAGTTTAGATGCGTTTTATCTTTGTCAATATTCATTGATTTACAAAAGCAAAAAACACGTGTCCTTTATTTTCCAATACTGTAACTGACGGACTAAATAGATTTGTAATTTTTTGATACTGTCGTCATGCTTATTGGATATACTCTGAAAAGTCGGTCGTGGTGGCTTTGGTACAAACATATCAGGTACACGAGTGTACTAAATAGCTGTTCAGTGGGTCGTCTTAGGGGCGGAGTTAGATTTTTGATATTATATAGGGGCTAGATGAGGCTATGCAACCTCCTTCACTGCCAAACACTTTGTCTGGATGAAAACCCTCGCCAGACACTTTTAAAGTAAGTATGTTAAATTGTATGTGAACTTCCGTCATTTAATTACTTATATCTGAATGTATGTGTTTTGTTACGTGGGCAACTATTTGAAGCGGTTTTTCAAGCCGCCAGACCGTTGATAACGTATATGTCACCGTAAAATTGTCAAATACGTTATATTACAATATAACGTATATCTCTCTAGCGATATTGTAAAGTTTCGAATTATTGTCAACTGAACATACGGAAGTATCTCTTGCCCCCATAAACGGGACTTGGGGCACCCCCCCGTTAGGTTAGTTAAGTTCCTTTAAACCCTGCACTCGGAAATAGGGGCCCCGCGAAGCGGGGCTCCGTCGACTACGCTTTTTAGGGGAATATGAAGTGTTTTAAGGTTAGGTTATATTAATCGATATTTCTCAGGAATGGTACAGTATCTTTTCATGAGAGTGGTACCACTGGGCAAGGGGGACCCCTCCTTCTCTCCACACCGCGTGAGTTGACTACCATCGCATGCATTTCACGAAAAATAATGCGTTTTATTGTAAGCAGTATGTTCATTTGACAATAATTCGAGACTTTACAATATCGCTAGAGATATTACAATATAACGTATTTGACAATTTTACGGTGACATATACATTTCCTTTCCGTGCCTCGGAAAGCACGTTAAGCCGTTGGTCCCGGCTGTCATTTGTAGATCTTTGACAGTCGTTACAGGTAGTCACTGATCTCAAAATCTGACAACCAGTCTTACCAAGGAGTATCGTATTACCCAAGTACTAACTGGATTGTGGAGGACAGACAGGCAGTCGCGCCATATATAATACTGGTATTCAGCTGTAGCTGGTTAGATTGGAAGCCGACCCCGACATAGTTTGGAGAAGGATAAGCATGAATTAGTAATAAGTAAGTAATAACATAATTTGTTTCGTTTCAGTTCATGACAGAAGGGGTTTTGTTACGAGAGATGTTCGCGTCTCCACTACTGATGCAGTATTCTTGCATCGTTCTTGATGAGGTCAGTATATCACTACATATTATAAAACCAAGTCCTCCACCGCGTCTGTTTTCTCGCGATGAACGCAAAAACTGCTGCACCGATTTTCATGTTGTTTTCACCAATGAATAGAGTAGTTCTCGAAGAAGGTTTTAATAAACATAATAATAAGCACGTTAAGCCTTTGGTCCCGGCTGTCATTTGTAGATCTTTGACTGTCGTTACGGGTAGTCAGTGGCCTAAAAAGTCGGACAACCAGTATTACCAAGGGGTATCAAAATAACCAGTACTAACTGGGTTGTGGAGGTCAGATAGGCAGTCGCTCCATGTAAAATACTGGTATTCTGCTGCATCCGGTTAGACTGGAAGCCGACCCCAACATAGTTGGGAAAACGTCAGGCAGATGATGAACCAGAGAAAAGAAATACTTCCTCTGTCTGTTTAAGTTGATTAGTTTATTATTTTCAGTGACTGGGCAACACAGGGTATTAGGAAAAGTAGGGAACGGTTGTTTGAGCTGTACGGTCTTAAGCCTTATATTAACACAGAATCTTTTAGTAAATATGTTGCTACTTACTCGAAAATTTTTAAAACCACTTGCAAGGTAGCCAAATCCTTATACATTAGCAACAAGATTAAATCAGCCGATAATAAAATAAAGACGGTTTGGGAAATAATCAACAGTGAAACAAATAGAAATAAAAAACAAAGTAATGACTTCATACTAGAGACCTCACGTGGCCTCGTCAGCTCCAACAGTGAAGTTGCTCAAGAATTTGTAAATTTCTTTACCAGCATCCCAATTAAAACTACAGAAACCTTAAATTCCTCTCCCTTGCTCTCTATTGATTTATTGAAAGCGAACGTTTCAGCCTGTCCAAATGAATTTAAATTTCAGCATATTAACCCCATAACAGTCGTAAAAGCTTTTAAGCAAATCAAGATCAAATTAACCGAAGATCTATGGGGTTTGTCTATCAAAGCGTGTACCTCAATTATTGAGACTGTAGCACCGTATTTAGCCTTAATATTTAATTTGTGCGTGGATCAAGGGGTCTTTCCGGATCTTATGAAATTCAGTAAGGTAATACCGCTTTTTAAATCCGGGGACAGTAAGGACACTAATAACTATAGGCCCGTATCCGTGTTGCCGGTTTTCAGCAAGGTGTTTGAAAAGATAATGCTCAATCAAATGCTTAACCATTTTAACATCAATAAAATATTACACGAGCAGCAGTATGGTTTCACCAAAGGACGTTGTACAACTGACGCCGGTGTCACTTTATTAAAACACATATTTACTGCGTGGGAAGAGGCACAAGATGCCATAGGAATCTTCTGTGACCTTTCGAAGGCATTTGATTGCGTAAATCACGAAACCCTGATCTTGAAACTTGAGCATTACGGTTTAGGTAAACTTGCGCTCAGTTTAATAAAATCGTATTTGAGTGATAGACAGCAGCAGGTACAAATAAATGGCGTGAATTCAATGGGTTTAAAAGTAAAAATGGGTGTACCACAAGGTTCCATATTGGGTCCCTTCCTCTTTTTAGTTTATATAAATGACCTACCCCATTTATTTAACAACCACCCGCAAATGGTGTTGTTTGCTGATGATACTTCTTTAATATTTAGGATAAACAGACGTGCCACTAATCTTGACGACGTAAAGAACGCCTTACTGCAGGTCCATGATTGGTTTACCGCAAACAATTTAGTTCTAAATGGGAAAAAAACTAAGTGCATTAGATTTGCTCTACCAAATGTCAAAAGTAGTGATTGTGACATAGTATTGAATCAAGAGAAACTAGAATTTGTCGATAAAACGGTTTTCTTGGGAATCGCGCTCGATTCAAGGCTACAATGGGGCCCTCATTTAACATCTCTTGCAGGACGGCTGAGCTCAGCAGCATATGCTGTTAGAAAAATCCGTCAATTTACTGATGTCGATACCGCGAGGCTAGTCTATTATAGTTATTTTCACAGTATTATGTCATACGGTATTTTACTATGGGGACGGGCTGCAGACATCGAGTCTATATTTATTCTGCAAAAAAGAGCCGTCAGAGCCATATATGACTTACGTCGACGTGATTCTCTAAGAGAGCTGTTCAAGAAAATTAATATCATGACAGTACCTTGTCAATATATCTATGAAAACATCATGTACGTTAGGAAAAACCTGCATTTATTCAGTAAAAGAGGTGACAGACATCACTATAGTACTAGAAATAGGGATCAACTAGTTCAGCCAGGTTTCAGGCTTGCTAAAGTAGATTCAACTTTCATGGGGTACTGTTTAAAATGTTACAATAAAATCCCTCCCCACATTCTTCAACTGAATGAGACAAAGTTTAAATCTTGTATAAAACGCACACTATGTAGGCAAGCATATTATAAGTTGGGGGATTACATTGATGATAAAAATGCTTGGCTCAATGCTGGTCCTGCTCCACAACCATAGGGGCAAACCAATTGATTCCCAGTTTAGTTATTGTGGAAGCTGCAGAAGATTGTAAAAAAGATCCTTGCATTGTATAGATTCCATATATTAGTATTATATAACTTCATAGCGCATGTGTGAGTACTATGCACTGTAAAGCCACCATTTACATCTAGTTATTTTATTTTTTTTGACTTGAATAAGCCTTGGCGGCTGAGAGAATGTCATGCTCACTCAAATGTCTCGGTGATGGTGGCGGGTGTGTCGGGTCATTTAGTGCCCTTCAATATGGTTGAGCTGAATGGTGCTGATACATGCGTCATGTTCGTGAACGGGCGCTGTCAGTTGAGACTGGTCATCTCTTAGCTGCCACGGTTAATTTTAATTATCTACTTTATTTTTATGATGTTGATTTAATCTTTCCTCTGGACGCTCTTAATGTGCACGTCTTTGTACATCGTTCTCACATATATGTTTAATCACAACATGAATGATGTAACCAAGATTTTGTAAAAATATTTTCATTTAAAAGAGTGTCCATGGAGTTTCTTGCCCGTTCTTCTCCATAGTGATCTACGCTAGGGAATGGGCAACTACAGTACTTTCTCAAGTTATTATGCCTTGTGTCTGTGACTGTAGCTTTGATTTTTCTTTGTATTTTTGACATTCAAAAGTGCCGTAATGGTCTAATTGAAATAAATGCTTTGAGTTTGAGTTTGAGTTTGAGTTTAGTTCTAAAAACCAATATACTTACATAAACTCCAGCATTTTTCTCTGTTGGGTAGGCAGAAATTACAACGTTGAATATTTGTATTAATTAACACATTTTATTTAATTGTAGGTCCATGAGAGAACACAGATGACAGACGTTCTAATGGGGCTGCTCAAGAAAATTATAAAGGTATCAAGCTTTTACTAAAAACAAATTACTGACGTTATTCACAAAGCCGCTAGGCTGAAGTGGGACTGGACTAGCCACGTCTGCCCCATGAGCCAAAATAGCCATTTTCTGGAGCCAGAAGGCGTCGCGGCAGGCTTCGTAGAAGATGGCGGCATGATCTGGACAAGACCAGCGAACAGTGGTCTACATTGGCCTAGGATCGAAACAACTGTAAGTCATGGGGAGAGGCCTTTGCCCAGCAGTGGGATGATGCAAGCTAACAGTACTTATCGTGTTTTTGCTTGTTTGAGAAAATATGGATGGGTATTTCAAGCAAACTTATTCAAACCACAGACCGACGACGTCTGGGAGGAACTTTTATCTGTATGGCAATGTAGGTGGGACAATTCCATCAAGGGCAGCCACATCCAACAGTTCTTTCCATTCGTTCGTGAGCGGCTGGACAGGACATGGCTGGAGGTTGATCACTGTGTTGCCCAATTTCTCACGGGTCATGGCAACTTTAAGAGTAAATTATTTTCCTTCAAGCTTGTTGACTCGCTTTTTTATCAATGTTCCACATCTGACTGCGAATATGCACAATCTGCACATCACATTTTGTGGGAGTGTAGTCTTTGGCAAAATGATCGCAATATTATGTTGGATAGTGTACAGGTTACATCCGGAGTTATTTACTATACGGACCTTGTAGTAACTAGAGCAAATTTCCGTGCGTTCAAGCGTTTTTGCCATACCTATTATTGGAATCAAATATAACAGCTCTCAACTTAGGATCCAACTGGCAAAGCAACTGGGCGAGCTCCTGATATTTCAACGATGTTGCAAGCGCCATGATCGCGAGATGTCTGCAGAATGCGGGTGGATGGTAATTAAAATGCCTAACATTTTCAGACAAATCTGTCTACCCTCTTTCTTTAGTCTTTTGCTACGCGCAGTACTGGAACTCGATACAAATTCACGGAAAACACACTCACAGTATCACTAGGTTTTGTGGAGTTCTTATTACGACGCCGTTTGCGATAAAACTGGATTCCACGTACTTGATAATTTGAAACCTTCCTCTCGATTGAAATTTTCGGTTGATTATGCATTAATTTTCGTTCGTTCCAGAAACGTAAGAATCTCAAGCTAGTAGTATCATCAGCGACGATGGACGCGGAGTTTCTGCGGGACTTCTTCAACCTAACGGATAGGAAGTCGGACAAGCCCAGCACGTCCACTATCATGTCCATGCAGGGGAGGACGCATCCTATTGACGTATTCTATAGCGAAGGTAAGTTATACGATTTTAATCTAACTGTACAGCTGAAGAGTTTGTTTGTTTGGTTGAACGCGCTAATCTCATGAACCACTAGTTGGAATTGAATGATATTCGACGATAATTATGACTATATGTCGGCGACCCGAATAGCGGAGTGGTAGTGAGGCTGCCTTACGTTCATAGGGTCCGGGATTTGAATCCCGGTAGGAGCAAATGTTTGTGTGATGAGCATGGACATTTGTTTCCGAGTCATGGATGTTTATATGTAATAAGTATGTATTTACAAACAAAAAAGTATAAATGTAGTTTATCAACTATCTGGTGTACACGACACAAGCCTCGTTGCTTAGTGTGGCGCTGGATGGCGCTGTGTGTAAAATGTCCAGCGATATTAATTAATTTATATTAAATGGGTATCAAATGAAAGGCCTTGACTAGTACAATAATGTATTACTATATTGAAATCCCAATAAGGAATAAATACTAACTAACGAAACGAGATGAGGAAAATGGAGTGAAGACTAGTGGTACCTAGGAACTAACGATTAACGAATTATTTTATATTAAAGTTCTAGCACGTGTCGGGTTTTTTTTTTAATTTAAATTTAATTTTACTTGTCTTCCATTAGGTTGACAGGCATTTTATGGGAAATTCTGCAAAGCGAGGCTGGCATAATGGAAATGTATAAGTACATTTTATATGTTGTTGTGTGTACCTACTCGTACTACATTTAGCACAAATAAATAATATTGATTAATTTTTACTCGTGACATTACTTCAAGTACTATGTATCAATTAATGTTTAAACTTGAACCTACTAGCGCCATTTGTTGATTGATTCAAGAGTTAATAATTATATAATAGTTTTTTTTTTATCATATAAGTAAGTACTAGCCGATGCCCGCGGCTTCGCCCGCGTAAAATTATATACAGAAACCTTCCTCTTGAATCACTCTATCTATTAAAAAAACCCGCATCAAAATCTGTTGCGTAGTTTTAAAGATCTAAGCACACATAGGGACAGACAGACGCGGCGGGAGACTTTGTTTTATAATGTAGTGATGATGATGTTTCAGAGCCAGTACCGGACTACGTGAAAGCTACAGTGGAGACGGTGATCAAAATACACGAAAACGAACCTTTTGGTGATATCCTAGCCTTTCTGACGTCACAAGTGAGTTTGAAATTATAAAGACTGCAACCATTTTTTTTTCCTAAATTAGTATGCAACAGTCAGGACGAATTTAAATAACTATCGTAGAATATCTATTGACGATTTTAAATAAAAAATACTTGAATAATAAAATAAATGATAATAAATGTCGCTGGACATTACACACAGCGCCATCTAGTGCCACACTAAGGAAGGCTTCTGTCGTGGACACCAGACAGTTGATATACTACATATATACTTTTTGTTTGTAAATACATACTTATTATACTTTTAGCGATCAGAAGTGAAATACGTTAAAAAAAACAAACCCTCTTTATTATCTTTTAAATTGCGATTTTACAAGAATTATAAATTATCAAAAGAAATAGTGAAAATAATAATCAAATAGATTTTACACAAACAAAATGGAATAATCAGTTCACGAACAAAAATACAACCCAAAAATCACTAAGCACACGATAATGGTCAAGTAGCACGTCCGTCTCGAGCGCCGTCCAAGCAAAAAGTGAGCGCTGCTCATCATCATAGCATTCGCTGCGCCCCCGCAAGGGGGCGCGGCAGGCGGTTCCGAGGCTTTCGCCCCCTGGCCGCGTGAGCGCTGCTGCACCGCGCGCCTCCTTTTATAAACTTCCCCCCTGTTGCCGGCTGATGACGTGACTTTTAAGGTGTCGACTCGCCTTCAGTAACCAACAATACATATAAACATCCATGACTCGGAAACAAATATCACTGCTCATCACACAAGCATTTGCTCCTACCGGGATTCGAACCCGAGATCCTAAGAACGTAAGGCAGCCTCACTACCGCTGCGCCATTCGGGTCGTCAAGAATTCAAGATGGACCATTTTTAGGGTTCCGTGTCTGAAGTGTGCCAACGAGATCTTACAGTAAATTAAATCAAAGCAAAATCATTTATTTCAAGTAGGCCAGTTTCAAGCACAGAAATGTCGAAGCAAATAACAATAAAATTAAGTCCTATACTGTGAAAGTACTGTATTTGCCAATTTCAAAGCGTAATTGTCTAACTATTTTCGACGTATTTTAATATCGTTTCCAGGAAGAAATCCATTCAGCCCTAGAAACCCTCCGCGCCTACGCGGACATCAACAACGACACAAACCGCACTCGAACCCACTTCCCCAGCGGCATCAGGGCGGCAAACCTGCTAGCCGTGCCTATGTACGGCAGTTTGCCGCACTACAAGCAGATCAAGGTGTTCCAGAGGACCGAGGATAATGTCAGGAAGGTGGTACTGGCTACCAATGTCGCTGAGACTAGTGTTACGATACCAGGGGTTGTTTATGGTGAGTTCAGTTAGAATAGAAAGCTTATATTGTAGTGGGAACTACTGCAGGTAGGGTTGCCATCTCTAAAATTTTGGCAACCAAGACAAGACGCATGAATACCCCGGTTTTTAGAGCCCAGAACCCGGTAAAAACTCCTAAATTAAGTCATCTTTTATCTTCATTTAAAATGTACCTGACGGTGAATTTAGCGAGTCGGTTAGTTGATAGATGCTCTGTGGTTCGTCGGTTGATCACAGTGCGTGTGTCGCGGGCGGCACAAGACTAAATTTTTAAATCTGTACTACAAATAATGCACCGCCCGGACGCTCCCCGGATGTCTTCTAAACTAGGATAAATCCGGGGAAACCCGGACGGGTGACAACCCTAACTGCAGGGCCTCCCTTCCCTCCTTCCACATTTCGTCGCGATCTAATACGATTGTAGGCCCATGCTTTGCGAAAGAGTCTAGCTCATCCCGCCATCTCCTTCTGGGCCTGCCGCGTTGTCGTTTCCCGCTATTGATAAATGATGTTTATTTTGCAAATATGTTTTTACAAACACTTTTACACGACGGTTTTTTTAAACTAGATTGGGCCGGTGTTTTTACCTGACTACTCTGAGAAGGAATGGCCGAAACAAACTCAGAGGTCATACTCTTTTAAAGTCCAGACAACCTTGCTGAACTCACATGAGAGCCACACAAATTAGTGTCTGAGATATGGTCCCTGACTAATAAAATATTGATTCTGTTTAGTCCGTCAGTTAGATTATCGAAAAATATTGGATACGTGTTTTTTGGTTTATCAAACTAATAAAAATTGACGAAAAAACACATCAAAGATCATGAGTGGGGGCTTGTGGCGTAACTTTCCGGTAAACATTGTACTCAAATGTGACGTCACACGAGTTTAGGACGCACTGTATCGTCTTAATTTTTAGTTTACTTAACCTCTTGGACGCCATTGTCACATATATGTGACAAGCAAGCGCGTGCCCTGTACGCCAAATGACACAAATATATGACAAAATAGTAGATGAAATTGTGGTTTGGCGTGGAGGGCACGCGCGAGCGTTTATGCTGTGACGGTCAAAAGGTTAAGAAAGAAAAAAATAGGTATACAGTATGATAGTTTAAACGAGGGACTTATTCAAACCCGCAATAGTCCATGCTTACATGATACTAATAAACATATGAACAAAAAGAAAGCACTAATACATAACAGATAGATCCATACCAAAAACTTCGCCTAAGTTTCGCAACGTGTGCGCCATGCGCTTATCGCAGAACATGTGTGCGGGTCAATGACCTTTCTAGGTATAATCCATTTTCCCTTCATACTTTAAATCTGGCTTTGGACAGGCAAATATCTAGGTAACTAAGTACTGACCGAATGTTCGCAGTCGTTGATTGACACCTTGCATAATAATTAATGGTTCCTCGCACAATATCACTAGATAACGCTTAAGCACGAACCATAATCCCAATATTCTTCACTGGAAGACGTAATTTTTGGTTATTCAAGAACACGTTTACAGGACACTCATAAATATCGCGAAGTAAGCGGGGTTGTTTGTTAAATGCGATACGCGGAAACGCTGGTATTAGACATGCGTTGCGTAACGGCGCTCGCGCATACACTGAGGGGAGCGCGGGGATGTGTCCTGTCGGTGCATCGGGGACAACACAAAGGAAAGGGGCGGAGTTTGTGCACGGAGCTCAGGACCGGCACGTGTTTTGCCGTGAGTAATGTATTTAATTAGACAATTATGTCAAAAATTAACGTTATAGGTTTTTTACATATTTGGATTGAGAATCGAATACTGAATACCTTCCCTCAATATGTCCCTCGTTTAACCTAACACGCTGTATTGTTTAGAAATCTATATGAAGGACTAATTAGATTTTTCGTGATTCATGACTTCTTAGATAGCTACCTTCTTTTTCTCATTTATTTTTTTAAAATTTCAGTAATAGACAGCGGTTTCCACAAGCTGCCTTTCTTTGACCCAGCAGTGGGAGTAGAGAGTCTGACGGTGACGTGTATCTCCAAGAACAACGCGACGCAGCGAGCGGGCCGGGCGGGCAGGACTAGTCGCGGGAACTGTTACAGGTAAAACAACTTTATTGTTTGCACATAAATGATATTTTTCTCTATAATATCTGCATTTGTGTGATATTTCTAAATAACCTCGATTCCCCATTGCAAGAGAAGAAAAGGAAATAATTGGGTAAATGGTAAACGACGTAATAGTAAACTTAATTTAGGCTATTGCTATCTTTTACTAAAAGGCAGTGCGAGAAAAGGACGGCTATAGCTATGTACTAAGTTAGAGATGTCAAACTAGTTTATGCCTTGCGCTTCACCGTGTTTTTAGTCGACATGTTTTCACGTGCACCCTTCATTTGTATGGAAATATTAGTTCCAATTAAATTTGTCAGCTCTAAATTACGTCCGTCTCTTTCTCGTTTTATTGGAGAGAATAAGATAGCAATAGCCTAAATTAAGTTTAGTTTGTGCACAACAGAATCGACACCGATGACCAGTCAAAATAAATAGTGTCGCAGCACCGCGCACCGGCCACTGACATACTCGTACGTACGCCGCCTCCTTGGTCGCGACCTCACGCCGCGCCGTTCGTACTGATGAGTAGTCTTCATCATCATCATCATTTCAGCCTGCAGACGTCCACTGCTGGACATATGCCTCCCCCGAGTGTCACCACATTGACCGGTCCCGTGCGACTCGCATCTAACAGATTCCCGCAACCTTCACCAGGAGTAGTGTTACTCACTACATATACCTGCCGAAGTGTTGCTTGTTCTTCGTCGTTTGATGATGATCTCGACCAGGTGTTTTACGATGACATGTTAAAGCAGTGTTGTTTAAATCTTACTCCAGAGTAAGAAAGAGATGGCGCTAAAAGTCCTCTTATAAGTACCTCCATCTCTGTCCCTCACTGGTGTGACATAAAACAGTATTGGTTTGAGACGTCATGGTGACTTCCCTGAACTCGGCCACTTCGACGACCTCCAGGGATTCGTTCTAAGCCAAAAGAAATGTTAGTGTACTATAAGTATAACAGCTAAATATGTTTTTATCATGATCTTCCTGCATATTTGGCGCAGCCGTGAAACACACAATATTATTCCGTTTTTTTAAGTTAAGTTTTTCTTGTGTTGTTCCTGTTTTTGTTTGATGTGTGTTTTTGTGGCATGTGCCAAATAAACATGATTTCTTTCTTTCTTTCCTTTGTCCCATGTTATTTGGGGTCGGAGCAACACGTTGTTTTTCTACCATTTTCATTTTCTTCCCTGTAATTCGACACGCTACCATTTACTTCTTTTTAACCGACTTCCAAAAAGGAGGAGGTTCTCTATTCGACTGTATGTATTTTTTTTTCTTTTTTTTATGTATGTTCACCGATTACTCGAAGACGCCTGAACCGATTTGAAAAATTCTTTTTTGTTTGAAAGGGTATACTTCCAAGTTGGTCCCATAGAAATATTGTCATGATCTGATCACGAACTTCGGAGATATGGAACGGAACTCCTCAATAAATGATAGCAAATGGACTGGGATTGCTGAAATCTATTGTCTGTCTATTGTTTACACCAGTTCATAACATAACATCACGCCACCGCACCGGTACGCTGTGAAGGGGTAAGCACAAGGGAACCACTAAAAAGTGAAAAATAAAAACTTTTTTGCAAAAATATAGAACCGACTTCAAAAAAGTGAAAAATAACTGTAGCTTCAGAAGTCGGTGACAAAAAAACTTAATAAATCAATCAAACAATGGTCACCGACTTCTGAAGCTAAAGTTATTTTTCACTTTTTTGAAGTCGGTTCATAACATTCCTCACACAGTCCATTAATCTTTTCTTTGGTCTTCCGCTCTTTCTCTGTCTATCAATATTTATATTCATTACTCTTTTAGTCACATGCGATTCCATCATGTCGGGTAATAATGACGTAATGTAATGTGTTCCAGGTTATACACAGAGGTGGAGTACGACAAGCTGCCGCCGTCAGTACCGCCCGAGATGTGCAGGAGTGACCTGTCCGGGATGTTACTGCAGCTGAAAGCGTTAGGCATACATAACTTACTTCGGTAATCTTACTATTGTCCTACTTACTATAATCTTACTATTGTATAAATACGAAAGTTTCTGACGATGGATTTGATGCGTAAACGGTTAAAGTTACGCAACAATCATGTATGACGGAATTATTCCTCTCGAAAAGTTCTCAAAAAAAGTGATGTCTATCTTTTAAGGCTGACTCATACTCTCTGGAAGGTCAGATAGGCAGTCGCTCCATACAAAATACCGCCAGGTATTGTGCATGGAGCGACTGCCTATCTGACCTCCACAACCCAGTTAGTACTGGGTAATACGATACCCCTTGATAAGACTGTTTGTCAACTGTCGGGCGACTAACTACCTGTAAAGGCTACTTGACGACCCGAATGGCGCAGCGGTAGTGAGGCTGCCTTACATCCTTAGGGTCCCGGGTTCAAATCCCGGAAGGAGCAAATGTTTGTGTGATGAGCGTGGACTTTTGTTTCCGAGTTATGGATCTTTGTATGTATTTACAAACAAAAAGTATCTCTGCTTAGTGTGGCACTAGATGGCGCTGTGTGTAATGTCCAGCGATATTGATTTACTTAAAGACTGTCAAAGATCTTCAAATTACAGCTAAAAAAATACTTTTAGCAATGAATTGTATTTTATGTAGACAAATAATTGGTTCCAGGTTCACATTCCCCACCCCCCCGCCCGCTAAGAGTATCCTGTCAGGTCTAGAGACGCTGTACGCGCTGCAAGCTATAGACAAGTTGGGAGAGCTGACGCCTGCAGGAGAGATCGTCGCGGAGTTGCCGCTCAGGCCCATGTGTGCCGCCATGCTGTGTAATAGTGGTGAGTACACCATCATCAGCCTGTAGTCTTCCCACTGCTGGGACATGACTTCTCTCTATGAGAGGGAATGGGCTATATAATCCACCACGCAGGCCCAGTGTGGGTTGGTAGATGTCACATGTCTTCCAATTTCTGGTTCTAGGACATACGGGTATCCTCACGATGTTTTCTTTCACCGTTTTGTGAGCAGCCGTGATGAAATAAATTACACAAAGTATTGCGTCTGTCTGGGCTCAATAAACCCACGATTTATGTACTTTAGTGACTTTCAATAGAACCGTAATAATTTTATCGTATTTAATTTATTATCTCAAAAATAGATTATATTTCGTTCTTAAAACAACTAACGTGTATGTGTGGTATGATGGCGACACTCCCTCCAACCTTCTCCGACCTTCCAACACTTGTCACACATACCGAAACGTGGAGCGACTGCGGACATAGTGCGCTTGGCTATCTTATTTTACATTCAGCAGGCGTTTCTTGATCCCTTACAAATCAGCCATGTTGCACTTCTCGCTTAAGGCGACTAGACGAGCTAAATTAGCAACTCTATTTGTGGTGGTTCAAACTTCGTTTGAAATGCTGTTAAAATAAAGTTCAAACCAGCTTGCACAACAAAGTGGTTGTAACGTCAGTCACTGCGGGCCAAATAGTGCGAAATGAGTGGTTTCGATCGATTTACAAAAAATCTATTGATTGGACTAAAACACTAAACGCTAATATGTTGCTTGTAGAATTCTTTGCCAAAAAATCAGAATGATCGCATGTATTTTAGTATGGTTTTTTTGGTTGAAAGAATTTTTTAGAGATAAGTTCGTGATTTTTTTAATCTAGTCATCTTAATTGTATTATGTTTTCAAAACACTATCATACTAGCATATATCCTGAAGAATATCATATATTTGTCTGCTTTTGTTTATTGCCGTGAATCATATACTTTTAGGCATTATAAAACACATGTTTAGCTCATATAGTCGCCTTAATAGGGCATGCACACTACGAAACCACAAATACTCCGCTGTCCGTCGGCTCCAGTTTGTTCTTACTCGCCTTCCTGGTGTTGTTCCTTCCACGTCGCCTGGCTTTGCATCGCTCCTGTGTGCTCCTGGTAGGTACGAGTAGTACACCGGACTGAACTCCTCGCGACTGATCCCATCCATCTGACGGCTAGGCTCCGCGTACAACGGGCACACCCACAGTGCGTGATGCAGGTCCTCGTCTCCCATACCACGTACATACATACTCTCCTCACAAAGCGCCATCACATGCAGCCTTTTCTGGAAGCACTCGTGTCTCGTGAGAATCTGGTACAGCTGGTGGTCCGGCACGATCCAGTGCTACCTGAGCCGATCTATTACGTCCGGGAAGAAACGGAACAGCTTTCGTCCTTTCTCCTCATTTGTCCATCTCTTCTGCCAAATCGGTCGCTTGGAAGGATCACTTCCAGCTCCGTACCTGTACGCCTTCGTCAGCAGTATCAGGCTCGGTCTCTGTCACCTGAGCACAACGTGGAGTGTTACTCTTTTGTGCCAACAAGCCCCTGTAGAGGAGGTGCAGTCCGGGATATCGAATGCCCCAAGAAGATTCCGACACTAAACATCTTGCCGAAGCATTTGGCCACGCGTTCCCCTATCGATGCCTTTTTTTTTTCGCTGGCAACCCTGACCTAGTAAACATTGTATCTACTCTTCTCTCCGATTTAAAAAGTGTTAAAAAATAAATAAACGTTATTAATTGATTGAAAAACACAATTTCTAGTGGTGTATTAGTGCATATCATCTATCTAAGTAAAAATAACAGTTAATAATAAACTCAGTGACAACAAAACAAAAACAGTGCAATACTTTAATTTGTGAAATCAACGAACTAGCAGGTGTGAAACTCATAACACTACTAAACTCAACCTGTGTCTCAATAACAACACACCAAATACTACTCAGCGGACGGATTTTTTGTTACGTATGTACTAAAAACGTGAACATAACCTATAACGAAAAAACCAGTGTCATTCTCCAACATTCACCGAGACTACTAGCAGTGACATCTGTTATCCCACTTGCATAGACACTCTCAAGAAGGTATAGTTCGATATTTTCGACTCTAAAATATTGGCACATTTGGTTGAGTGGTGACTGTCTCGCCCTTTTGTTATAGCCGTCGTGCACGGCGCGGCTCGAGTTCGAACCCAGCTATCTGCAAAGAGTTGTTTTTCTAAGTACATAATATTTACAATTTGATTATTTCTGTTCCATTAAAAGAATTAATCTTACTCAGATGTTTAAGATGATCCGTTCACCGGATAAGTTTCACTCGGATTCGGAATTACACGTTACTTCTGTAACTAGCGATGAACAAAATGTTGCTACGCGCAAACGTAAACAACCGGAATCGGAATGGTCGCAAGCAATTAAAACATTGGCAGCTGAGTTTAAGAATACCCTTAATGAATGGCGGTGCGATTTGGAGAGCAATATTAGTAAGATATGTGACAACGTAGCTTCTATTAAGGGCGACCTAGCCACGCTTACGCAAGTGACAACAGATATTAAAAATGATTTTCAATCACTACGTGCCGAGCAATCCATAATTAAAGAAAGTGTATCTGTATTGGGCACTAAATATGATGCTGTTTCGAAAGAAATTGATTGTCTAAAGCATTCGATCCAGTTTATTAGTGATGAACAGTCAGATATCTCAAAAAAAGTTGCTCATTTTAGTAAACAGATTCATGAGAACATTGACACTGAATCTAAACGCACGATAACAGAACTTGTTACTAAGATCGATACCCTGGAACAGAGCGCCCGAAACTGCAACATTGAAATATGTAATATCCCTGAAAGGCGTAATGAAGACCTGGTTACAATTATGATAAACATTGGTGCCCTTATAAATTGTAATTTAAAGCA
Source organism: Xestia ashworthii (assembly GCA_950022955.1). Classification (NCBI taxonomy): domain Eukaryota; kingdom Metazoa; phylum Arthropoda; class Insecta; order Lepidoptera; family Noctuidae; genus Xestia; species Xestia ashworthii. The sequence goes on from OX465572.1 coordinate 15,347,770, forward strand.
GAGTGACATAGCATCTATACACCGGGTTCCGCACGCCCACCGAGATAATGATAAACCCAAGAATATAATTGTAAAACTGACTTCGCGTATGTTAAGGGATAATATTCTAAGTGCACACCGTTTAAATAAGGGACTTAATACCGAAAAACTGGGCTTATCAGGTACGTCAGTCCCTATTTATATGCACGAACATCTAACTCTAAAAAACAAAAAGTTATTTCGTGATTGTCGGGACGCAGCTAAAGCGAACAATTATCGGTTTCTATGGGTCAAGCATGGTACCATTCTCGTTCGGGAAAAAGAAGGAGCAAAATCGTTCGCAATTAGATCTCAAGAAGACGTCGCTAAAATCAAACCGCATTAAAAATATAGTACATTTTAGAGCTATTGAGCTTGTAATACTGTTATTGTTTTGGTTGTATGTAATCAGTAGATATGTAAGTATTTCATGTCCTCTGGCTTGTAATTTAAGATATAGGGTAGGAACGAAGGAGTTTGTAAACATAAATATATTATATATGGTAGACTTGTATCTGCTGTTTCAAGCTCATTCGGTTATCTTTACCACCATCACTGCTACTCAACTGTTGCGCTGTGGTGGCTTTATGTATAGGTTACTTAGAAGCATGTTTATAATGTATATTAATGGTAAGTATTTTGAAATGTATCATAATATTATAAAACTGTTATGCTGTGCTGCTCGCACAGTTACTGCTTGGTACTGGAGATCTTTGTTAATATTTAAGTATTTCTTACAGAATTATGTGTTTGTATGTAACTTTTTCTTGCTACACTTGTTCAAGTTAAAACATTGTGCTCTTTTGTTATTTACACATTATTTTAAAGTCGAAACGTGTGCTGGCCTGATATTTTATTACAAAATTCACCATTTCAATGGCGGATAATTTGGTTATCTATTATCAGAATTGTCGAGGGATCCGCACTAAACTGCATATTTTATACATGAATATACTAGCAAATTGTTACGATATAATTGTACTTACAGAAACATGGTTAACACCTGAAATATTTGATAGTGAGTTCATTGATTCCCGCTACATAGTACATCGGTGCGACCGAGACCGTACAGCCACCAATAAAAAAGACGGAGGTGGCGTCCTTATAGCGGTGTTGAAGGGGTTACGCTCGGTAAGGATTAGTCCTCGGCCAGCTCTAGAGGCAAGCTTGGAATACGTTCTTCTTAAACTGCCCAGCTCAACTAGGGGAAAGAACCTAATCTTCGGGGCGGCTTACATACCCCCTAGAACGTCTGAATCTGTCTATGTTCAATACTTTGAACTCATGCAATCTTTAATTGACGATACTAATGTTGAACATTTTTACCTCTTGGGTGATTACAATCTACCAGATGTTGACTGGACTCCCTGTAGAAACAATGTATCATCATCGGGACTAATTTGTAGTGGCAATTCCTCTATTTGTGAACATCTTGGACTATTTATGTCATACCTCAATGCTTATCAGTATAACACTGTCAAGAATCTGAGTGGAAAATTATTAGACCTGGCCATCAGTAACCATGATTGCTCTGTTTTCCCCCCCACTGATTATTTACTGCAACTAGACAATTACCACCCACCTTTTTGTGTATTATTACCATATAAATCTTCCCGAACAACCATGATTCGAAAGTCATTGAAAAGATTTAATTATTTTAAGGGTGATTATGAGAAGATAAATGAGGAATTAGGTAAAATCAACTGGAATGAGCAGATTGGGTCAGAACAATCCGTAGACATAGCATTAAATACATTTTATAATATTATTTTTGGCTTAATTAAATCTTATGTTCCACTAGTTAATTCAAAATCTCCGAAATTCCCGATTTGGTTTTCGCCATCTCTGATACATATTTATAAGAATAAGGCTAAAGCTTGGGTTAGATGGAAAGTTTATCACAATATCTCTGATTATGAACAGTTCTCTCTGTACCGATCCAGATTTCATGACGAATGCACAAACTGCTACAAAAAGTACATGGATTCTGTTGAAGATGGCATACGCGATAACGTAAAACATTTCTGGACGTACATTGCGAACCGGAAGTCTTCTACAGGCATCCCTTCTAACATGACATACAAAAACAAGAGCACCAGTGATCCCGAAGAAATTTGTGACTTTTTTTCTGCTTTTTTTAATTCAGTTTATGAACAACCTACTGCAAGAAATGTACCATCGAGTACCAATACTCATGAACACAATTCCCTTATTAACAGGATAGAGTTGAGCAAAGAGGAGATATTAAGTGCACTTAAAACCTTGGACCCAACAAAGGGTCCAGGTCCGGACGGCCTACCAGTTACTTTTCTAAAAGCTACTGCTGAAAATATTTGTACTCCCTTACTGATTATATTTAATAAATCATTGACTCAAGGAATTTTTCCCGAGGTGTGGAAGAGCGCTAATATAACACCAGTTTACAAATCGGGTTCTAAGCAAGATGTTGAGAACTATCGCCCAATATCTATTATGTCAGCACTGCCGAAGCTTTTCGAGAGGTTAGTCCATAATAGAGTATATCCTGTTTTACATCATAGCATTCTCCAACAACAACATGGATTCGTCAAAAAACGATCAACCACAACTAATTTGGTGGCTTTTACGGATTACTTATTCAATAATATGGATTCACGTGTTCAAGTGGACGCCATTTATACGGATTTTCGGAAGGCGTTCGACAAGGTTGATCATGAGTTGCTCCTGAACAAAATTTCATTTAACGGCATACGTGGTAATTTACTTCGATGGTTCACTTCATACGTCACGAATAGAACTCAAAGAGTAGTAATCAATGGTTTCTGCTCTGCCACTGCTATTGGCGTGACTTCCGGTGTGCCTCAGGGCTCGATTTTGGGACCTCTGCTATTTATACTGTTTATAAACGACATCACGTGTTGCTTTAAAAACTCTAAAGTCTTGCTTTATGCTGACGACCTCAAGATTTACAGGCCCATCAAAACTTTGCAGGACTGCGGATTGCTACAGGAGGATTTGGATCGCTTTAGTGAGTATTGCAAGATTAATAAACTACAGCTGAGTATATCTAAGTGCTGTTGTATCAGCTTCACGAAAAATAAGAATGTTCTCAGATACCCTTATTCTTTAGATGGTACAACATTATCAAGGGTATCACTTGTACGTGATCTCGGGATTCTTCTCGACGATAAACTGCACCTTGATGCCCACATTGATAAAGTAGTCAATAATGCCTATCAAATGTACGGTTTTGTGATGAGGTCCGCGAAGGACTTTAAACGCCTATCTACTTATTTATATCTGTATAAGTCTCTTATTAGATCACAGCTCGAATATGCAGTGCCGGTGTGGAATCCCTTTTACAACAAATACTCAGATCGTATTGAAAAGATCCAAAGAAAATTTCTAAAAGCCATGCATTACCGTTGCTTTTTTACATCTGTGTCCTATAACGATTCACTTAAAAAGTATAAATTACTTGATTTAAAATCTAGACGCACTTTCTTGGAGACGGTATTTTTGTTTGACTTGTGTAGTAATGTGTATGATTGTCTCGATATTCGCAATAAAATAAGTTACTTAGTTCCTAGAACAACAGTATGTCGCGGGGTGCGTGCACGACCACTGTTTGCCGTTAGCTCGTGTAACAACAACGCAGGTCTGCGGGCACCTCTGCGTCGACTTACCAACAACTATAACAAAGTTTTCAATGATGTTGACATGTTTGCTCTCTCTGCTAGAGAATTTAAAAAAAATATTTTGAAAACACTAGGCCTTGATTGGGCATACCCTAAAACCTAAAACTACACTACCTACTAAAACAGCTTTAAATTGTAAATTATTATTATTAATTGTAGATCTAAACTTGCATGCTAGATTAAGCTTGTATTTTTAAATGTATTCCGTGGAAAATGTTGTTGGTAACACATTTACTCATACTTGTTATTATTGTTTTTTATATTAATGTAATGTGTCACTGTTTGTTTTCCCCAATAAATAAAATAAAAATGTCACGAAGAATAGACTTGCGTTGAGTACCACGCCCAGAACCATCGTGAAAGTGACATTCCTGACCGAATCCCAGGCCAACTTGACAGTCAGGGCCCGTTGAAGTTTTCCCCTGATCGTCATCGTGGATGATTTCGCAGAAGAGAACCCCAGCCTATTTCTGGCGCCCCATGCCGTAACCAAGTTAGCGTTATCTTGGCCGCTGTCTTAATCCCTGCACTGGATTGGGACTCGGATCAAGATGGACACGTCGTCCGCATACGCGACCATGCGAACGTCGATAGACAGTGGTGGAAGCAAATCGTCCAACAACAGGTTCCATAGTGCTGGACCTACTACAGACCCCCTGTTTTTTTGGATGGTGTATCATTAAATTATTCCTTCCGCCTGCGAGAGGGAGTGTCAGACTTTTACTGACTAAAACCCATCCATGTTCCTTCCTCGCCCTTTATGTTCCGGGGCCGCGGTATCTCTTTCGAACAGTCCCGCAACCCCGGTAGGACAGCGCCCTGGGTGCAGCCCATCGTGTACACCTTCCACTCCACCCAGTTTCCGATGAAAAGCCCGACTCGTCGGCGGACGAAGTAGTCCACCAGCATCTCAAGATCTCGTGCGGACCGCTTAGCTTTCGTCAGGATCATCGGCCACCAGGCGTTGTCGAAGGTGCCCGAGATATCCAGATATATAGCCTGCACGTACTTGCCCGAGTCCTTCCCCTCGACCTACCACGTTAACTTACCCCGACAAAGTCCGTGCTGGGCGGTAGAGATCTGATTGAAAATTGAACTGTTACTATACTATTATAAAAAATTGAAATTTTCCCGAGCACAGGTAGTAGCGTTACAAGTGTGTAGGCCTTGGGGCAGGACAATCAGCCGGCCCAACTTCCACACATCCGGAAACCCTCCCTCCGACACATAGTTGCCGTCAACGACCATACAGCCTCTAGACTCCTAATAACAGGCGACCGATGTCTGTCAACACATAAGGGGTATAAATCTTATAGCCGTCGTCACTCACCGAGTCCGAATTAGTTTCGACCACTCCTGTGAGCCGCAAACACTTCCGCATTACTCCTTTAAAAAATCGAGAAAATAGACATTAATATGGCCCCGTGTATAATACTTTGGTGTGATAAAGAAAGCCGGACTTCAAGTTTCCTGAAAGACGGTATCACATTTCATCGGTAATTTAAAAGCTCCATAATCTCAATTAGATTAAATTTCTGACAATATTTATCAGAGTTCATCTTATACTGGTCATACTTGATGTCTTTTATGATTGCGTCCCTTTCTTTTGAAAGTACTTTTTTCTCTATCTCTTTTCCTCGATGTTACGTTAACATAATTAGTGATGTTCCAAATCGTACGACCGCCTCTGTTGTCGATAAAGCAAAAAATAAAACCTACAACTATTTATTTATGCAAAAAATATAATTTTAATAATTAAAAATTACAACATTTATTTATTTATTAATATGTTCACGTCATTTTACCGAAGATTGTTTTATCCCTATGAAAAACCGTCGCCGCCTACTAAGTTCATATAAGTTCAGATATTTTACCTACATGATTCAAGCGTACTTAGAATAAAGAAGGTAATTTAATGCAAGTAAAGTATGTAAAACATATTTTATTATGCCTACAGTTAAAAAATATCGATACTTTATTGTTTGATTTAAAACTGTCCCATCCCTAGTGAAATGCAATGACCTTGAATTGGCCAATCAGAAAGCAGTACCCCGTCCCCCTCGCGTACCTCGTACCTCAGCGAGTTGACAGAATAGTTTTCGTGCGTTAGATCGTGTATTAGGCGTCTATAGGCTGTGTGGTCGTTGGTTGCCGTACACCGCACTCACAGCTTCCCACAGATTGTTCACGTATCGCGCAGTTATTCCGTACAGTCCCGGTTCCTGGTGAGGAAGGGTCCTGGTGATACCTCGCACACTGTCACACTGTCACGTCACAGAGTAGTGAGTGAGCGAAGCGCCGACATGAACCTGCCCGTGATACGGCGTGTGGTACGATAAAGACGGGATGATTCCTGACTAAGAAGATATCTTTATTCTATTCTGTTTAGTCCGTCAGTCAGATTATCTAAAAATATTGGATACGCGTGTTGTTACCACTGATAATGTAGTAACTTGCCACTTAATTTCACTTACATTTCTACAGAAGTTTATTATCAACAGTAGAAGAAACTACTGAAAAATTATGGTGTGTAGTATAACAATTATTTATGTAAGAAATAGAAGCGTGTTAGAGGCATGGCGTGTTTATGTTATTAATTCGTATTCCAGGTGAGTGGGGTTGCATCGACGAGGCTCTCTCAATAGCCGCCATGTTGCAAGTGGACAACGTGTTCTTGAAGCCCAGCGGTGGGCAAGAGAGTGTCAATGCTAAAGTTAGCAGGAGAAACAACTTTGAGGTAATTAATTATTATTTTTAGTTCTTCATCGGTGTTGGGCGACTGTCCTGGGATTGTTGAGCATATAAATGATGCGGTTCCTCAGTTATATTAAATAATATTAGAATTTGGCAATCAATACTTATGATGGCTAAATAATAATAGCTGCACAGGCAGAAGTTCAAGGTTAAGTTGCGTTTGCCTAGGTTGCTCTGTAGATTGGTTTTCACCCGCCTCAAGAGTTTCCTCCGTGCCTCGGAAAGCACGTGAAGCCGTTGATACCGGCTATCATTTGTAGATATAGGTATTCAGTGGCTCAAAAGTCTGAAAAGTAGAATAATTTTGAACCCGATAAGTGGCGCTGTACGAAGCAGAGGCGGTTCGCTAGTAAATTAAAAATAATGACCATTAAAATGTTTCAGGTAGCTGAAGGCGATATAATAATGTACTTGAACGTAATGGACGCGTACCTAAAACTGAAGACTTCTGAAGATGAAAAGAGGAACACTAAAGTGTGCAAACAATGGTGCCAGAAGTATTATATTAACTATAAGATTATGGAAAAGGTAAGAAAAGTTTGTTTTATTGTTAGAATACTGCCTCGTTGGTCGGTTTCCGGCGAGACTGGAGAGCATGAGCTCCTGGTTCCGATTCCCAGGTCGGGCAAAGAGAATCCTATGAGCCTGGATCTAAGCCCGGTTGATGGTAATAGGCTCGCATTCGATTAAATGGCATAGTTGTATGAAATTAGATTACTTACATTTCTACTCCATTTTTTTTGTTTTGTAGTTGATTGAACCTATTTGAAGATTGGGATAAAAAAAATGTATGTAACTATAGCACATTAACGCTTTTTATCCTCAAAAAAAGGGTTAGGCAGAGCTACACAGTATTATATTACCAGTTATGTTTAAGTCTGATAATATAAACCGGGCAGGCCTATTTCAATCAACCAAGCACAAAAACCTGGCTTCGGACATCAGGAAATTCCAAACATAAAATCAATAACACTGCCTGACGTAGGAATGGAACCCGAGACGTAAAACCCAGCAGAAGCGTTTGCGACCACTGGACCAAAAAGGCAGTCAGTTTAATTTTATGAGCAGTAAGTCGTAGGTTCGAACCCAGGCAGACGCATTACTTTGTGTAGTTTATTTCATCACCACTGCTCTCACAACGGTGAATGAAAACATCGTGAGGAAACCGGTATGTCCTAGAATAAAAAAAAATTAAGACATGACGTGACATCTACCAATCCGCACTGGGTCCGCGTGGTGGATTATAGCACATTCCCCCTCTCATTGAGAGGAGGCCGTTGTCCCAGTAGTGGGAACATTAATAGGCTGATGGTGATACCAAAATTGTATCCTTTAACTTGCAGGCTTGTGAAGTTCGAGCTAGCTTAGAAAAGCTAATAAGAGGAAAGTTCCAAATGGAAGACAAAGTCTTTGATGGCATCGATTTGGGTTCAGGTAAATATTAATTATATTAATTATTGTAATAACTTAATTTTCATCAGCTAGCTTTGTTATACCCAGCTTTTGGCCAAGCACAAAATAACTAGACGCAATAACTAGACACAAGCCCTTGTACTGTGAGTGTACAAGGGCTTGTGTCCTCACGTGACTACAGTTGCTGTCATTTTTTTCATTTTATTTATTCATTAACAATTTACTTGTGTTGAACATTACATTACATATTAAATAAAATTATAACATGCGGTAACTAATACATTAAAAGCTTATTAAAATAAAAGTTAAAAATTCATACAGTTTCAAAAATACATAATTATTCCAACAAAAAAGTACAATAAACAAATAGCGGTACAATGTCAAATTTACTTAATGTCAAAAAAAAAGCGGTACAATGTCAAAATTTAATGTCAAAAATATAAAGGGAACAACTTCGTCAAGGTACAATTGGTTACTAAATTACTGAATGTCAAAAATAATAATAATAAAAATTCAAGTTTAGCTTTAGTTTGACATAAATTCAGCTACCGAGTAAAAGCAGTTTTTCAGCAAGAAGGCCTTTAATTTAGTTTTAAATGAGTGAGAGCTATAAATTAATAATTTCAAATCAGTCGGTAACCTATTAAATAACTCCACTGCTTGGTATCTGGAACAGTGCTTGGCTATATTAAATTTTGGTGCCATCTTGTGTTTAAATTCCTTTCTTCTTGTGCTTTCTCTTGTCTTACGTTCCTCTTGTGATTCATACTCATAAATATTCTTAGCAAAATGATTTAGTACTACTAATATGTATAAGCTAGGTACTGTTAAAATATCTAGTTTTTTAAAGTGCTCTCTACATGAGTCTCTTTGTGAGATCCTTACTATAGTCCTTATTGCACGTTTCTGTAAAGTAAACGCTTTACGGCAATTATAATTATAGCTGTTACCCCACAGCATTATACTGTACCTTAATCTAGATTCTACTAGCGCATAATATATAGCCTTGAGTTGCTTTAGATCTAACGTACCCCTAAGGCTCCTGAGTGCATAGCATGCTGATGAAACTGAAGAATCAATGGCAGCTAACTCCTGTTTCCAATTTAAATACACATCTATGTTAATACCTAAAAATTTGACCCTATCCACCAATGCAATCTTGTCTCCATTGATTTGTACATCCAAATTTTCATTATTGCGAGATGTTGATTTAAATAAAATAATGTTAGTCTTACTTGTGTTTAGCAAAAGGTTATTGGCTTTAAACCAATCGCAGAGATTTTGTAGGCTTTTATGAACATTTTTGGTCAATTCTTTTAGGTCATTCGCCCCAATTATTATATTTGTATCATCTGCAAATACAACAAGTCTTACATCAGGCTGAATATAATGCATAAAGTTTAGCAAATCATTTGTAAATAGGATAAAAAGTATAGGTCCCAAAATAGAGCCTTGGGGCACACCACGGTTTATGTTTGTAATTTTAGAGGTGTATATGACTTCATGATTACTTTCGTCGATGCTTTTTATTTCGACAAACATTCGTCTATTTTGTAAGTAGGATCTTAGGAGTTGTAAGGCTTTGCCTCTGATTCCATAATATTCAAGTTTTGTCAGTAATAAGTCATAATCAATCGTATCAAAAGCGGAGCTAAGGTCGATGAATAGCCCTGCCACTTTCATTTTGTCATTTAATTTATTAATTATGTCATTTACAAGAGTATTTATTGCATCTGAGCAACCGACGCCTTTCTGATAACCAAATTGTCTTAAATTAATTATTTTATTTACATTTAAATGTACCATCAACCTTGTTTTGATGATTTTCTCAAATATTTTTGATAAGGTTGGCAAAAGGGATATAGGTCGGTAATTTTTCGGATCTGTCTTAATACCTTTTTTGAATATTGGAATTACTTTAGCCAATTTCAACTGATCTGGAAAGACAGACTCCTCAAGACATTTATTAAAAAAATCAGAAGATGTCAGTCGGAAGGTGTCAGTTAAGATGTCAATAGGCATGAGAACAATATCCAGAAATTGCAAATCTATTTAGTCCGTCAAATAGAGTATTAGAAAATAATGGACACGTATTTTTTGTTTTTGTAAATCAATGAATATTGACAAAGACAACGCATCAAAACTGCGTGTGGGGGCTCGTGACGTCACAAACGTGCTAAAAATTATACCACGGCGTGACGTATTGAGAATTTTAATAGCGTCGTACCTTAGTCTACTTTTATTATTTCCCATTATCATTCCAAGCGATTTTTATAGCCTTAATGGAATATTATTCCAAAAATTTTAGTTAAATGTCTATAATGTGATTTTTTGTTAGCCCGTATTGTCCCACTTCTGAAGGCTTCCCTTCATTCCTTCTACTTCTCTCGATGTCTCTTCTCGCCAACTAACGAGGAAGCCAACCAAGACGTCCCGCCATCTTCTTCTTGGCCGCGACCCGGACTAGCAGTCTCAGGACTACAGTCTTGCAATATTCGAGCCACAGATCTGTGGTAGACATGGCCTGCCCAGTCCCATTTCAGTCTCTAATTACTAAAATAAATATCGTTGATGTTTTCCAGGTAAAACAGAGCGTATAATGAAATGCGTCCTGTCGGGCTACTTCCCTCAGGCGGCCTACCTATGTCCGAGCTCGTACTACCGCGGCATCAGAGGCGCAGAGCTACACGTCAGTCCTGACAGCTGTCTGTTCAGAGTGCAGCAACCTAAGTGGTGAGAACTGCATGATATCATGCCTGCAATACACGAAGTATTAGGCAGAGATGTACATACAGTCAGCTTCACGATGTGGGTACCCCAGAACACAGGGGTACTGGGATCCGGGGTTGCGGGACTGTTCGAAAGAGATACCGCGGCCCCGGAACGTAAAGGGCGGGGAAGGAACATGGATGGGTTTTAGTCAGTAAAAGTCTGACACTCCCTCCCGCTCCGCCCAGAGTGGGAGAAGTCATTTGATGATTTCCTATCCGAAAAAAAGGGGGGTACTGAGATACCCAATTGATGCAGCCCGCTTTACATACCCACACACCCATTTCACCAGTTTTGTATAAGTCTTTTGTAGAGCGAGACTATTTCCATGTTTGCCATCAAGCAAGCTCAAATCCGTGGCTGCGCTCCGTGGCTGTTACTGACAAAATTTGATGGAAAAACTTAATAACATTTTCTCAACCTAACAAGCGCAGTCATCAATAATGTTTAGCCATGTAATAGCCTATTGCCATCGACCAAGCAAAAATCCAAACTCCGGTTTCTGCGAAACTGTTGAAAGAAATATCCCAAGCATTAAATGACATTTGAGACAAACGAGGCATTCAAATGAACACTTTATCATGACGTAAAGAAGATATATTTTCGTGTAACCCTCAGGGTAATGTTCGGCAGCGTACAGAGCAACGGAGACAAGACATACATGCGCGAGATGATGACCATACAGCAGCGATGGCTGCCAGACCTGGCGCCACACTACTACACACACACGTCACAATAAACTTACCTGTACTCTTTATTATGAGTTTTATTTTGTTTTGAGTTCTGGGAGTAAGAATAAGAATAATTTATTTGCTTAAAATACAGGTGTCACCAGTTGTTGTTGGTGTTGTTGTTGTTGTTGTAATGTGTATTTATATGAAAGGGGTTCGAACTTTTTGGCCGGATTTTTTCCGCCATTTTGATTTTTCTTCAAAGTAGCGACCACGCATAAGACTTTTATGAATCGATAGCTGGTACAATACAGACAAGTTTTGTATTGGGCAAAATGTTCTAAAGTGTCACGTTTCCGAGATATGAGATATGGGCTCGTGTAGAGTAAGGTCTTTCGAAATGTCATATGTCATAGATTGTTCACGCAATGCGTTTTATTATCATTTACTAATTTTCGCAATAAATTGTGGTCTAGATTGAGCCATTCCTGATTAATAATGACTTAACTGACAAGATGTTTAGTAACAAGTTTGATTTTCAACATCTACTTAATTTGTTAGTACTTGGAGGAAGAAAAATTTTCAAATGTTTAATGCTTGCTCATTTTAGAGGGGCAATATTGTAAATATGAATCTGAAGTATGCACAATATGCAATAAAATAAACTTTATGAAGTTATTGGTACTTTAAAGTTTTAAATAGAATGAATGATAGGACCTTACTCGCCAGTGGCGCCATCTGGTGAACTCAAAAACGATAGCCCTCATTGTGCAATATAAAATAAAATCTTGGAAGGACCTTGACTTCTTTTTTCAACAGACAACAGATGTGAGTTAAAAAAACAACATTAATTGCCTGGTCTGGTCGAAAATTCGTAATTCCTTTAATTGGCGGCCAATTTGTCAACAATATCAGAAATATTGTGGCAGCTGCACTCATGCAACCAAGTCGGTGAGAGCGAAACAACAACACAGATTCCTGTAAAATATATCGTCCTATTCGCACTTTCTCTACCCGCTATTACCACGCTCCATCTTTAAACTCCTATCTCAATTTTTTAAAATTTGACAGCAGCAAACTAACAACCTTAATTTTATTAAAAAAAACATTTATTTCTGTTAGACCACAGGCACTTTTAAATAATTATGAGAAAAAACAGAAGACGAAGCTACAGTCACAGACACAAGGCATAATATCTTGTGAATGTACAAAAAGAGAGATTTCTTTGGAAATAAGCATCACCTTTGTACCTATTTTCTATTCCTTTCTTCTTTTCTGTATGTTGTTGTAAAAAAAATTGCACATACCAAAGCGTAGATCTCTGGAGAAAAATGGGCAAGAAACTTCATGGACACTCTTCCCAACTATCACACAAGCTCTATAACAAGCCGTACACCGGCCGGTTAGAGGTTTTAGCCTCCATAAATAAGTTCCACAGTAGATGTACAAGCGGCTATAGCGCCGCTGTACCCCCGAAAGAGGCCCACGCAATACGGCTTAAGGTTCTACAATGTCTCTACAATGGTCGTACAGATGTATTAGTACGGACATATAAAGGTGCTATGCGAGCTGTAGAGTGCGCCTCAGGATCTAAAATAAGTTCTTGTTTGTAGCGCGACTATAGAGCTCGAATCGTATTTAAACGCGTCTGTATCTCTGAATTAGAGTTTACAAATCTATATTAGGTCTACAGTAACGATATTTTGGGGGAATGAGCAAAACTAATTGAAATTTTAATTTATGAGTGATTGATGGATGAATTGGAAAATAAACAACAGTAGTGTTGATTTTTCCTTTTATGCATGCAAAATACCAATGTGAGTGCCAGTGTGTGTGTGTATTGTGAATGTATACATATGTTTTAGCTAAAATTTTCACCCCTCCACAAGACCAGCGGTGTTTTAAAAGGTATTTACAACTCTGCTTTAAATTAAATGCGCGTACAATTACTCTATAATACGCCTTTGTATCTCCATTGGGATTATATTTACTGTTACTGTACGACTATTGTACCACAAGCCTGTTAAAGAACTATTAAATACGCTACTGTACCACTTAAGTATTATATAAGTATTATTATAGTAATCCCCTTGATCAGCTATTGTAGAACATTCAGGTTGTAAAGAAGTCATTGAAGCAGCTTGTGGGTGTGCTTGTTGGGTTTTCAATCAAAATATTGTAACAAAATCTGGTTCGGTACATTCATGTTAAGGTTACACATATGTGAGAAATAAGTAGAAAGACGTGCAAGTTGGGAGCGTTCAGAGTAAAAACATACGTTCAACAGTTTAAATCCTACAAATATTATAAACGCGAAAGTTTGTAGGTATGTATGGATGGATGGATGGATGGATGTTTGTTACTCTTTCACGCAAAAACTACTGACGAATGAAATTTTGCACACAGATGGTTTACAACCTGTATCAACACATAGGATACTTTTTATCCCGGTAGTAAGATCCCATGGGACAATTTTGAAACTTCACACGGTTGAAACCTCTGGTAGAAGCTAGTATTAAATAAACTATGGCAGGTAAAGAGCAAAGATTTTTGTGTTTTTTTACGGTTGGGAAATCTTCAAATAACTTCTCCCACTCTGGGCGGAGCGGGAGGGAGTGTCAGACGTTTACTTTACGTTCCGGGGCCACGGTATCTCTTTCGAACAGTCCCGCAGCCCCGGCAGGAGCCATGCAACACCTGGGGTAAAGATTACTGGAAAAAAAGATGGCCGAAGATTTACGAAGAAGCCCGAAGATTACCGAAGAAGATCGTCGAAGAATTCCGATCCAATGCACAGGCTCAGTTGTAACATAGTTTTAAGATGTTATTTGTTCTCAAAATTATGTTCCAGCCAAATCTGTTATGGATGTTCAACGATCAACCACCGAGGAAGAGAAGAGAACGAAAATATTATGTGGATGAAAATTAAGCCGTATTTTAATGGCACATGGTGTGTTTTTGAACGAAGAAAGTGCAAGATCACTATAATGTGAAAAGAATTCTAGCGAATTGAGATATAGTTTAATTTTCTCTGTTCTGGTAATTTTGTACATTCGGTAAGTTCATCATTGTTGACGCAGCTTTGTAAGATTTAATTATTCTGTCTCTTTTCCTATTGCGTTTCAGAGTTTCAGAATTTTAACATTATAGTTGTTCAAATATTTCCAAAATTGATCACAATTATGAATACTTATTATTGTTTTTACATTTTTTTAATTGTATGATGTAAGTACTTATCATTGTATGTTTTGTCTGTGGGTGTGTGTGTCATAACGAAAGGTTTAGAGCTAAGAGCCGTTGTAGACCCTGTCTGGGCACAGCAAAAACTATTGCTTACATGCTAAAAATTAAAATTTACATGAAACCAAGTAATTAGGAAAAAAAGTCAATGTAATCGATCTATTAAACGTGTAGCGCCATCTATCCGTAACATTCAAACTACGTCTTATCAATGTTAGTTCCCGTGTCCGCCGTAAGATGGCATCAGTTGTAATTAATAAAGCTTTTATTTTGACAAGTTTCGACCTATTGACATTATTTTACTAAAGCATATACATTTTTCTTTCGTCATTCAGTGTTAATCAAAGATTGTTAAAATGTAATATAATTTATTATTTATACTGTAACGATACAAAAGAACATTGAACTAACCTACCTTGTTGGTCTAGTGGTCGCAAGCACAAGCTGCTGAGCATGAACTCCTGGGTTCGTTTCCCCGGGGCGGGTAAAGGGTTATTGGATTTTTTCATCAGGAATTTTTCAGTAGCAGCCACGGAGTCTGGGTTTGTGCCCGGTTGATGGCAATAGGCTCTCCCCTTATTAACATAACTGGCGGAATGTAGGTGCCTAACCTTTCTAGGATTACAGGTGTGATGTACAAAACATTTAAACACGAAAATCTCAACCTCATTCAAATTGCCTAACCTGAAATTACTTGTTACAGCGATTTAGGCATAAAAATCAATATTAAAGTCTTCGTATACCTAGTACTTGATGACATATACGAAGATGAAAAATTATGTTGTTACTCAAGAAACCTATAATCTGCGCCCCTTGACCCCACTGGCGCGTACCTCGTGACCGATAGCCAGACATGAACACAGACAGACAGACAGACGGTCAAACACCTGATAGTAATAACAATCTATTACTGAAGATATGCTGATGGGGGTTGTGAGTTTGTTACTATTAATAACTCTCACTGTAAGAGAGCAGCGGCGGCCCAGTGGTGGCGGCCCCGACTTACGAACAGTAAGTCGTGGGTTCGAACCCAGGCAGGCGGCATTACTTTGTGCAATTTATTTCATCACCACTGCTCTCAAAAACAGTGAAAGAAAACATCGTGAGGAAACCTTCCTAGAACCAAAAATTCGATGACAGTGATATCTACCAATCCGCACTGGGCCCGCGTGGTGGATTTATAGCCCGTACGCAAAATACGCGCTTTGACGTGGAGTTGCGGACACCAGCCCGTTATACAATACAATACAATCCAACTCTCATTGTAGTACCGAATTCACTGACGGACTACCAATTTTCACCATTATGCCCTAAATCATCATCATCATCAGCCTATTAATGTTCCCACTGCTGGGACATAGGCCTCTTCTCTATGATACTGGTGTGCTTGGGCTATAATCCACCACGCGGGCCCAGTGAGGATTGGTAGATGTCACATGCCTTTAGAATGTCTGAAACTTTATCCAATAATAAAAATAAGTTCAGGGAAAATAAGTCCACATCCGCCTGAACTCCGCAATAATTACTAAAAAGTGATAAAAAAAGGCACAAAGTTTATTTTAACTGCATGGATACAGGTTCAAGTTAAAGAAATACAAACAAAACATTGCCTGAATGTTTTTGTTATAATCTTTAAAACCAGACACGGTTTATGTTCGTGCAAAGACTGATTACGACTGATTACTTGTAATTAGTAAATTAATTATAAATAGTATATTAATCAAAAATTGCCGTTAGTTTTGTGCGCATAATTCCTTTAATAGTCACCCGGCGGAACCAATAAGATAATTTATATAATTGGTCTACATCGTAGTTTCGGTCGGATAGTCTGGTTCCTTGACTTAAAGAGATGGTGGAAGAAGTTTTGTCAGACCCCGCTGAAATGGCTGGATGATATTCAGAGGCCCGCAAGCTAGACCTGGTTGAGACTAGCGTAGACCAGGAAACATAACACCATGCTTGTAATGCCTAGGGGGTAGGCACCTAAAGTACACCCACATTTTGACAGTTATGTTGAAGTCCTAAGAAGCAGAGGGCACCAATCCAGATTCCGCGGACTCCATCATCTGCTTGCCTTTTCCCAACTATGTTGGGGTCGGCTTCCAGTTTAACCAGATGCAGCTGAATACCAGTATTTAACATGAAGCGATTGCCTATCTGACCTCCACAACCCAGTTCCTACTGGGTAATACGGTACCCCTTGGCACCACGACGTTCACGTTCGTTCGTTCAGTAGACCTTTAAACGGCGGGAAGTGTGACACCCAGTCCTGCCAAGGGGTATGGTAGTACCCAGGCGCTGGGTTGTGGCGGTCAGATAGGCAGTGGCTCATTGTATACCTAATATTGGTATTCAGCTAAATCCGGTTAGACTTCCAGCATAATTGGGAAAAGGCTAGTCGGAGGTCATCATCTGTCGTAGTCGTATCTCGTGATTCATTAATGAAATATTAATATTAACACTTAATTGGTAAATACCTAATTATACCTAATTAATCGTTAATTGTGGATGACTTTGCGTGCTCCAAGTTCCTGGAAGACATTGTATTTCATAATATTTATGAATTGGTAAGGTTATTTCGTCATATTTTCCGAATTAAATGTGAACTTTGGTAGCTAGGTATTCACTAGCTCACGTTGTCACGACTGCCCTGGTGGAACATTGTCTGCTCAATAACGTCCTCACGTACAAAATTGATATCACACAGGGTGTAAACAAAGTCATCACGAAGCCGTCAACCAAGCATTCTGTAGGTATATAAAACGAAGTAACTTGTCGTAATCGTAATTGACTTTTTTCCTGTTGTCATCTTTGTATTTACTGCATTTCTAAAACTACCCGCAGCTGTTGAAAGTGTTATTTCTGCACACATCATCATCTGCCTAGCCTTTTCCCAACTATGTTGTGGTCGGCTTCCAGTCTAACCGGATTCAGCTGTATACCAGTATTTCACATAGAGCGACTGCCTAACTGACCCAGGGTTGCCAACTGTAAAAGAAATTCCCTCGTACAAATGCAGCTAAAAATCTGGTAAATTGACATTTAAACCTCGTACATTTATTATGCATCGAAAACGTGGTAAAACCAAAATTAAAGCTACTGGATTTAGGACTTTTACTCAATGAAATAAACTATTGCAAGTTTCCTACTAAATAAAACATCACTTTGTGTTGTATTTAAAAAAAAATAGTATCACTCAAGTAAAACCGCATTTTTTTTTACGAAAAATTGCAAGGTTCATCATTTTCATTTCCTCTCCAAATTTTATGTCAGGAACAAGTAAGTCATCGTATTTTCTGTCGTAAATTTTTATCTGTTGTCATGCGGCTATACATTTTTTTGTGGATTTAAAAAAAAAAAAAAAAAAAAAAAAAAAAAAAAAAAAAAAATTGCCGCATTTTTCAGTACGAGTTGAACCTTTTGCGCTCTCTGCAGCAAGAAGTGTGCCGTTTACTGTTTCTACAGTTAGTCGGTTTCTTATCTCTATCTTTATTTAATTGACTTTACTAAAAAGCTCATACGGTCAGCCTGTTATTATGGCCATCATAATCTCGTACATAATTGTACGAGGTTGATAGTGTCCTTGTACCTCGTATGGAAGGCCACAAATCTCGTATTTGTACGAGGAACCTCGTACGGTTTGCAACCCTGATCTGACCTCCACAACCCAGTTAATACTGGGTAATACGATACCATTTGGTAAGACTAGAGTTATTTCTGCACTATTATTGTAATTTTTTTTTATTTTGTTTTTTTTTTTGCATGTTGTGTCTATCACTATGCTTGTATCATCATATTGTACACTATGCTTGTATCATCATATTGCTTGTATTATTATGATAAACAGTGTAACAATATTGTAGATAGGTCAGCAAAATAAATAAAAAATAAACCTTACTCAAAAATTACTGCTGGGAAACGACTTTTTTTTGGAGTGAAAAATCATGTTTTATTGTAGAATCATAGGGTAGAACCACATGAGTAAGTAGTAGAACTCAATGTAATGCACTCAAAACATTGTGCTGATGGATGGATTGGGATGGTACGGAACTACGGAAGTATTGAAGGTGTTAAAAGTAAATTTTTAACATTAAAAACATGTTTTCAAAAGAACTTATTAAAAAGTTGGAACTTTGACCCCCAATAACTCCGTAACTAGAAGATTCCCAGGTACGGTCTAGAACAAAAAAGAAAATCTCGCAATGTAGGGGAGAACATATAATTATGGCCCTTTATACGGTTCTCTATCGTGTTACCTAACTTTTTAATCCATAATCTAAAGTGCCATAATTTTTTTTGTCCTAATCATCATTTGTCCGAATGATATTTTACCCGAACTTTGTATCACATAATATCACATGCCATAAAATTGAAATCCCTAAATACAATATGCCCTAAACCCGTTTGTCATAAATATAATCATTACTGTGGATTACTGTGTTGAATTATTAACATAATAAGTATTTATTTTATGCAACATACCCACATGAAAAGTAAATACCTAAGATAATAAAACCATTGAAATCTACATAGATTCAATTACATACATTGTATTAGATTACTTTTAAAGTTAATAGAGCAGCCTACCTCATTTAATCTCATAACTGCAATCTTCTCCCTGCTTTTTTTTTGTTTTAAGTAGTTTTTTTTTTTCTCCCCTTTCACCGCTAACTTTCTTTTATTGGTCTATTCTATAGGTTCTCACCGCTTCTTTACTTCTAATTTTCAGTAACCAATCCTGAAACCATGCCTGTGATGACCCGCAAGGCTACTGCCCTGGATATGGAGCTAAAATTGAGAACGGCCCTCCAAGAACTCAAAGAATCCAACCTCCAAGTCCAACAGCTGTTACAGGAGAGAGAATAGAGTGAGGTGGAAGTCGATAAAGTTAATGGCAAAATTTCAAGCTTAAAACGGGAGCTAGTAGACCTACATCAGCAATACTTGGACGTTGTTGATGAACGGGATCAACTGAAGGTGGTCACGGATGGTTTCACAAATTGTAGTAACTTGTATGAGGAGGCTTTGTTTAAAATTAGGGACCTGGAAAATGACTTAATTCATGCCAATAATTGTATATTTAAAAAATTGTGTTAAATATAAGCAACGTGCTGACATAGTAGGTCTTTCGGTTGAACATTGCGTCGAACTGTCCTGTGTTGAGCTAGATAAGCATATAATTGTGTGTGTGTACAGACCCCCAAACTATCAAAACTTTTCCTTATTTGAATCAATAATGGAAGATGTTCTGGCAAAACTTACAGCCAGTAATAAATCTACGATTATTTGTGGTGACTTCAAATTCAATATCAATATTTTGGAAGATAATTCAATTAGCAGTCGGTTATTAAATCTTTTTAAGTCATTTGACTTGACTAACGTTTTTATAGAACCCACTCGAGTCACGCCTTCTTCTGCTACTTGTATAGATAATGTTTTCTGCGATTGTGAATACTTAGATAGAGCCGTAGTAAATAGTCTGCCGTCTGACCATAGCGGACAAACTGTAACTTTCAGGTGTAATACACCATTGCAAAAAGTTGATATTAAATTTAGACCTATAACTTCTAGTAAATTAAATAGGTACAATATTTCCCTACAGAACAAGTAAAGTGTTATGAGCCATGACAATATTAATATAAATCAATTCTATGATCATTTCTTTTCAATTGTTCACACTGAATTCAATAAAACTTTTGAAAAGAAGACCAAAAGCATTTGCCCTAAATTTATATTTAGTGATTGGGCAACTAGAGGTATCAGAAAAAGTAGGGAAACACTATTTGAGCTTTATGGCCTTAAGCCTTATGTAAACACTGAAACTTTTAACAACTACGTTGCTAAGTATTCAAAAATTTTTAGAAATTCTTGCAAGATTGCCAAAGCCCTGCACATTAGCAACAAGATTAAAACAGCAGAAAATAAAATTAAGACAGTTTGGAAAGTCATAAATAGCGAGACTAACAGGAAGAAAGTACGTAATACTAGCTATACATTAGATACAGTATGTGGTCCTAAAAGCTCTAATCAGGAAGTAGCTCAGGAATTTGTAAATTTCTTTACCGATATACCGTTAAAAACTACGGAGGCTCTAAATTCCTCTTCTGAAGTCTCAATCGGTTTATTGAAAGCGAATGTATCTGGATGCCAGGCTGAATTTAAATTTAAACACATAAACCCGATGACAGTTATTAAAGCTTTCCGGCAAATAAAAATCAAACTGACCGAAGATCTATGGGGAATGTCTATCAAAGTTTGTACTTCCATACTTGAGACTATAGCTCCATACTTAGCTTTAATTTTTAATTTGTGCGTAGACCAAGGAGTTTTCCCTGATTTAATGAAATACAGTAAAGTCATACCGCTTTTCAAATCCGGGGATAGTAAAGATACTAATAATTATAGACCTGTATCCGTGTTGCCAGTTTTTAGTAAGGTGTTCGAAAAGGTAATGCTTAATCAGATGCTCAATCATTTCAACACCAACGGAATCTTACACGATCAACAGTATGGCTTCACCAAGGGACGTTGTACAACTGACGCCGGTGTAACCTTATTAAAGCACATATTCATGGCGTGGGAAGAGTCCCAAGACGCTGTAGGAATATTTTGTGACCTCTCCAAAGCATTTGATTGTGTAAATCACGACACATTGCTTTTGAAACTTGAGCATTACGGACTAGGTAAACTTGCACTTAGTTTGGTAAAATCTTATTTATGTGATAGACTGCAATATGTTCAAATAAATGGTGTTAATTCACAGGGCTTGAAAGTAAAAATGGGGGTTCCGCAAGGCTCAATATTGGGTCCTTTCCTCTTTTTAGTATATATAAATGATCTACCCTATTTACTGAAAAACCAACCTCAAAATATGGTATTATTTGCCGATGACACTTCCTTAATTTTTAAGATAAATAGACGAGCCCAAAATCTAGATGACGTGAATAATGCCTCACTTGAAGTCCATAATTGGTTCACAGCAAACAATTTGGCATTAAATGAAAAAAAAACTAAATGCATAAGATTTGCTTTACCGAATGTTAAAAGTAGTGATTGTGAGATAATATTGAATAAAGAGAAACTCGAATTCGTAGATAAAACTGTTTTCCTGGGGCTTACGCTTGATTCAAGGCTTCAATGGGGTTCTCATTTAACATCTCTTGCGGGGCGCTTAAGTTCAGCAGCATATGCCATTAGGAAAATCCGTCAATTCACTGATGTAGATACCGCTAGACTAGTCTATTTTAGTTACTTCCATAGCATAATGTCTTACGGCATTTTGCTGTGGGGACGGGCTGCTGATATTGAGTCTATATTTATTCTGCAGAAAAGAGCCATCAGAGCCATATACAATCTTCGTAGGCGCGATTCTCTAAGGGAACTGTTTAAGGAAATTAACATCATGACTGTATATTGTCAATACATCTATGAAAACATAATGTATGTCAGGAAAAATCTGCATCTTTTTGGTAAAAGAGGTGACAGACACAATTACAGTACTAGAAATAGAGACCAATTAGTTCAGCCAGGCTTCAGACTCGCTAAAGTAGACTCGTCTTTCATGGGGTACTGTTTGAAATGCTATAATAAAATTCCACAAAGCATTCTTGAACTAAATGAAACCAAATTTAAAACATGCATTAAACGTACACTGTGTAAGCAAGCATATTACAAATTGGACGATTATATCGCTGATAAAAATGCTTGGGTCAATGCCGGTCCTGCTCCACAAGGACAGGGGCGCATAAAGGGATAGCGCTAATTTGTGTTGTTGGAGCTGCTGAAGATTGTACAACTATCTTTGCATTTTATAAATTCAATATCTTTAGTATTATATAACCTCATATTCCATATTGTGTGAGTGCTATGTACTAGAATGCTATCATTCGCTGGAAACCTACGTTTTTATTTTATTTATTTTTTTGACTTGAATGTGCCCTGGCGGTTATGAGTATGTCATGCTCACTCAAATGTCTCGCTGATGGTGGCGCGTGTGTCGGACCATTTAGTTCCCTTCAAAATGGTTGAGCTGAATGGTGCTGATCCATGCGTCATGTTCGTGAACGGGTGCTGTCAGTTTTGACTGGTCATGTCTTAGTCGCCATGGTTTATTTGAATTAATTATTTTGTTTTTGGGTTGTATTTTGTTTTTGTTTTGCTATGGACACTTTTATCGTGCAAATCTTGCTACATTGTTCTCACATAATATACCATCTCAACATGATTGATGTAACCAAGATTTTGTAACAATATTTTGATTTAAAAGAGTGTCCATGGAGTTTCTTGCCCGTTCTTCTCCATAGAGATCTACGCTAGGGAATGGGCAACTACAGTACTTTCACAGTTTTTATGTCTTGTGACTGGGACTGTAGCTACATTAAATGTTCATTTTTGTTTCGACAATTCAAAAGTGCCTGTAACTGGCCTACTTGAAATAAATGCTTTGATTTTGATTTTGATTTTGATTATAACAATCCATAATATACAAAATACTTAAAACCGTTTTCAATAATAGTTATAAATCCTAAATTAAAATTATTTAATGTTTTGATCCTAACATTATTTTAAAATAAATAAATAATAAATATCGCTGGACATTAACACACAGCGCCACCTAGTGCCACACTAAGCAAAGTTTGTGTCGTGGACACTTGGTCGTAGATAGTTGATATACTACATTTATACTTTTTTGTTTGTAAATACATACTTATTATACATATAAACATCCATGACTCGGAAACAAATGTCCGTGCTCATCACACAAACATTTGCTCCTACCGGGATTCGAACCCAGGACCCTAAGAACGTAATGCAGTGTCACTACCACTACGCCAATCGGGTCGACAAAAAGTTTGTATTACTAAGCTTTTGCTGTGAACTTCTCTCAACACAAAACATTTATAAACAATATTGCTGGTATGAAATAAGTAAGAATTAAAAAGAAGAACCATCATATCGCAGAAAGTTCACAATTGATATCTTCTTTTGGCACTAAAAGGTAGAAAATCAATCAATAAAAGCGTCAATCCTTTCGTCAGTCATTATGAATCAGTTGAGTAAGAACATATTGTGGATTTTATTTTCCCGTCAAAGTATGCAAACATGCAAACAAACACACATCATGCACGCAGCAAGCATTCAGCAAGCATGCAGCATACAAACAAACATACACCATGAATGAAGAAAGCATGCAGCGAACATGATTGTGGAGAGCATGCAGCAAGCATTCAGCAAACATGCAACAAGCATGCAGCGAACATGCGGAGAGCATGGAGCTAGCATTCAGCAAGCATGTAACTAGAATGAAGAAAGCATGCAGCGAACGTGTGGAGGAGAGCATGCAGCAAGCATGTAGCAAGCATGCAGCAAGCATTCAGCTAGCACGCAGAAAGCATGCAGCATGGAAACGAGCAAGCATCATGCAGCAGGCATGGTTTCTGTCACGGCTCTGGCGCTGCTGGGCTCCGGCGGCCTCACGCGAGCTTATCGTCGCAGATGGGTTTAACGCTCACCACCGCTGCTTCAGCTTGCTGGCCGGCTGAAGCCGGCCAGCCTCAGCCACGGCGGTGAGTGTTACAACCACCTACCTGCTTCTCAACTCGCGGCCCGCCTCGCTCCTCCGTGCATACGCGATTTTAAATTACACTCTCGTGGTAGGGCAGACAAGA
The DNA here is from genome assembly GCA_950022955.1 of Xestia ashworthii. Lineage (NCBI taxonomy): Eukaryota > Metazoa > Arthropoda > Insecta > Lepidoptera > Noctuidae > Xestia > Xestia ashworthii. Next base: position 15,371,980 of record OX465572.1, read on the forward strand.
CTACGTGGAGTCGGATTTACAGCGATTCGTTTCTGTCACTAAAACCTTACTTTTAGCAAATGTATTAGGACTATGTATGTCTAAATAAACTTTCGGAATAATACACATTATATGATACAATACTTTGGACATATGACTTTATGTCATGTCAAATTAAGAGATTCAAATATTATATTATTCATTGTTATGTCAGAATACTTTTGGAAGTAAAGATTTTTATGCAAAACAAAATTTCGGGATTTTGAACATTATGGTTACTGAAGTTTATAGCAAACGTGTTATGGATAATGATTTTTGGACAAAAAAATTTAGGACAAGAAAGGGAGTACCCCTTTATATTGATCCAGGTTAGAAACTATCTGTGTGCCAAAGTGTTTGCGTAAAAGAGCAATAAACATTCATCCGTCCGTTCTCACAAACTTTTAAAAGAAGTTATTATTGTGAGGTAATCAACAAGTCAAGATCCAAAAAAAAACATGCGGGTCAGTTTTTGGGGACTAGCGACATATTAAGTGAAAACTTGTAGCCGATCGGCTACGAGTGCTACGAAGCGTTAGGTGACGGTCACGCGAGCTCCGTGATTTTAGTTCACTCAAAAAGTGTTCAACGCGCCTATAGATGTTTTCACTTAAAAAATAATACACTTGACATCTACAAACCAGCACTGGGCCCGCGTGGTGGGTTACAGATCACTCCCTCTCGTAGAGCGGAGGCATGTATCCCAGCAGTGGGTTAGCATTATAAGTGGCTATGCTATTTTCCGAAGAGAAGCAGAGGCGTGTAGCAAATAATCTACACGGCCTATTTCCACATTTTACTACCTACCAGTTATCTTTAACATCACGCATAATTATAATCCCAGAATGATGAGGCAGAGGTCTACTTACTAATTATTAAGAAGAGTACTATGTTTTAGGACGACTGATACAAGGACGCGGCGGGAGACTTTGTTTTATAATATGTAGTGACGATGTTGACACCGATTTTGTTGATTTTATTTAATTACTGCTTTAATATTTTTCTGTACACTTGACTAAATGAATCGAAATCACAAGCATTCGAGCGTATGAGGCAGTGAAAATGTTTTTAGAAACAGCGTCTTTCGCGACTACTTCATTCGAGTCCATGAGCTTTCGAACCTGTGAGGCAGTGGAAAAATAATTCGCAACAGCGTGTGTCGCAACAGCGGCGTTCGAAACAACATAGGGGGCCCACTAGTACACCCACATTTCGCTTGTTATGTTTAAGGCCCATAATATGTTATTTAAGTGAGCGAGCCTATTAGTCATCAAACTTAAATAAATCTAGACTCCCACTGAGAAGTTCCATGGCAAAATCCCATAACACTTTGCCCGACCTGTGAATCTAACCCAGGACATCAGACTCGGTAGTCGCGCTTTTAACCACTACACCAACAAGAGATTCAGTTATGTTTAGGTAATAACTAGCAATAGTAAAGTAACAACCTCGTCCAGTACCATTGGTTCAACAGTAAGTACATTTTTCATGAGCGCAAATTGTTTAGAGTTTAGAAAAAAATACCACCACCTTATGAGCAAAGATCTAACTCAGCTCATAAGCGCAAATCAATTAGGAGTTACAGAAATCTCACGAAAAGTGTATTACTAGAACTGCGTACTATTTTCAGTCTAACTCAGACCTAAAAATAGCTAGACAATCACAAATAAACATTCCGTACATATATAGCCGGCTATCAGTGCAATAAACCGGCGTAATTTATTATAAACTTAAACAACAATAACAACAAATATGTCGCGCGCGGGTCAAGCGCACCTGCTTTATGATGCTCGGTTTATTTCCACACAGGCGGAAAGTATACAATCATGTATCACCGGTTAAATCCAAATATGAGTAGTTGGAACGAGCCATGTTGGGCTCTACGACCGGGTGAAAAACATCTAGACTTATAGACATAGCAAAAGCTATAATAAAATGAAAGTGGTAGTGGACGGGTCTTATATGCCGTAGACTAAATGGAAGATGGAGAAGAAAGTGCTGGAGTGGAGACCACAGATGGGACGGGGGAATGTAGGAAGGCGGGGGAAAAGTGGTTGGAAGAAGCATGGCCCTCCATGACACAAAACCGCCGAAAGTGGAGAGATTTGGAACAGACCTCCTTTGGAGAGGCTCAGCTTTGGGTCTTAATAAAAACAGATATCCGAAAGCCTGAGAAAAATCTTGTTTTTTTTTTTGTCTTAATTTCGGCATGACAATAGTTCCTAGCCTAATTTGCCAATTACGACCCACGGACCCAGTGACAATACAGTGCAACTCCGAGCATTACTGCGATCCATAGCTCGCTGAGCGATCATTTTGTAGACCATCCGGACTGCTTGTGTTTACGTTTATTAGATGTAGTTACAAATTACAAATCAGTTTTTCATCTAAGACTTATCGATGAAGAACTTCCTCTTAGATTGTCCGTCTGAATCAATATCTGAGGTTAAGAATGTGCACCCGGAGATCAAGACACGGACTTTGTAGTTCAACCTTATCTCTTCGTTATTTTGTTCGTGAAAAATAGTTTTAATTAGGTATTTACCGTGTTTTATTGAAGTGATGTCACCTGGCATGTGATTGGAATTTTTATTGAGTTAAATCTTTGTTATTAAACAAAAAAGACGCGACGAAACGATGAGAGCAAAATCGTATCACGGTCAACATGTTGATGTTTGTATTTGTACAAACACATCAACATGTTGACCGTGATGCGATGAGTGCATAAGAAGATCGGTATTCTGGGGGCCTCTTTATTTCAGAAGCTTTCATTAATGCAATGCATGCACCGTATAAAGGGTGTAAATAGACTCTTAACCGAAGCCGAAAAGCACTGGTTTTCCTTGTCACGGCGATCATTTTGTTCTAGACCATGCCTTCTAGTTACGGAGATATTGAGGGTCAGACTTCCAAGTTTTCCACAAGTTCTTTTTTCAATACAAGTTTTCAATGTTATAACTTTACGATAAAATACCTCCATGACCCGTTTACTACTCAATGTATCCATCAGCATTATATGTTGAATGCGTTAGTTATACCGTAAAATGTTGTTTTTCACTCCAACAAAAAATTGTTTCCCAGCAAAAAATTTTGCGCAGAGTTACTTAGTTTGATGTACGGAATGCTTGGGGACAGCTTCGTGAAGAGTCTGTTTTCACACTGTATGAAACAAAAACGAGGCTTTTTTCCAAGTCACATAATCATCATACCTAACCTTTTCTTGAGGTCGGCTTCCAGTCTAACCGGACGCAGCTGAATACCAGTATTTTACATGGAGCGACTGCCTATATGACCTCCACAACCCAGTTAATACTGGGTAATTATAACTACCCCTTGGTAAGACTGGTAGTTAGACTTTTTGGGCCACTGACTACCTGTTACAACTGCCAAAGATGGACAAATGACAGCCGAGACCAACAGCTTAACGTGCTTTCTGAGGCACGGAGGAAACTTGGTATGTAAGGGTGGTCACTCACCCACAGACCAACCTAGGCAAGCACGGCTTAACCTAAAGATCGACCCTAGCGGCTGTTATTATTTAGCCACGAGCTCCTCCTCGCGTGATGATATATATGATAAGTTAAAAAATACTTAATATTTAGTTATATTTCTTTTTTTTTTTACATTTTAGGAAAACTTACAGACTAATAACATCATATTAACAAAATATATACTTAAATTGCTAATAACAAGCCTCCACAGATAAATACAAAAAATAAAGCAAAAGTTACAAAAACCTAGCACTGTTACATTATTATTTACATTACAATTAATTAAATTTGGTTAATTCTATCCTATTGTTGTTAATTTAAACAAGTGCCTCGTGTACAAAAAATGGCTTCGCTAAGAGTCTCCTTACTGTTCTTGCATTGGTGCAGAATAGGTCAATACCGGGATCACAAGAAACTTCATGAAAACTGCGACTGGCTCTCGGAAAGTATGCATTACGCCTATAATTAGTATTCGCATAAGGTATACATACATGTAGAAGTGGCCGCTGTCGCAGTCCCATCTGATTAGTGCGCATCGTTTTGACAGAAGTTCAGGCCAGTCTATTGAGCCATTTGCGATATTACATAAGTAGCAAACGTCATTAATTTGACGTCTACGGTCAAGTGGTAGAAAATGGTACCTTCTGCATCGGTGAGTGTAATCGACAGATATTTGTTTTGCCCTGTAATCAAGGTACTTCAGAAATTTTCTCTGGATGCCCTCAATACGAGACTTGTAGATCCCGTATTGAGGGTTCCAGACTTGTGATGCATAGGTACTCAAGGTGGCTGCGTACGAACGAACAATATAGTACTTTGATCGGTTTTAGTGATCGGAAACATGCCGTGGTTCTCATAATAAAACCAAGTGCTCTTGACGCCTTATTCACTATACAATCAATATGCTGATCGAAAAGTAGCTTGCTGTCTTGCACAATACCAAGGTCCCTAATACTGTTTACTTTGCCTATCTTGGTATTGTAAAGCTTATAAGTGGAATCGATGATAGACTTCTGACGAGTAAAGGTCATGTGAAAACATTTTGAAACATTAAGGGGCCGGCGGAGCATGCGTATTTCATACAAACGTAATACCAAAATAATTTCTAAATCAAACATATTCTTAAGCTAGTGTGTATTTATTTTGATTGGATTACGGAATATCTATGTTCCCAAATATATTTTTTGAGAGGACAATGGTACAAAGACGAGATATGAGGAATTTAAAATTTCCATAGAAAACTTACTTTTTCTTATAACTCTTGTTAAAATCAGTGTCCAATCAAAATATATATTTGGGAACATAGATAATCTGTCATTCAATCGAAATAAATACACACTACCTTAGGAATATGTTTAATTTACAAATTATTTTGGTATTACGTTTGTATGAAATACGCATGCTCCGCAGGCGTCTTAAGTTCAAGCCTGTTACGTCTACAGTATTTTCAAATCTATTTAAATCGCTTTGCAACAGGTGTATATCAGACACATTTTGGATAATTTTATGAATCTTCATATCATCAGCGTAAAGTAAAATATAAGAACTTTCAAAACAGTGTTTCACGTCAGCAATAAAGAGGGTAAATAAAAGGTCATATCCGGTATGACCTAGTGCAGGTTGCGGGAATCCGCTGGATGCGAGTCGCCCGGGAGCATATATATGCAGTAGTGGACGTCTTTCGGCTGAAATGATGATCCATATCAGTCCTGGTAGCTATTCTCAACGGCGACTAGGCACCCATCGACGCAGGAAATATTGTACAGAAGCCAGCACACAAAGCTACCCGAAACTATCAAATTTTCCCAATCAACCTTGAACCTAATGTTTAAGCGATAAAGTGGAAAATCTTTTAAATAGATTTGACAGATTGCAGTAGCTTGATGGGCTGGCGTGTGTACCTAGTGGACTAGTGCACAAGTGTGTGCTCAAACTCAGGTGCGATCTTTTACCTCACTCTCATAGTGCGATGGGACGGTAATCTCACCCGACCGGAGACAATTCAGGATCAATGGTTTTACCAAGATTACGAGTACGGGTTTGTACTACATTATTTAAGTCTAGGCTGTGCCTGCGATGCTTCGACAGAAATTCCCAAACGCTTTATTAGCTTACCTCAAACAGAATGCAAACTTTTGCCTCTCCAAAGGTGAGACATTTTATGTGTCTCAGTCACAAATGTCATCATTCTCTTGCCCTTATCCCAATTCATTTGGGGTCGGCGCAGCTTCTCTTCCACTTCCATACTTCTCTATTCATCAGACACTTCTTTTCTTACCATATCCTTCTTAACACAGTCCATCCATCGTTTCGTTGGTCTTCCTCTACTCAAATACCCATCCACATTCATACTCAAAACTTTTCTCACGACACTTTCCTCATTCCTCCGCATCACATGCCCATACCACGACAATCGATTTCCATACAACTTTTCAGTCACCGGCGCCTTTTAAAACTATACGCAACGGATTTTGATGCGGGTTTTTTTAATAGATAGAGGAAGGTTTTTGTATGTAATTTTACGCAGGCGAAGCCGCGGGCATCGGCTAATATATTTATAAAACTTGTTTTCTAGATGGCTGACGTAGCAACCCTAGGCCAGGTACTTCTTCTGCTTGTAAGAGAATGTCCGCTGGAACTTTTGTAGGCCACGAAGATCACATAATACAGTGGCTGAAAGAGGAAAGTGAACATGCATTTAGCGATTCTGATGGTTAAGATGAAGATCCAACTTTAGAGCCAGAAATCCAACACCTTGAGGAATACCTCATTTCTTGTGAAGAAGGTCCAGAGCTAAAAGTAGAAGCGCTGCAAGACTGCCACAGTGGTTCTACGCCAACAATCTTCAGACGAGTCACAAGACATACAATGAAAGATTGCCATGGGAACCGCGCATGACTCACGTCAATTGTCTGTCCTAAGACAGTCTTATCTCAAGTGTGCGAAAGCCCTTATGTAATTTTCTTTTTCCGCATTCGCTGCTGCAACACGCGTGATGCTTGACCGTCTATCTCGAGGCCACACAGTTAGACACTGTCTAAGCAAATGGGGAAAAATCGCCTAATCTCGCACCACTGATAACAATATTATCATCAGGTGTACTTTGATCCCTGAGCTCATGTTTTCTTAGTAAGGTTTTCATTGTAGATAATATATAATATCGTAATCAACTTACATGATATGCAAAATTGATTTATTGTTAATCTATACATATAATAAAATCGTTGAGACCAAAAAATCTGTACATTGGAGATTTCAAAAAAAAAAACCGATCAGGGTGACTTAAAATAAGTAACTGAACATATTAAGACGCCTGCGGAGCATGCGTATTTCATACAAACGTAATACCAAAATAATTTGTAAATTAAACATATTCCTAAGGTAGTGTGTAGTTATTTCGATTGAATTACAGAAAATCTAGGTTCCCAAATATATATTTTGATTAGATACTCATTTTAACAAGAGTTATAAGAAAAATAAATTTTCTATAGAAATTTTAAATTCCCCATATCTCGTCTTTGTATCATTGTCCTCTCAAAAAATACATTTGGGAACATAGATATTCTGTAATCCAATCGAAATAAATACACACTACCTTAAGAATATGTTTGATTTTCATATTATTTTGGTATTACATTTGTATGAAAAACGCATGCTCCGCCGGCCCCTTAAAACCATTTTTAAAATTTTTGTTTGTTTTTTTGTTTGTTTGTTTGTTTGTTTGTTTGAACGCGCATCACGTAAAAACTGCTGGACGAATTTTGATGAAAACTTCACTATTCTATTTAAATAAACTCAGAATAACATTTAGGCTATGGAAATTATGGAAAATTTTGGAAAAAGGGGGTGAAAAGGGGGGGTAAAGTTTGTATGAAAAAAAAATTTTAGATTGTTCTAGAATCATAAAACTCAGAGTAAATACTTATTATTAAAAATAAAGAAATACCTGTTTCAGCATTTTTTTTAAATCTCCTCCAGAGACGTAAAAAAGAGGGTTTTGTGTTTAAAATTAACTAACTTCATACACCTATAGAATAAAATCCAATGAAGTGTAAACCTTTAAAAGTTGTTGTAAATACTTCAATTCTAATACAGGTAAATATAATTTCTCAATTTTTTTGAAATTTGATTTTTGAAGTGAATACGCCCAAAATAGCGGAACTCAAGAAAATCGGCTTTCCTCGGTATAAGTAGTTGGTAATACAGGATGGAAACGGTAAACGGGGAAGTAAGGGGAGCTGCAGCTACACGAAAATGGTCTTAGAAAACAACCCGTATTTTTTTCGAGAAATGTTGTTCACAGATTTAATAAAAAAGTAAAGTACAGTTAGCAAGAAAATTGCCATTTTTCATAAAACAGTTTTTTTGTTGCCAATCGATCTTCTTTCCGGCACTGATCAAAAAGTTCTTCCAGACCAACCCAGGTTAGAGTACTCAAAAAGTCACTGCAGCTACATGAAAATGGTCTTAGAAAACCATCCGTCCATTTTGATCCCCATTCACAGATTAAAAAAAACGTACGGGTAGCAAGAAAATTGCTATTTTACACAACATTTTTTTGATGCCAATCGATCCTGTTTCTTATACTCAACGGTTAAGGTAGCTCCCTTTACTGCCCCGTTAACGTTTCCACCCTGTTTATTACATATTACAAATAAAATAATACAACGAACTACTGGTCCAATCTATTTCAATTTTTTAACAGAATTGATGGAAGACGTGTTTAATTGAAATTGAATTGATGACAAAAGGGGTAGAAAGTTATATTGGCGGTGATTTGTTTCGAATTTGATATCAACACTCCTTAGGTCCATGTTCACCGAAGAGATAACGGTCTGATTTTCTAAAACCGCTGTCCCTGTGACATGATCCCATACAAAAATGTGTTTTATACAGCTGTTTTTAGATAATCAGACCGTCATGTTTTTGGTGAACATGGACCTTAGTGCTTTTGATTTAAACTACATGTTATTTTGATAAATGTTTGAAAACTCAATCCTATTTTATTCAAAAAAGGTTGGACTCACATAAAAAACTTGGTGCTAATACTCTTTAAAATTGGAATGTCCCATAAGTCCCGATAGTCACCGTACTATATTAACACCGCATTTGAAGGTTTCTAAGCTTTAAAGAGGATGTGCACTTTAGGACACGGCCTCACAGACACGTAGAGTTCGAAATTTGAAAGGGCTTACAGTTGTAAGAGGTCCGCAACAGTTTACAGCAGCTATATCGTGTCGCGGCTCATTTCATACACGTTGATGAGAACTTCAGACCTAGCTGGAGTATGAGACTGTCATCGAGTGTCTAAGGATGAAGACGTTAGGACGTCGAGAGAAGCCCTTTAAACTGTTTTTATAAACATGGTAATTTATCCTTATCAAAATAAATACGTTGTTAATCACAAGTATTTAATTTTAAACATAATTGCCCTTGGATACGTAATTTGATTTCAATGAATATCAGAGATACACCGTTTTAAATAACTCAGCAGCAAAATAATGATCATGTACTGGACGCGCTTTTCAGTATGCGGAATGATGTGTGTGATGTGATGTGCTCTTTGACAATTGTATTAGAGGTGCTTACGACCCACTCTCTGTAACCCTGTCTTTCACTTATGTGTCGCAGACGAAGTTGCGCGGGTCAGCTAGTTTAATAATAGATCATCTAATCTTTGACATTTCCGTGTAAATTCGTAAACTAGGGTTTTAAGATAAGGTTTCAGTAAAATAGGTCATGACTATTTTGTTATGTGTGATACTCCCGTGCATTGGCGTAGTTAGTCCTAGTAGGGTCCTGTATCAATTTTTTTGACCGTGGTTTATTCCGAACCTGACCCGAAAACCTAACCCGGTCGCGGGTTAGGTTAGGAACATAAAAAAACCTAACCCTATTCCTACCTAACGTGATCCAACGTATCGTTCCTAACCTAACCAGTTTCGGAATAAACCGGTTTGGTTGTTAAATCGAAAACGTCGATTGCTCTCTGGACCGCGATTTGTGAAGCCAAGATATCAAGAAGAATGTGTAAGGTTGTGAGAATATTTTGTTCTTCAACACATCAGGGGCTCTTGTTACTTGACCCTGTATTGTTGATACGGCGGTAGCTAAGTTGCTGCGCCCCGTGCCTCAGAACGCATGGAAAATGTTGATCCTGCGCCTTATAAAACCCTTGATCGGATTACAAATGTAAGGGAAGACTGCACTCAGGTGCAGTCTTTGCCACGGTAAAGATTTTAGATTACTTTTCATCACATTCACTATCACTATCCCTACATATTATAAAACAAAGTCACCCGCCGCGTCTGTCCCTATGTATGCTTAGATCTTTAAAACTACGCAACGGATTTTGGTGCGGGTTTTTTAATAGATAAACGATTCAGGAGGAAGGTTTTAGTTTATAATTTGCGAGGGGGCGAAGCAGCTAGTCTTGTTTATAGGCTACTCTAGCATGTTATAATGCTGCGATATCAACTGCTATTTTTACCCTTAAAATAATAGCTAGCCGGCTTAAACTTTGGCAGTACAAGTAGGTACGTAAGATTCGATAGGACTCGATAAGATAAATTTGACAGTTATTCTCGATAAAATGAGTTTTTATGGAGTCAAAAACTCATTTCATCGAGAATGACTGTCAAATTGATCTTATCGAGTCTTATCGATTCCTACGTACTTGTACTGCTGATCCGATAGGTATATCTCACTTTTTGGTCGTTGTCCTTTTAGAGAAAAAAAGGATAACAACACAATGATTAGTGACATTTTATCAGGTAGTTGGGCAAAACAAGGAATTCCATTTAAGCTACTTTGTTATTTTCTCTTGTTTTGACCATTTGAACTCTCATTATCACGCGGATACGGTTATTCAACATATCATTAAGAAATTATGAATAAAAACAAGCAAATTAATGTTTTTTTTTGCTGTCTGTCTGTGTGACCGTGTTGTTCTTTTAAACTGCGCAACGGATTTTGATGCAAGTAACATCATCATCATTCACCTATAGCTATTCCCCAACAATTTTGGGATCGGCTTCCAGTCTAACCGAACGCAGCTGAATACTTACCTGTATTTTTCATGGAGCGACTGCCTCCATCTGACCTCCACAACCCAATAACGGGTAATACGAAATGCCTTGGTAAGACTGGTTGTCTGTTGACTGGTCTTTCGGGCTACACGTAACGTAGGAAGGTTCTGTATAAGAATTTAAAAGCTTAATGGGTACAATATTATTAAAAGAAACATACAATGATGAAATCTTGATGTTTTTTGTCGCAAAAACCGGGTGAAGCAGGAGTGAGTTACTAGCTTGGTAATAAGTTAATTTAGATATATTTTGTTTCTATAATTACTTAATTAATTATGTTTTTTTAGGCGTGTTTTTTCTGAGTCTAATAGGTTAAAGGTTGCTTTCAAGATATATAGATTATTTTTAGGTAGGTTCAATGTTGTGTTAACAAGTTATTTTTAAGCTTTAAGGTCTTTGACGCCTTCTCTCAATTTTATCTGCATATACGTGCATTCCTGAACGTAGACACAACAGATAAAAGGCTATCTAGAAACAATAAAGGTAATGCATATTTTGTTAATTAGCTGGTCAGCTGCCACTCCTGTCAGCCAATTAATCAATCGTGGGACGTGGGAAATAAGCCAATAAATAAAAAAACAAGCGTTGCCATAATCACACGATTATGTTCTGATTCTCGTTGGCAGCGGATTTCTTCGCTCTTCACCAGGTCATCGCTTCATTGCTGTACGTGGGTTCATCATCACCATTATCATCATCTGCTTATTAATGTTCCCACTTCTGGGACACAAGCCTTCTTTCTATAAGAGGGAATGGGCTATAATCCACCACGCGGGCCCAGTACGAATTGGTAGACGTCACGTCTTCGAATTTTTGGTTATAGGACATGCCGGTTTCCTCTCGATGTTTTTCTTCACCGTTTTGAGAGCAGTGGTGATGAAATAAATTACACAAAAAAATGCGCCTGTCTGGGTTCGAACCCACGAGTTACTGTTCGTAAGTCAGGGCCGCCGAAAATGGGCTCCAACCCCAGAATCTTTTGATTGCATAGGTTGTCAGTATGATTGCCTGATCTGCAAAGACATTCTCGATTTCGCCAAACCACCTGACACGGCTAGTGGACGATTCCCCTGACCCATGGGCTGACTTTTACCTTGCCCAGAGGCTAAACGTTGCCATACAATGTGGCAACTCCGCCAGTCTCTTTGGCACATTACCAGCTGAAACCTCGCACATTTATCCGCGCCGTTTGGTTCGGCGCTGTCAATTCTTTCGGCGCGGGCAAGGGTGCGTTTTACCGTTATAAAAATGCGATTTGCAGTTATATAACGAAGTGGGCTTTTTTTTCTGGACATTTCGTCATAGACGTTATTTGGCAAAAAGATAAAAAGATCACGCGCTAAGGTCAAATAACGCACGATGTTGCCTCACCGGTATTTTTTTTTATCTTTTCGTTAGAACGGACTCGTACCACCGCTCGTTGCGTGTCGTTAGTTGCTAAGGCTTATTATCGCTATTTGATTGTCGTTACTAACGAAATTCGAAGGTTGTTGGCCGTTTGCGTTACAAGATAAGAGTTTTAGATATGAGAAAATCTTATATAACTTATTTAATTTATAACATTGGAGGTTGTCACGCGGCAATGGAACCTTCTACAATATTTCCCAATCTACCTAAAATTGATTTTGATTTTATGCTTGGGGTACGGTCGAACAAGCTATTTGGTTTACACTTTACAATGACCATGTTGGTTAAACTGTAAACCAATTAGCTTGTTCGACCGTACATAATATATTTTATTTTATGGAGGAGGAGAGTTTGCCAGGTACTCGGAGGCAAGGTAAAGGTGTTTTGCTATTGTTGCCACTCACCGACATCTCGCTTCTTAGGTTCAAGGACTGACCCCATCCAGCACCATGGAATCAGATTGTCCCATGCTCCATTTCTGTCGCTTAGAACCGTACTTAACTATCTAGAGCGAGACACTGAACTTGTTGCCGAATGCATCGTAGATGCTGCCATGTGCATTATTCCCGCTTAGTGCTATATGTTGCCAACGAGAATAAGGCTCAAAGTCCACCAAAGCGCAGACGAGCAGAGCGGTAAGGAGACGTGTGGAAATCGACCAATCACATTGGTTTACACCACGTCTCTCGTCTCTCCTGCGATAGGTCGAATCTTGCACATCTCCGCTCGTCTTCGGTTTCAACGGCCCCATACAAAATTCCAATACCTACTCGAGAAAATGTATGAGACAGCTTATTATTTTTTCGCGATTACGATGGTGGTCCCATGGAGATGATTTTTCAGTTTGATGGTCTGTAGCACACCCTGTCATATGACTATACCCTTTCTGTTACACGTTGTATACTCGTATATGATACGCTATGACTAGACAGTTGTCACTGGAACCAAGACGACGTGCACCCGTTTGCATTCCACCAAATTGTTGTTTTATTTAACTAATCTGTGCTTACCTTTTGTAACGACTGACGTTACACCTATCTCACAGGCCCTCTTTTCCATGGGAATGTGAAAGTTAAAATTTGATTTTCTATTAAAATGTGCGTGCAGCGTCGCGTCGCCTCTCGGTGTGAATTGATACTTAAGCATTAGCGTTAATTTCACTTTGTGTCTTTTGTGTGCGTAAGGATTGAATAAATTACAAGCGCGAATTTTCTGACTGAAAACCCGTCGTCAGTCAGTCTCGCTTTGTTTGTCTGTCTAGGACTGTTTAGTTACCTAGGGATTGAACCCAGAACACGTCAATCGCGCTTTGGATCACTAGACCGAAGTATTTAATCCCACCACTGTTCCACTGCTGGGCAAATGTCTCTTCTCATACAGAGAAAACACCAGCATTGATCACCACGCTTGCTCAAAACGAGTTGGCGATTTAAGATTTATTTATACACTAGCTTCTGCCCGCGACTTCGTACGCGGATCCTGTTGCTTTTGCCAGAGACACCGGGTTCGTCAAAATCGAAGATCTGAAACGTCGAATTCTAAGAGCCCGCCGCGGGGACGGGAAAATAACGGATCTTTCCCACCTGAGCAACACATACCGTTTGGTTCTTTTTGCCATTTAACAGCTTCACAAAAAGTATAATCTTGAACCATACCTCCGGAATATGTGGCGTATTCAATCATAAGAGTATACGTAAATGAACTCCGTTTCTTATCAACCGATGGAAGGTCGTCATGCCCTACGGCTATATCTTGAGACACCCGATTCTTCAGATGTTATCGACATTCAGTTCAGAGAATGTCGAAATCTTCGCGCTCTTCTTCTGTCTCTTCATGCCGTACTCCAGCAATTCTTTCTCTCTCACATTCTAACTGATTATGAATATTTTGTTGTGTGCGTGTTTGGGGCAATGTATGATAATCTCGAGCAGCAGTTAGTCGCGCATCACGTTCATCGCTCGTTTCAAAAGACCTGTTAGTAGATGTGCGAATACGCTGAGAACTCAAGCGCAATTCTCTATCCGTGAACGCAGTCAGGGATCTATTCTTCACTGGTCTCTTGAGACCTGGATGTAGATGCGTAAATTCGCTGAGAACGCAGGCGTGCTTCGTGATCATAAGAGGTTTCCACGGAGCAAGTTGCAGCCTGATGTTCTCGAACAGCATCAAGTCTCTCCTGACGCTCTTCGGTAGATTCTCGGGATCTTATGATCCTCAATCTTTTAGCTCCTTTGGAACATTGGGAAAGGTTTGACCTCTTTCTAGGCATGGTTATAGTTTTGTTGTGAAGATACCTGATCAATCAAAATCTAAGTGCCCTGCGTTACCAGGTAGGCTACCGAGTCACGAAGATAAATGGAAAAGGAAATTAAACACTCAAATAACATAAGCCCGAAGACATATTTATTCGATAAAATGAGTTTTGGTCAGTAGAGTCAAATTTTCAATGAAAATAAGTCCTAAACTGTTACCGCCTTAACCGCGTGGAGCTACTCACAGTTTTTGTTATTTTATAATTTTACTATACAGTGAAATTAGTGATAGCTTTGCAATAATTTTCACATCAGATGTTTCTGATCTTCGATTTTTATAAGTCAACGGAAAATGCCCATCAAACCGAACAACTTTTGCTAAGACGTCATCATTCCTATATGTGTTATGGTGTAGCTGGGCTCTTGGAGTTCCACAACAGGTGTTCCAGATCTTCGATTTTTATAAATCAACAGAAAGTGCTCATCAAATTGAACAACTTTTGCTAAGACGTCATTCCTATATGTGTTATGGTGTAGCTGGGCTATTGGAGTTCCACGACAGGTGTCCCAGATCTTCGATTTTTATAAGTCAACAAAGAGTGCTCATCAGATTGAACAACTTTTGCTAAGACGTCATTCCTATATTTGTGTTATGGTGTAGCTGGGCTATTGGAGTTCCACGACAGGTGTCCCAGATCTTCGATTTTTATAAGTCAACAGAGAGTGCTCATCAGATTGAACAACTTTTGCTAAGACGTCATTCCTATATGTGTTATGGTATAACTGGGCTCTTGGAGTTCCACATCAGGTGTTCCAGATCTTCAAATTTATTCTCTCAGCAGAAAATTCTCATCACGTGGAACAATTTTTGCTATGGTGTCATTTTTGTATCTCTTATAGTTTAGCTGGTCTGTTGCGGTTCTACATCTGGTGTTCAGGTTTCTAAGATAAATTATAGCTTATATGTTGCCCAGACATAATATCTATACAACAAAAAAAAAATCATTCAAATCCGTCCAGTACTTCCGAAGATTAGCGTGTACAAACAAACAGACAAACAGACATACTTTTTTTTTTGGATTCGTACTCTATTACTGTTTCTAAACCCCCTTCAATTATTATTTTTTAAATATATTCAATGTACAGACACACCTTTTTTACTCTTTTATTATATGTATAGATTCATATGTCCAGGGTTTCCAAGATAAACTTGGAAAGTACATATGTATTGAAAAAGTCACATTGTGTATACCCGGATTTGAACCCACAACGTCGTGAATGAGAGACGAGACCTTTAACCTCTGGGCCATCACGAAATTTAATTTCTAAATAAACAATTTTTTGTTATCACAATCATTATTTTATGAGGAATACCCAATTTAAGCAAAAGTCTGTACCTACAGGAAAGAGACAAAAAAACGATTAACCCAAAAAGTAAATAACTTTTGTTAACCGGTACAGTAACCAGTCATTTAACCCGAGGTTAACGCCAGGTTAACGTAACCAAACCTAATTCAAGGGTAATGTCGGACTGAACTACTTTCTTATCCAACGAGAACTGGGTGATTAAAAATAATTTTAATTTTGTTTTGTTTTGTTGAGGAATTTAGGTTGGAATGTAGCATAGGTACTAGGTACCAGTTTAGAAAGTACCTATCCTTTGTCTTAACCTAGGTATAACTGTGTGCCAAATTTCACCAACATCTGTTTAGCCGTTGAGGCGTGAAAAGGTATAGGCGTAGGACAGATTTTAAATAATTTCGCATTCATATGGACTTCACCGTACTGTAAAATGGTTCACGGGTACGCATCAGCTCAAAAAAACAATCGAGCTAATGCGAGACCATTATTATTAAAAACTGATGATTCTTGTTTTACTTAAGTATTTATTTTATTCTGTTTTTAGTATTTGTTGTTATGGTGGCAACAGCGATACATCAATTGTGAAAATTTCAATTGTCTAGCTATCACGGTAAATGAGATAATGCCCGGTGACAGACAGACGGACGGTGGACTCTTAGTAATAGGGTCCCATTTTTACCCTTTGGGCTCGGAACCCTAAAAATTGCACAAGGGATTCTCGTTTTCGTTCAACATCTTCTTCATCACCAACACTTCAGCCGAAAGACGTCCACTGCTGGACATAGGCCTCCAATTGTTGCCACATTGACTGGTCCCGTGCGACTCGCATCCAACGGATTCCCGCAACCTTCACCAGGACATCAGTCCACCTAGTGGGAGGTCCCATTGGCCATTCGTTCTGCGAGTAACGTGCCCTGTCCACTCCCACTTAAGTTTGGCAATTCTGCGGGCTACGTCGGTAACCTTGGTTTTCTTGCGGATGTCTTCACACAAGGAAACTCAGAGCATAGCCCTCTCCATTGCCCTTTGGGTGACTTTAAACCTTCTGATAAGGCCTATTGTGAGCGACCACGTTTCGGTCCCGTATGTAATCACTGGCAAACACACAGTGGTCATGGACTTTCGTCTTTAGACACTGCGATAAGTTGGACGAAAAGATACCGCGCAACTTCCCGAACGCTGCCCAGCCGAGTCGGATTCGACGATTGACCTCTTTCTCGCATCTTCTTATTTAGGTAACCGTTATCAGTCTCTCTGAGCAAAGATTTCATTCTTGAAGCACGATCCTATCTCATGGTCACATTTTCGTCATTCCGTGACTCGGTCCAAGGTTCCCAAACTAAACCATGACGAGTGATATTTGATAACAAAATGCTATAGTGTAACAGTCGTGAACCACGTGTTTGACTGTAAAGCTGCGTTTAAACTGGTAATTTTGCAGCAGTTGGAAATTCATACAGATTAGGGAAACATCGTGAAGACAACTACACTGTACTAATACCGATGTTTCACTTGTTGGATATTGGCCCCTTCTTTCTACTTCACAGGAAGTAGTCCTGTGTCCCAATGATAATTTTTTAAGCTGATTATCCTTCTATTGTACTTGTGGTTAAGTAATAACAGCCTCTCGGGTTTCGTAGATGGATGACCACCTATTACGTACCGAGTTTCCTGTGTACCTATAGCACGTCAAGCCGTGGGTCCCGGTTGCCTAGCCTCATGACTCTGCATCTGCCTAGAGTCATCATCATCATCTGATGATGAGTCTTGTATTATAAATATTGGAAAATTAAGCTTTTCTTTTGGAAATAAAGCTTTTTTGCTTTTTTTATTTACTTGCTTCTAGTATTAAACTATTTAAGCAACAATTAAGGCAACTTAAACAATTTAATTTGAATCTTAACTTACTAAAGTTAAAGCTTAACTTAAATTGTGGTTGCCTGCAGTGTAACCACACCTCAAAGTCTTTTTCAGGTCAAACCATCCACACACGCCTACCACTGATCGTGGGCGTGACAGTGAAGTAAAAAGGAAACCCACCAGGTGTGTGATAAATGTCATAATACCGTGATTCGTAACGTTATCAGCCTTATCGTGACATGTGGTGATCAGCTGTAGATCTTCAAGGGCAGGTGAGTCTTTATTGTGGCTTAGTAGACATGTATACAGTATGATTATGTGGTGATTGTATGATAGACTTACCTACTTATTGCTGATGATGTCATTAGTTCCATACATACTGTCATGGATAAACTCACGCCTTTTTCCTTGCTTCGTCCACGTTCATACATCTGGTCATACACGCAGGATGCGATACCTGCCACCTGACCTTTCTAAAAAATCAATACCTTCGTGTAAATACTTCTAGAGCGTCCAATTCTTGCGTTTCCACTGACATGGACCTAGTAAATAGTTTAAATTTTCAGGGACATTAAAAACATTACATCGACACTACCTTTTTGGATGATGTCCCAAAATTGTAAAGACCCATCGTTTCTGCTATAAAACGTCTACCACTGGCCATAGATCTACCCTAAGCATCGCCATATCAACTGATCTTGTGTTTCTGGCATCTGTCAGCCATCACCAGGTCAGCCCTGTGGGAAGCCTTCTAAATCAAGTCGATACAGGTATTCAACAGGCTGAAAATATTACAAATAGTACGTAGACCTATTTTTTTCAGGTTAAACCGAAACCTAGTGGCAAAAGGGTATAGAAAAATTAAAACAAAGATCCAGAAAGCTAAAACAAAGTGACATTTTGTCGGCGAAAACGATGTTGGAGCAATAAAAAATGTTATGAATTGACATAAACTACTGAGCCAGAAGCCTGAAACGCAAAAACTGGCAATGTAGATATGAATCTACATTGCCAGTTTTTGCGTTTCCAACAGATATCGCTTCCTCGTGCTTAGATAACATAGGTGCAAGTGCTAAGTTTATCTAAAGCTATCATTAAGCATCAGGCGATCTTAATTATTCTGCAAAAAAGCACTATCTAGGTTACACTGAGACGCAACGCGACGAGACGCGTTACGCTTTTGCGTTTTTTTTTTATTTTTTATTATTTTGTGTTTAATTAAAGTTATATTTTGAGTCGCTTTATTAAAAAGTGGCGTTGTCTCGGTGTGAACTGAGCTCACAGCACACTAATGAGCACTGCGCCAGTTCGTCATCACCTCATCCCATATATACTAGCTGATTCCGACCTCGTGACTAAATAATAACAGCCGCACGGGTCGATTATCAGGTGAAGCCGCACTTGCCAAGGTCGGTCCGGGGATGGGTGACCAACCATTCCATACCGAGTCTCCTCCATGCCTTGGAAAACACGTTAAACCGCTTGACCTAGCTGTCATTTGTGGATCTTTGTCAGTCGTTACAGGTGATCAGTGACCCGAAAGTCTGAGAACCTGTCTTCCCAAGGGGTATCGTATTACCCAGAGCAAAGTGGGTTATGGAGGTCAGATATGCAGTCGCTCCATGTAAAATACTGGTATTCAGCTACATCCGGTAAGACAGGAAGCTAACCTCAACGTAATGGGGAAATGGCCAGGCAGATGATGATCCCGATCAGAGATGATGCCTTGACGGTGCTTATAAGATTGCGTTGCAGTATGGAGTATCATAGTGTCATTTCCCCATATGTTATCTCTTATTTTTGTGAATGTTGGCTAACCTGTGATTGGCGACTGCATGTCCAAGACCTATGTATATCTAAATGCTGTACACAGAAGCTGTTGGTGAACCTATATTAATAAATAAATAAGTAATATTGGCGTAGTGGTAGTGAGGCTGCCTTAAATTGTTAGGGTCCTGGGTTCGAATCCCGGTAGGAGAAAAAAAAAGTATATGTGTAGTATATCAACTATCTGGTGTCCCCGACACAAGCATTGCTTAGTATGGCACTAGATAGCGCTGTGTGTTAATGTAAAAAACAAAAATAGAATAACCCCGAACAATCGATGTGAGATGATACTAATACCGTCCATTGCATATAACTGTGCGTTTAGCTTAAAACTGTATTTGAAAGTGATAATGACATTGTAAAATAACGCCGTCATTCACGTATTGTATGATACTACAATAGGTGAATGACAACGTGTCTAGGGCTGTCATGAAGATGATCATGGTGGCATCCCAAGTTGATGGTTTCAGCCCAGGGAAAATTCAACAAGCGGGTGGAGGGAATTTGGAGATCCATGAAAATTGAGGATTATAGGACCGAAATAGAGAATGTAAGATGCAGGAGCGACTGTAGCAACTCAAAGTCAACGCAAACACTAAGCCTTAAGAATAAAAATTATTATGTAGGATGCTACAGAGACAATTTTAACCCTGGTGAAGTGGAAGCTGGTTTTCTTTGACCATTCAGATTCTAGATAGATAAAAATTAAGTACTTATTTAAGACTTTATCTTATACTAGCTTTTGCCCGCGACTTCGTTCGCGTGGAATAGTGACTTCCGGCAGATTTTTGGTTTTACATATTTCCGATGAATTTTCAGTACTGAATTGATGCCGGCTCTCGACCAATAGATGGCGCTGTATGTCCGGAATAAATTTTATTTTTTATTTTATTTTTTTGTAATAAAAACTATCCTATGTCCTTTCTCAAGTTCCAAACTATGTCTGTACCAAATTTCACACAAATCGGTTCAGTAGTTTAGGCGTGAAGCAAAGACAGACAGACAGAAAGACAGAAAGACAGACAGACAGAGTTACTTTCGCATTTATAATATTATAGTATATAGTATATAGTATATAGTATATAGTATAGTAGTAGTAGGATGGATTAGTTTGGATAAAGTGCAGAAAGCTTTTAGAAATATATGATTCATACATAACTGAAAGACACCGTAGCGAGTTCAAAAACAACAGCACCTATTGGGATAAAATTATTTTGACCTGAGTCCCCTAGATACGGCCAGCGAAGTACCTAGTCCCTAACTTCCAGCTAAGATTATCTCTATGGAATAAGTGTTTTCAGTTTCAGACATACGGGCTCTGCTGTCAACCCTGAACATCTGCTTACCCTAAATCAGACCGGCTGACTGAGTGATAACCGAGTGATAAGCCACTGATCCGTTACGATACGAACACGCCCATCCGCATACGTTTAGATAATAGAACGCACGCTTTGTATGTCATAGTGTCGAGACAATGTTTTATTATTTACTATTATTTATTGATTGAAGTGTAGACAGAGGTATTTCTAATTCAGCGTCTTGATTTCGTCAGTTTTGTCTAATTCCCGTTTTTACGTACAATAACATCCTCATCATTATCTGTTTGCGTTTTCTCAATAGGGTGATGACACCAATTATAAAACACCAATCTCTTAAAACAAGTGTGAGTCGGACTCGCCCATGGAGGGTTCCGTAGCAGATTGAATGAAAGGTAAATTGCTGTTTACGATTTATGACGTATTAAAAAAAAAACTACTTACTAGATCTCGTTCAAACTAATTTTCGTTGGAAGTTTACATGGTAATTGTAATGCACATCATGTATTTTTTTTAGTTTTATCATTCTCTTATTTTAGAAGTTACAGGGGGGGGGGGGGGGGGACACAGATTTTACCACTTTGGAAGTGTCTCTCGCGCAAACTATTCAGTTTAGAAAAAAATGATGTTAGAAACCTCAATACCAGTTGAAGACCTATCTATAGATACCCCACACGTATGGGTCTGACCAAAAAAAATTTTGTTAGTGTGTGTAGTTCTAAGTAAGTATAGGGAATCCCCAAAATTTATTGTTTTATTTCTACTATTGTGTGAAAATCTTAATGCGGTTCACAGAATACATCTACTTACCAAGTTTCAACAGCATAGTTCTTATAGTTTCGGAAAAAAGTGGCTGTGACATACGGACGGACAGACAGACAGACAGACAGACAGACAGACCGACAGACAGACAGACATGACGAATCTATTAGGGGTTCCGTTATTATTGCCAAATTCGAATTTTAGTTGCTTTGAAATCAATAAATAGTTGAGTCATTGAGTTCACTAAACAGTGACGTCACAGCGTACTATTGTCATACAAAATCTGTGAGAGAACCGCGTTGACAGCTCTTAAAAAGTATGTTAAATGATTGGTGTGTCTTCTACCCAAAGACTATATATCCACTTGACTGCGCATACAGTGCCCCGACGCACGAAAACGGTTAGTAAATTTGCACCTACAAATAGGCGACCGTACTAGTAACCATTTTAGTTGTGACCAAGTGTTAGACCTATGTGCACGAAAAATAATTATAAATTGTTACGATCTATTTATATAATTTAAAACGCATAAAAATGCCTGCATGCGCTGTGAAGTGGTGTGGAAAAAGTTCCAGGACTTCTAGTTACAAAAAGGATGGCATAACTTTTCATCGGTAAGTAAACATTACGAAAATTAGTTTTGATTTAATCAGATTAAGAGCCACCGCATGGGTCTATTTAAAATGGTAGAAGGTGAAACAGCACACAAAAGCGTGACCCGCGTTTATGTCTTTTGGAAAAGTCCCTTTCTTTCACTAGGAAATTCTAATTCTTTTATCCCTTTCCCTCCCTTTGTATTTTTATCGTAAAAATCTGAGCTGTTACCTTTATAATTTGATGGCAGAAGTTGATATCGATAAAATTAAATGAAAAAATTGTACTTATTAAAGTAAAATTTTTATTTAATTCAGAAATTATTATCTACTTTTAACCTACTTTAAGAAAAAGGAGGAGGTTCTCAGTTATTTCATCTGTATGTTTGACATACATGTTTTTATTTTAGATTTCCGAAGATTCCGGAATTAAAAGAAAAGTGGATAGAGAAGGTTAATAGGGAAAATTGGTTTCCAACAAAATACAGTACCGTTTGTTCAAGGCATTTCACCCCCGATTGTTTTGAATATTTAAAACAATGCCGACGTTTATTTAGTTCAGCGATACCAACGATGTTTTTGCCTATTTTGGTAAGTTTTGTTTTTATTGATATAATGAGTCCATAGGTTAAATTAATGTGCTTAACTACGTTTAGTGATACCCGCTATGTTTAATTACAGAGTTCATTACCCAATACTCAAGGGCCTGCTGAAGCAACAGCTGTTGATACACTATCTGAAGATCAGACTCCTTTACAGTGTTTTCCATTTAATGAAAGTAACATTTTTAGGCCTTCCCATGATTATGAAATTCCGGTGAGGTTTATTTTAATAACTTTCCTTGTTTGTTTTTTTTTTCTTCTTTTTAATACTTACATTACTTATTTTCAGAGTTCAACAATAAGTAAGAAAGAAGTAGTACACCCAGCAATTGTAGACCTAACTCCACGTAAACGAAAAATGAGACGACACATAGATCACCTTGTACATTCTCTTAACAAAAAAAAGAAAGAGGTTAAAAGGCTTCAAGATAAAAATAGATTATTATTTAAAAAAAATGCGAGTCTAAAAGAAATTTTAAATACTTTGACTAAAAAATCTTATATTACCCAAGAAAATGAAGACATTTTGAGTCGTATAGGTGTACAAAATCAAGAAATTGTTAAACGCCAAATATTAAAATCAAAAAAAGGACATATACCTAAAATTAAATACTCACCGGAGTTACGAGCATTTTCCTTAACTTTGCATTTTTACTCTCCGAAAGCGTATAATTTCGTTAGACAAAGTTTCAGCACATGTTTACCTGCTACAAGTACTCTCAGAAGTTGGTATCAATCCATTGACGGTAAACCAGGATTTACAAAGGAGGCAATAGAAACTATCAAAATAAAAGCTAGAGAATCCAAGAACAAAATTTACGCCACTATAATATTCGACGAAATGGCAATTAGAAGCGGTGTCGAATATCATCCCCAAGGCAGAAGGTATTACGGCCACGTGAGTTTTGGGGCTAGTTTAGAAACGGATTGTCAAGAGGAAGCTAAAGAAGCACTTGTTTTCTTGTTGGTGCCAATAAATGCATCCTGGAAAATTCCAATAGGATATTTTTTGATAAATGGCATTAATGCAGAACAAAAAGCCGCCCTTCTAACAGAGGCAATCCATTTGGTAGAAGAGGCTGGTGTAAACGTCAAAGCCATAACATTTGACGGCTGTCCAGCCAATATTACTATGGCTAAAAAATTGGGCTGTTCGTTTGAAGTTGATCAAATAATATCTACGTTTAAAAATCCCTGCAATGCTTCTGAAATAGCGGTATTTTTAGATCCGGCACATATGATCAAGCTAGTGCGAAATGTATTTGAGTTTTATAGGAATTTGAAAGACGAACGAGGCAATATTATATCGTGGCAACATCTGGTCAACTTACATAATTTACAAACAGCGGAAAAATTTCATCTAGCTAATAGACTAAGGGCTGCTCATATATTTTTTAAAACTAAAATTATGAAAGTTAGCTTAGCAACCCAAATTTTTAGTAAGAGTGTATCAGATGCACTAAAATTTTGCAAAGAAAAGCTTAATTTAAGTGAGTTTCAAGAAGTCAGACCCACAACACAGTTTCTGGATATGATGAATGATCTTTTTGATATTCTGGACTCGCACACCCATGGGTACGATTTAAAACGAGCAGTCAATGCAGAAAACGCTGCGACAGTTATATGTAAATTAAAAGCAGCAAGAGATGCTATATTAAATATGTCCACAGACATAATTGTAAAAAAAAAATAAAAAGGAAGTCAAGCTCGTAAAATCACCTCGCTATACCGGATTCGTAGGATTTTGTGTGTGTATAGAAAGTGCCATTGCTCTCATCCAAAACTTGGTCCTGAACTCAGAGTGTGACTTAAAATATCTTCCTCTTCATAAAATAAGTCAGGACCACTTAGAACACCTAACAAATAACAACCCTAGTGCTAGGGTATTTGAAAGCATATACAAGAAGCTCCTGACATATGCGCAAATAAAAAATAGCGGTAGTGGCAATTGTAGCGCTCTTGGTCAAATATCAATTTTGCAATGCACTTCTGCAATTAATCGTATTAATATTACTACGAGATACAACGACCAAAACATAGATATAGAGACAGAGACGATGGATTTTTCAGTCCTTGAAAGCCTGTTACCTAATTCCGAATTTGGTGCAAAAGTAGTCGAATATATGGCCGGCTACATTGTCCATGCTCTGATAAAGCAAATAAAATGCCAAACTTGTATCGGAGCGCTGATTGGTGTAACAAATGAAAACGCCTTACAATTTCAAAAGGATACTAAAAAAAAGTTATTGTACGCATCCACCACAGTATTAGAAATATGTCGTCGTTGTGAAATCTATATTAAAAGGGCTATAAACGAGAGTGGTTCGAAAGTGCTGTCTCCGAAATATAATTCCGACTATTTTATGAGATCAGTTTTAAAGTCTCTAATTGGGTATGATTTATTCCCCGATATTAGTTTTCATCAATATGAAATAGAAACAACTAATCATTTGATTGAATTAGGAAGATGCATAATTCAAAAATATGTAGATGCTCGTATAACATTTTTTACTAAAAACAATCAAGACCCTAAAACTCTAATTCGTAAAACTTATACCAAATTAATTCATTTTAAAAATCAATAATAAACAATTCTTGTTTTTCTTTTTATTATTTATCTATTGACTGATTTTGATTAAATATTATTATGTGATTTTATTGAGTATTTTTTTGTAATTTTAAGATTCATTTTATCGATATCGACTTTTTTCCCTTAGTCAAGTAGTGCAATCCCTAACCAGGCATAGCTATGCAACTTGACCTTGAACTGACCAATTGCAGCCGCGCATTCTTCCTCGTCCCCCGGCCCGCTGTGGTGAGTTGTGTTCTTAGAAGAAATCGGCCTATACGCTCTCTAGTGGATATATACTCTATGCTTCTACCCTATCATATTAGGGTCGGTTTCCAGTCTAACCAGATGCAGCTGAATACATGTATTTTACATAGATCGACTGCTTTTCTAAACTACAAAACCAAGTTTGTCATTACACACTGGGTTGTGGAGGCCACTCACTTCGTTACCAACGTGATAAGACTGACTGTCAGACTTTTGGGCCCCTGACTACCTGTAACAACTGTCATAGATCAACAAATTACAGCCAACGGTTTAAAGTGCTTTCCGAGGCACGGGGAAAACCCGGTACATGACGGATGTTCACCCATCCACAGACCGAACTAAGCAAGCACGGC
The DNA here is from genome assembly GCA_950022955.1 of Xestia ashworthii. Lineage (NCBI taxonomy): Eukaryota > Metazoa > Arthropoda > Insecta > Lepidoptera > Noctuidae > Xestia > Xestia ashworthii. The sequence continues at coordinate 15,397,747 of OX465572.1, forward strand.
TTAACCTTGAATATCGACTACCATTATGCACGGCAATGAGCTCTAAGTCTTCACGAAGACTAAGCGACGGTAAATGAACGCACTGAAAATCCTGCAGTGTATTTTATTTAGGCACTAGCTTCTGCCCGCGACTTCGTACGCGGATCCTGTTGCTTATGCCAGCGACAACGGGGTCGTCGAAGATCTGAAACGTCTGATGTCGAATTCTAAGAACCCGGGGACGGGAAAATAACGGATCTTTCCCACCTGAGCAACACATACCATTTGTTTCTTTTTGCCATTTAACAGCTTCACAAAAAGTACAATTTTTAGCCATAATTCCGATGGCGGAATATGTGGCGTATTCAATCATAGGAGACGTAAATGCACTCCGTGCCTTATCAACCCAAGGAAGGTCGCCATGCCCTTTTTTTCGGTTGGGAAATAATCAAATAACTTCTCCAACTCTGGGCGGAGCGGGAGGGAGTGTCAGATTTTTACTGACTAAAACCCATCCATGTTCCTTCCTCGCCCTTTACGTTCCAGGGCCACGGTATCTCTTTCGAACAGTCCCGCAGCCCCGGCAGGCTTCGACCTTTGCGGGCCCCTCCCTTTATGCTGACATCTCTTTGAGGCGAACGTGGAACACGAACGCGCCGTCGACACGGCAGGTCGCCATGCCCTACGGCAATATCTTGAGACACATCCGGTTTTTCAGATGATATCGACATTCTGTTCAGAGAATGTCGACGTCGATCAGAATTCAAACGTTCGTTCAATGAACGTGCATCGCGCATCACGCATCACGTTCATCACTCGTTTCAAAAGACCTGTTAGTAGATGTGCGAATACGCTGAAAACTCAAGCCTGATTCTGTATCGGTAAAAATTTCGGATTCGCTCACGATCAGCGGACAGTCGCGCATCACGTTCCGCACTTGTCTCTAAAGACCTAGAAGAAGCTATGCGTAGATACGCTGAGAACTCAAGCGCAATTCTCTATCCGTGAACGTCTCCGACGCGCGAGACAATGCGTGACGTTCACGATCAGCGGTCAGTCGCGCATAACGTTCCCTACTTGTCTCTAGAGATCTAGCAGTTGATGCGTAGATACGCTTGAAACTCAAGCGCAATTCTCTATCCGTGAACGGCTCCGACTCGCAAGACAATGCATGACGTTCACGATTAGCGGTCAGTCGCGCATCTATTCTTCACTGGTCTCTAGAGACCTGGATGTAGAAATACGCTGAGAACGCAGGCGTGCTTCGTGATCCGAAGAGGTTTCCACGGAGCAAGTTGCAGCCTGATGTTCTCGAACAGCATCAAGTCTCTCCTGACGCTCTTCGATAGATTCTTGGGATCTTATGATCCTCAATCTTTTAGCTCCTTTGGAACATTGGGAAAGATTTGACCTCTTTCTAGGCATGGTTATAGTTTTGTTGTGAAGATACCTGATCAATTGAAATCTAAGTAACTGCTCCCCTGCGTTACCGGGTAGGCTACCGAGTCACGTAGATAACTGGAAAAGGAAATTAATTCTACAACAGGTGTCCGAGATCTTCGATTTTTATAAGTCAACAGAGAGTGCTCATCAGATTGAACAACTTTTGCTAAGACGTCATTTATATATGTGTTATGGTGTAGCTGGGCTCTTGGAGTTCCACAACAGGTGTTCCAGATTTTCGATTTTTATAAACCAACAGAGAGTGCTCATAAAATTGAACAACTTTTGCTAAGACGTCATTCCTATATGTGTTATGGTGTAGCTGGGCTCTTGGAGTTCCACATCAGATGTTCCAGATCTTCAAAATTATACTCTCAGCAGAAAATGCTCATCATGTAGAACAATTTTTGCGATCGTGGCATTTTTGTATCTCTTATAGTTTAGCTGGTCGGTTGCGGTTCTGCATCAGGTGTTCAAGTTTCCAAGATAAATTATAGCCTCATAGCTTCTGCCCGCGACTTCGTTCGTGTGAAGTTTTGATATCGCAACGCATCGCCTACTCAACGGAAGTTTAAACTGCTTTGTTCCCGCTTGCAACATTTCTTATTGCTGCTCCGCTCCTATTGGTCATAGCGTGATGTTATATAGCCTATAGCCTTCCTCGATACATGGACTATCCAACGCAAAAAGAATTTTTCAATTCGAGCCAGTAGTTCCGGAGATTAGCGCGTTCAACCAAACAAACAAGCAAACAAACAAACAAACAAACTCTTCTGCTTTATAATATTAAAGTATAAAGTATAGATTCGTGTTGCCTTGCTTCAATCAAATCAAATCAGGTGAATGTGGTGGTAATGTAGTAGGTGTCTCTGGGACTCATTCCTCCATGTTCGTATATCGGGGATTCTATTTCAGACAGACAGAAAACGGAACAGAAAAAGACACATTTCATGAATTTTATCATATAAAAAACGTCACAAAACTGCACCCAAAACTGATATTAGAATTATTTTGTTATATCGATTCTAATATCAAAGTACATTGAAATCGTTTGACTATAAACTAGTCACAATGTAAGGTGTGATATATATTTATCCGTTTATCAGTAGCTATTGTATCCGACTTCCTCGTGATCGAAAACGCGTGGATAAGTGACTTAACATTATGCTTTTATCCGTTGAAAAGTTAGACAGAGTCTTTAACTGAGTAGTATATTGATTGAAGCAGTGATAACCTAGTAGTATGACTGCGCCGGACTGCATAGTCATAGGTATCAAGTTCGAACCCAAGACAGGCACCTCTGATTTTTCGCATTCATGTGCGTATTGTATAATCCACCAGTTATTTCACGAAGCCTTCACTGCCAAAAACTAACATTCGGGCCGCCATTAAAAACTATAGGTACTGGACAGGAACATAAAGGGTAAAAAAGGCACTTGTTTTCTCCGTCATTACGATCATTTTTTTTCTACACCATTCCTGGGAACCTTCAAGTTACGGAGATATTGTTGGTCAAAATACCAACTTTTGACAAGTTTTTTTTTTGAATTCAAGTATTTAATGTTAGATTTTTACTTTACACACCTCCAAGACCCCCTTACTTTTCAATCCATCCATCAAAACAATGTTTTGAGTGCGTTACATTGAGTTCTAATACAAAACATGATTTTTCTCCCCAAAAAAAGTCGTTTCACAATATTTTTTGCGTAAAGTTACTCAGTTTGCTTGGTTGAAGGCTACCACAAATTTAATAATGATGATTTTAAGTATGGAATCAGAAGACCTGACACGGCGACCCCAAAATAAATGACGTATGCCACATTGGGCACCCGCTTTAAGGGCACCTGAGTAAATGGCACCTGAGGTATTCCACATACGGCACCAATCAATATTTTTTGCAGGTTATAGTGGAATAGTTTATTATTTTAACTTTTATTCCACAAGCGGCACCTACGAACCAGTGTACTCGATAACCCGCACTTGGCTCCAGTGGTGGCTTACAGCCCACTCCATTAGAGACAGGAGCCCTGAGTCCCAACCACTGGCACTCTAATGGTTTACTACTGAGAATTAACATTTTGTTTTAGTTAGCCCGTATTTTGTTTACACAGCGCCATCTAGTGCACACTAAGCAACAAGGCTTGTGTCGTGGACATCAGATAGTTAATAGACTACATATATACTTTTTTGTTTGTAAACACATACTTATTATACATATGAACACGGAAACAAATGTCCATGCTCATCACACAAACATTTGCTCCTACCAGGATTCGATCCCGGGACTCTAAGAACGTGAGGCAGCCTCTCACTACCGCTGTGCTATTCGGGTCATCGCACTCCTGTTCAAAGGCCTTCCTTCCACATTCGAATTAGAATTTATTTAAGGAAAATTCCAAGGTAACTTTTGTTATTTGGGGATCGAACCTACTACTAGATTACTCGACGACCAAAACAACAAGGTCCTACCGCCTATATAAAAATTAAACAATTAATAAGAGGACTTCTTAATGCTTTAAGTTTCTGTAGTACTTTTTACACCGCCGCACCGCGCCGCCGCCCCCACAGTGCAAGATAAAATAGTGTAGACACAAACTGGTGCCTTAGTCTATACTTATATTATTAGGAGGAAAAATTTGTATTTTTGTATGTAACGTATAAACCTAAAAACTACTGGACCGATTTGAAAAAGCAAATAACATAGGCTGTATTTTATCCCACGGAAATGAGAACTACGCGGGTGAAACCGTGTGACGTCATAAAATAACTAGGTAACCGATACCTAATTTTTCCCCAAAATTATGATGAACATCGCTAATTAATTACTAATAACGAAATTTAAGTACCTACTTATCTACTTAATTTTGATCAAAAAAGATGTTTCTTTAAAGATAATGCAGTTGCTAAGCATTTCTATAATCAGGATAAACCATCTTGTAACAGATGTTCACAACACCTGCAAATTAATCGCAGGTAGATTTGAGACACTAAAATACCTATTGAAGTTCAGCTGCATCCGGCTGGACTGGAAGCCGACCCGAACTACACAGGGTCGTAGTAACTATTTAGTAATCTGTGACAGGGTAGACGACATCAAATATTTGATTAGTCCGTCACTTAGATTATCAAAAAATATTTGAGCCGTATTTTTTCTTTTGAAGATACGACAATTCTCAAAACTACACGCCTAGGTCACTAGGTATAATTTTTAGAGTGTACTGATGTCATGAGCCCCCACTCCCGAGTTTTGATGCGTTCTATCTTTGTCAATATTCATTGATTTTTCAAAACAAAAAATACCGTGCCCATTATTTTCCAATACTCTGACTGACGGCCTAAATAGATTTTCAATTTATTGATGGCGGAAAGTAGCCTGTTCTACTCGTATAACAGCGTATTTTGTAACAGGTTCTTTGTTACCTGGTATTTTAAACTTTACAACTGACATAATACTCATGTTATTTTACATTTTGAAAATATAAATAACATCTAAACGTTACATAAATAGTAAGAAAACATTAGGAACGAGACATAATCAATAATATCCATGTGTAACTGACAATTTTATCTTGATAACCTCAATTACAAACTTGACCTGAGAACCGGTGGTTTAAATTAATTAAAGATCTTGAAATAATAAGTATGATTACTAATGTGACACATGTAGATGTGTACGCACAAAGTAGTACGCTCTGCCTGCTTCTGTCTAGGTCTGTTTTTGTTTTATGTTAGCACGAACCAAAGACACGAGCTTGACGTGGAGAAAATATTAACCAATCACGATGGATTGTAAACGGGCTCGCCTAGAGTTCGATCCGCTAACGTATGTAGGTACTTGACTGATGGTATCCGTTAAAAAGCGAATTTGATTTCTTTTAGGGATAGCGTTGACGACTTTCTTTTTGTAAGGTCTGCGCCGAGCAACAACCAAAAAACTACGAAACTTTGCCAGCCATGTGGCATTATGAATGTTATCTAATCTACAAAGCGTTTTCTCAACGTATTTGGATCGACTTTCAGTCAAACCCGATGAAGCGGAACACCAGTACGGGATTCATTAGAATTTCATCATCATCATAATCATGATTTCAGTAGAAAGACTGATTGCTGGACATTGGCTTCCTCCAAATGTTACCACATGGACCGGTCACGTGCTACTAGCATTCAGCGGATCCCCGCTACCTTCACCAGGTAATCGGTCCACCTAGTTAAGGGCCTTCCAACGCAACGTGTTCCGTAGTTTCATTTTATAGCCTAATAAATAAGACGAAAATAAGACTAAAGATTATGAAATATGACAAAATAGAATAATATGACGGCATTAGAATAAGGGAAATCGTACACGACAAAAGTTTAAAGAAAAAAACTAATATCTATCATGCAGATAAATTAGGAATGCTTGGAAATCCTGCGCGTTGCACGCCCATGGTTAGTAGATAATTTGGCAATCTCAATTATAATGCTGTAATCAAATCATCCGCTGATCGAGCGATGTAGCGTGAGATACCCAGAGCTCACCATCTGACCTCCACACGCCTACCATGTGTCTATCGATAACCTAAGGTTAGGAAAATTGCCAGACTTTTGGAAAAAAATTCGTCATCATATTTGCGAGTACCGGGAGCAAAGCCACGAGCCCCTCACTGATAATGACGTATTTTTTCAGACAAAATGGTTAGTGTCAAGTCTGGATTGTGGAGTGGGGTTCCGTAGCTCGTCGAATTTGAGTTACAAATGCAGTGATGCACGAATATAATATTATTTTGTGATTATAACAGACTTTAAGTATTAAAATGTCTTGCTGATGTTTTTGACTTATGATTTTATTTTTTTCGGCAACATCAATCCTCGTCGGGAAGTTAGCAAGAGGGTCGAATACCTGAAGGAAAATTAAGAAAATTGTAAAACCGACTCGAAGATTTTGATAAATTGATTTCCTCTAGAAATTCTGTCCATTTCTATGAGAAATATAATTATGTTTTATGATGTCATCTTGTTCGAAAGGAAAATTGGGGTTAATATCCCGTTTGTTTGGCAATAGACAGATTGCAATAAAAACGAATTAGACAGTTCTATGGCCGATAATTTCCAATAAAAATGTTTTCCTACGTATATTTAATCGGTTTACATTTTTATTTGCATAAAGATAAATTCAGCTCATTAATTGTTTATTTGTTTCAATTACAAGATGATTTTTATCAACGAAAACAAAGTCTGGTGTTTATCTGTCACCTGCCCGTGTTTATTATAATTCAGAGACACAGAATAAGGAGGGACTTACTAAATACAAATAAACGATGATTTACGGACTGAACACATCATAATAATCATCATTATAATTCGCGATAAATACCCGTTTCTATATGTTTTATGATTTACGGACTGTTTCAGTGGACTTTGGACTTATGACAAGATGCTGCAGTTTCTGAGATAATTGAAATTATGAGGACATAGGATACTTTTATCCCTATTATATTACCGTGGAAGGAAATCTGACCTAAATGTGGAAAAATGCACGTGCAAAAGAGTTATCATTTAATACGTGTTAAAGAAATACTACGATTGCTAATACATAGAAGTAGTAGTAGCCACCGCATTATTACGGTGACTACTACTTGACCACTACTTCGATTTATTAGAAAATGTACAGCAGTGCTTCTTCAGTTTATATAAAAAACCAGGAGCATTATTCATAAACTAATTGGTCATAAACCATAACTTAATAATAATCATTATTTTTAATAGGTAAACCATTACTAAGCTAAGCTTCTGAACTGTAATCATTAACTGACGTAATTTCAAGATGCAATTTCATTAGCGTTTTCAAATTCCGATATGGACCCCTAAAACTTAATTATCTATATCACCGCTGTAGCACGCGCCGTCTCGATGTTTCCGATCTATAAAACGTTCACACTTACATAAATATACGATTTAGTCAACAATCACCGTTTGCACTTATCATTTTGCTTAAAACCTTGCGGCTAAACGCTCCTCTTACTAACACGAGAAATAATATCGATTTAAAAACACATCGGTATTTTCGAATATTTTTTTGTGGACTTAGCATATTTTTCGTGATTCTTTTGGAGTACCTACCTGGTATTTTTTGGGATATTTTTGTTTACCTGTTATTTTTTGTAACAATAATTTGAATACCTGGTATTTTTCGAAACGGAATATTTTGTGTTTTGTGGTTCCTGAGTTTGGAATAATGGCAATCAAAGCGATGTCGGTGAGTTGAATTTTTGTTTTTGTTTTTATTATTTGTTGTTATTTATTTTCCGACTTACTTTCATTTGTTTTTCGTTAATATCCTTTGTAAATTGCACTATTTTTTTTGTAAGGGTTTAGATCAAGTACAATGTTTAAGTTTATCTTTTCATCATTAACTTGTATTCATAGTTTTAGGGTTGTAAACATGATTTGGCGAACTGTAAGATGTTCAGTTTTGTTTGATCAAGCCACTGAACCTGGCTTGGAAACCAAAACCAATTAACCTGACTTGGAACACAAAATATATTACTTATATCACGTACAGACATAGTGTAAGATAAAAAAAAGGTATCTTACTTGACTAGTAACCATGCTGTGTTCAAACTTGCTGTTAGCGACAGTTTATAATAACAGACTACTGTTATCTTAATCCAAATAGCATTATTTTTGTCTGAGATATTTTAGGTACCTACTACTTAGAGGTCCTTTACATCTGGTATCAAAACAAACACCTAAGACGTAAAACTTAAACAGTTAAGTAAAGCTATAAAAAGTTCTGGTATTGGGTTATTGAAAACTTTGGTTGAGGTTCAAATATTAATCATTTTGTTAGGGTTTGTTTATACCTTGTCTGAATGCTGTTTGTCTAGATACCCGGCCTAGAGAATCAGAATAGGACTGCGTCTGTTACCATTTTAAGATATTTAACGTGATTCATCAACAGGTTAACAATCCTACATAGGATGATTCTATCAAACAGCCAGGCCAGGTCTATTTTTAAGAGACAGAGTTTAATTTATTATTCACAGATCCAAATCCAAATGTTTAATGTAAGTGTTCTCTACCACTAATTCAAAATTATAAACAGCTGATACATTCAAATTCTGTGAATTTTGGGAAATAAAGATATTTATGATTATTGATATTCAAAGCTGCGTTGATTTTTTCTTCAAAATATTCATAATTGATTTTTCACATTTATGAATTTATTTACGGACAAATTAAAGAATTTATTATGTGCGTAGTTTATTTTATCACGTAAATTTTACTAGCGAGGCGTCTAATTCCTCACTGAATAAAAACCCGTCCAGATTGAGCAATTATCTTTAAAGCGAATCATTTTCCGAATTCGCAGCAGTAATAAATTCCTCTAATATTAGTAAAATTGTTGTTACACATTTTAGCAGAATCATACTTGGTGCAAATATTTCCATCAAATATGTAACAACACCTGTTTGACAAGATAAATTGTGTGCTATGAATTATTTGTAGGTACGCAGATGATTTTATGAATTGTCATCTTGTGGCCATTTAAGGATATGTGATTTGATTAATACGATTGTGCTTAAGCGACATTTTGAGACCCCTGCTCTACAAAACTTAGTAAACGGTGCTTTGGGTCGCAAAATACGATTCAGCAACCGTTCTCCTAAGACCGATTCGCCATTGGACTGTTCGTCGACAGGATGAATTATTTATGTCCGTTTCCCCAGCAGGGTCTTTCACCTATGGACATTTCGCCGACAGAACCTTTCATATGCGTCACTTTCGACGATAGCCCTTTCCAGCTACAAAATGTTTCACCGAAACGACGCTAAACCTTTAACTACGACCTTTCCATCTACGACACAGAATTTGCCGTCAATCTTAAGACAAACGATAGGTACTACAAAAAGCTTACTGTGTCTTTACTAAGAGATCAGGGCCGGCTAGTTACCCTAGAGAATTTAAACTTTGCTTAGAACTCAAAATATTTAACATTAAATAAAATCAAGTTAAAAAAACTATAACCTGACTAAGGAAATTAAGGGGTCTACCCACTGTATGAATGCTATGATTAAAGATGGAAAGGAAAATTTATCAAAATGACATTCGTGTCTCAGAAAGCACGTTAAAAATTCAGTCTTGATGGGCAATTTATTAAAAGCCTGAAAATCAGTCTATTAAAGGGGTATCGTTTTTCCACGATTGGGCTATAGAGATCTGATAGACAATTCTCCCATGTTAAATACTAGTATTCACTCATTCAACCTGCATCTAGTTCGATCAAAAGTCATTAAAAAAAAAAATTATAAATCAAATCAAATCAAATCATTTATTCTTTGCAAACATGGGTAATAGGTACAATGATGTTCTTTTAGAATAAAGTTCTCCACATTTTGCCGTCATATGGGCATGCAAATAATTGGTTAACAATAAAATTACAAATTCAAAGTGTCAAAAATAGTCAGTCATTAAAAATAAATATAGAAATGTCAACATGTTCAAAGTAATTAAAATAAATAAATAATGTCAAACGAAATATTAATAACATTATGCAAAAAACATTATGCATTATGCATTATAATAAAATAAAATCATTTATTTCAGGTCCGAGACCCATATAAAGCAAAGATACTCGTAAAAATAGATAGGTCACATAAATACAAACACATAAATTATAGAAATCATACCAATACAAAAAAATATTAAAATGTCATAATTACATTAAAATTACATTGGAAACATTATTGAATTAAACTAGAATTAAATAAAATAAATAAATATCGCTGGACATTAACACACAGCGCCACCTAGTGCCACACTAAGCAAAGCTTGTGTCGTGGACACCAGATAGTTGATATACTACAAAAAGGGTGTACAACACCTCTTCACGAAGCCGAAAGGCACTTGTCCTCCCCATCATTGCGATCATTTTTTAAAATTAAGGTTAGAATTAGCACCTATGGAAGGTAAAAATTACAAAAAACATCCCCTAAAACGCCCGCCCCCTCTTGGCCAGTCTGCACTTCAGTCCGACCCCAACATAAATAATTAAATATCGTTGGATTGTACACAGTGCCATCTAGTGTCACACTAAGCAACGAGGCTTGTGTCGTGGACACCAGATAGTTGATATACTACATAGATACTTTTTGTTTGTAAATACATAATTATTATACATATAAACAGGCATGACTCGGAAACGAACAGTATAGTTGGAAAAGTATTGAAAATCAAACTGAAACACGTAGTTTCACTTATATTGTCATTTACTGACACTAATTCAAGTACATAAGCAGCTTCGCAATAACCTGCACAGATATTCCGCTCACCCTAAGCGATAAAACTCAATTATTTTAATTGGCAAACGTATAATTATAATTAAAATGAGTCACTAAAGAGAAATGTTATTAACCTGTGTACTATCTTGTATGTGGCCTTTGACACAGCACGTGGTGTATGCATTCATTAGCAATTCATAAACAAAGTGGGAGGTGCTTTTGTTGGGCGTGGCGATGGGCGTGATTTTTTTGTAATGTTTCTATGAGATTGTGCAGGTTGATCAGCGTGGGCGCAGGTCTGATTGCCGTGGCTCCGCCCCACTTTGCGTTGTAGGTACCACGCCTTATAGTCGTGGAAGGTTTATAGGTACTACGTAACTGTTACTTTAACAGACGTACCTGTTATTTTTAGGTGGTAAACAGTACGAGTATGCCAGTACTTATTTTTAAAGATTATAATTTAAAAAACCATTTTAATAATTAAAAATAACGAAGTATACCTATATCTACATCATTACAATTAAAACAACTTGTAACTATAACAACCAATATAAGACTAAATATAAAACTAATAATAAACTGTTATATAAACTTGTGTAATGATAATTATAATTTTTACAACCCTAAGTACTTGGAAATCTTTTTGATAATTATAATTATCGTCTGGATCGGTAATACCTAACACAATTATTTCATCACCACTGCTTGCTAAACGGTGAAGGAAAACATCGTGAGGAAACCAGCATGTCCTAGAACCAAAAATTCAAAGACATGTGACATCTACCAATAAGCACTGATGGAAATACGTGTCTATTATTTTCCAATACTTAACTCTAACTGACGGACTAAATATATTTGCAATTTTTTGATACTGCTGTCGTCATGCATATTCTGTTAATCAATAATGCGCATTTAAAGTCTTCACGTGGCATACGACGTTAGGTTCTGTAAACCGAGCATGAAACTTCGAAGCACTCGTAATATGCTTTAGCTCAAAGATAAGCATATCAGTTACCGGGTTCGAACCGGTCTGAAGCAGTTTTGTGAAGATAGTGTCGGATCACTGAAAGAGTAACAATGTATGATAAATAGTGATTGTTTTCCTTAAAACAAAGGTCGTTTTAGTACAGCTACGTCATGCGGTCGGCTTCCAGTCTGGTTCAAATCCGGCTCGAAGGACAATAAAAAGGTTCATAACTATATAAAAATGAAAAGTCTCGTGCGCAATGTCTTAGCAACTTTAGGGACAGCATCTGTCAAATCAAAACCCAATGTGGCCATACAAAAAAAATCTTAATGTTCTGAACAACCCGAACCCAGCTGCATACCAATATTTTACACGGAGCGACTTCCTATATGACCTCCGCAATCCAGATAGTACTGAATAATACGAAACCTTGGTAAGACAGATTGTCAGACTTTCGGGTCACTGACTACCTGTAACGGCTGTCAAAGAGACTTAACTTGCTTTTCGAGGAAAGGAGGAGACTCGATATGTAATGAATGGTCACCCATCGTGGACTGACCTTAATTTTTAAGCTCGACTCAATTTTGAAGGTCACCCCGTGCAGCTGCTATTATTTAACAAAGAGCATAATGATACTTAGTTGATTACCCCATTGGTCTAGTGGTCACAAGCGCCACTGCTGACTATGAGATCCTAGCCGGGTTCGATTGGTCTGGCGAAGTATTACTGGGTTTTACCATCAGCAATTTCTCAGTAAACTCCACGGAGTCTGGATTAGTGTCCGCTTGTTGGGATGTTACATGGGACTTAAACATACACCTCTATCTAACACTTTGAAGATAACAGGCGTGATGTGTTAATTAAACAATTGGATTGCCGATGAAATGTCAGGCTTATGAGATTATTAAACAACGTGGGTCTATCCTCATTGTGTAATTTCCGTTATCATTTTATTGCCATTCATGGTGTAAGTCTGAAAGTCCAAACCTAAAAACTTCTACATCATCGTCACGAGTTATTACAAAGATTAATCAAACATTCGTTAAATGGAGCGATAACTACTAATTACTCCAATTGATTGATCGCGCAGACAATCCCAAATACTTATATGCTATGAAGTGAAAACATTCATATCTGATTAAACCAATTACAATGCGATAAGTCTTTTAAGCGATTACAGAGATTACAAAGTCTGAGATGTCTTGCTTTAGCAAGAAATCGTACTATTGACTATTGATTAGATTTTTTGGGTTCCGTACCCCAGTTGTCAAAAACATATTAGGACTAACTTATAAGATCATTTTGTTGTTCGTCTGTCAAGACTCTTTTACTCAGGAACACGTGGAGGTATCAAGCTGAAATTAATATCAAATACTCAGGTCTTAGGTCAGAAAGGGGTGTCGCCCGACTGTTTACCTAACTTTTCAGTCGCGTCCAATTAAAGTTTAAGAATCGACCTTTCCGGAGGCAAATACACCCTATAGAACTCATCATCATCTGTCCCCAACTATGTTGGGGTCGGCTTCCAGTCCAACGAGATGCAGCTGAATACCAGTTTGTTACATGAAGCGACTGCCTATCTGACCTCCACACCCCAGTTAGTACTGGACACTACGAAACTCTTTGATAGGAATGGTTGTCAGACTTTTTGGGCCATTGACTACATGTGACGACTGTCAAAGATCTACAAATGACGGCCGGGACCAACAGCTTAACGTGTTTGCCGAGGCTCAGAGGGAACTCGGTATGTACGGGTGGTCACCCATCCACAGACCGACCTAGGTAAGCACGGCTTACCTAACCTAAAGATCGACCCTATAATAACTACCTAACTAACTTTGGTAGGTATATCGAGATTAGAGTGTAAAATAACGCGCAAAACAACATTGAATGTGTTTTTTTACCTTTAATTATCAATTGGCGCGAACAGATAATTAACAGACCTCAATTGACCCGGCTAATCAGACTGCTTATATTTTTAATTATTTACTCAGACGTAAGTCTTAAAAAAACCTTAACGAAACTTCTCCCCGTCACTGCGATCATTTTTCGTTCTACACCATACCACCTTCTAGTTATGGAGATATTTGGGGTCAAAGTCATAACTTTAAAACAAGTTTTTTTTTATTTAAGATTTTAATGTGAGATTTTTACTTTAAAACCTCCACGACCCCCGTACTATTCATTTAATTTAATTTAATTCCCATTGTTACCCACATCATAAATTTTTCCCTTTTCACTGGTGTGTTTCCTGACTTGTGGTGTAAAGCTTATATTATCCCCCTTCCAAAGATTCCTAGTCCCAGTTTGCCAAATCACTACAGACCTATCTCCATTCTTCCTTTCCTTTCCAAGATCCTTGAAGCAGCGGCTCTGAGGCAAATAGCGTCCCACGTTCACAAGAATAGCCTGTTGTCCGAATTCCAATCCGGTTTTCGGCCTGGCCACAGCACAGCCTCAGCCTTACTTAAGGTCACAGAAGACATTAGAGATGGCTTGGAGAATTCGAGGGTCACGGTATTGGTTTTAATAGATTTTTCCAACGCTTTTAACACCGTTGACCACGATATCCTCCTCGCCATACTGTCTCAAGTTGGGGTCTCTTCGTTGTCACGTGATTGGTTTTCTTCATATCTTCGTGGTCGCCAGCAGGCGGTGCGTGCCGATCAGGATTACTCCGACTGGTGCGACCTGGTTGCTGGCGTTCCACAAGGCGGTATACTCTCTCCTCTCTTATTTTCGTTATTTATAAATTCTATTACCACTATCCTCAAGTGCTCTTACCATTTGTATGCTGATGACCTGCAACTGTACGCTCAATCGGACATTGCCAACCTCGATCATTGCATCTCGTCACTTAATGCTGATCTACGAGCTATCGAGGAATGGTCTGGCAAATTTGGTGTTGCTATCAACGTCGGGAAATGCCAAGCCATTCTCATTGGTAGCTCGTACTACCGGAGAAATTTGGACACTGGCCGGCTGGTGCCGCTTATGTTCGACAACACCGTTATACCTCTCTCACCTCACGTAAAAGACTTGGGCCTGTACATTGACGATACTTTCAGCTGGAATAAGCAGGTGGCCCAGGTTAGCCAGAAAGTCACTTACTCACTGCGGTCTCTCTATAGATTTAAACATTTTCTCCCATCTAGCACTAAAACAACTTTGGTGCAGGCGCTTGTGCTTCCCATTATCGACTATGCTGATGTTTGTTACCCTGATTTAACCCAAGAACTTCTTAGCAAATTGGATCGTCTTCTGAACAATTGCATTCGTTTCATTTTTGGCCTTCGCAAATATGATCATATCTCTTCGTACCGCTCTCAGCTTAAATGGCTGCCTATCAGACTCAGGAGGTCCCTCAGATCTCTCTGCTTGCTTTTCACCACCATGAATGATCCATGCGCTCCTGAATACTTAAAAACTTATTTTAAGGTGTTGGGTAGTTCTCACAGTCGGAACCTTCGAGCTTCCAAAAACCTTATCCTTCAAATTCCCTCTCACCGTACTGGTTTTATGTCCTCTTCTTTTGCTATCTCCACTATAAAACTCTGGAACGCGCTACCCCATGGCATTAAAAAAGCCGAAACCAAATTGGCTTTTAAAAAAGCAGTTCGGAAATTTTATTTAAAGTCGGTCTAAATTGTTTACCTTATTAATATAGCTATTCATAGAGTCGTAGTAATTATATCGCAAGGTTTCTCGTATTTCGGACTATTTGTATGTATTTTAATATATATTAGTTTATTTTTTATGCTTATTTATGTATTAGTATGTAGGTACCCATTTATGTGTTTTATTTTAGGCTTACAAGATGGTATGTTTATTTTTATTTTTATTGTACTCTATCACAATGCTGTCTATTTGACCCAATGGTTGACTGGTAGAGAATGCCTTGTGGCATTAAGTCCGCCTATGTACCACTTTTGTACATGAAGTTTAAATAAATAAATAAATAAATAAATATTCAATCCACCAATCAGCAAAACATGTGCCTACGCTACTGGAGCCATCCTGTAGGACCAACCTGAACAAGTTTGCCCCCTTTGCACGCGCCATAAGACTCTTAAATATTATTTCAGTTGAGGTAGATATATTTCACTGCAGCCTGATGCAGTTCACAGGAGTTGCGCTGAAGTGCTTCGAGAATTTATAAAGATGTTTGTTTAAATTGTAGGTATTTTTAATGCAAGTCTGTTTATTATTCGTAAGTGAGTTAGAGGTATCTTGGTAGTAACATCGCATTGGCGTTATAGCTGTTAAGGTTTTATTTACATAATTTTAAATAAATGTGATAAAAAAAACCTTGTGGAAAAGTTGTAACTTTGACCCCCAATATCTCCGTAACTAGAAGGTTCCCCAGGTATGGTCTAGAACTCTAGAACAAAAAAATGATCACAGTGACAAGGAGAACAAGTTCCTTTCAGCTTAGTTAACAGTGTATTTACACCCTTTAGATAAAGTTCCAAAAAAAATCTATATATATACTAATATATAGAAGAGTTTGTTTGTTTGTTTGGTTGAACGCGCTAATCTCAGGAACTACCAGCTCGAATTGAAAAAATCTTTTTGCGTTGGATAGTCCATTTATCGAGGAAGACTATAGGCTATAGACATCACGCTATGACCAAAACGAGCGGAGCATAAATGAAAAATGTTACAAAAACGGGGAATATTTATTCTTTTTGTGTTTGTTCTATTTTGATGATTCTTTTTTTTATTTAAAAGCTGGTGCTTTTCGTGTAGTCTCATTTAAATTTGGTTAAGATCTAATGCTGACCTTCGGATATATTAATGGAACTCTTCAAAATTAGACAGCAAATCTGCAGTGATTGCTGCAATCGCTTGGATGTTTATTATTTATATAACATCATGACAGAACGTCACGCCTGTATTATCTGAGGGGGTACGCAAATGTGTACAATATTCCCAGATTTCGACAGTTAGGTGTGTTAAGTTCCATTTATTGGGGATAAGTCTATTACCGTGACATGTACAGTTTTTATTTTTATTTTATTGAAAACGGTGTACTCCAAGGGTAGTTTGATGAGGGTTAGGTTAGGTTCTGATTATGGGATCCATGACAAAGTAACGGAACTCTTCAATTCGTAGGAGCAAATTTACGATACTCGGCCAAATCTTTTATAGGCTACCCGGATTTAAGTACCCGTATTTAAGTCACCTACCATAACGTCGTTACTAATCGACTTAAAAAGGAGGTTCTCAATTCAATGATCCCCGATTACTCGAAGATGGCTGGACCAATTTTATTGTTTGAAAGGGTATACTTCCCAGGTGGTCCCATAATCATCAAGTCAGGATACTGATGATAGGATCCTGGAAAAATAGAGGGAACTCTCCAAATTTTATAGGCACACAAGAAGCGATTTGAGTAGTTTTAGGAGGAGTACTTTCTCGGAGTGATTCCATTTCAATTTGGTACAGATCTGATGAAGAACTTCAGAGATAGGCAACGGAACTCCTCAATAAATGATAGCAAATGTGATTGCTGAAATCTCATGTCTGTCTATTGTTTACACCAGTTCATAACAAAAAGTCACGCCGCCGCCGGTACGCTGTGAAAGGGTAAGCACATAATATGAACCTTTAAAAAGTGAAAAATAAAAAAAACTCTTTTGCAAAAAATAAAACCGACTACACAAAAAAAATTAAAAATAACTTGAGCTTCAGAAGTCGGTGATAAAAACTAAATCAATTAAACAAAGGTATAGTCGGTAGGTGGTAGGTGGTAGGGTAGGTAGGTCTCTTTTATGTGACGCAGACGAAGTTGCGTGGATCAGCTAGTTTAAATCAGCATACGGTTGGCAACCCTGTAAACATCCAAAGCAACCTTTGCACCAACAAAACAGTCAATCGAACTTTTCAAACCCATTTTCCTTGTACCAGATTCGGAATCGGTGTCGATCAAAACAATCACGTACTTATACTACTCTTGCAAACTAGGTTACTCCTCCCGAGTACTATTATTTTAATCAGCAATGGACCGGCTTTGCTGTTATCACGATTGATGGCTAATAAGCCCTTGTTATCAGCTACAACTACTTTTGTCAATTGGGTTACGAATAGTACTATTTGTTTGTTTTGATTGTTATCTTGTTTACTATTAAGTATTAAAGGTTTGGCCAGACTGGAGCGTGTCCCGTGGAGCTTTAGAGAGAGAGCTCGTAGGGGTGAACAATTTCTCTACGTTTTGTGTATTTGTAAAAAGATTTTTGATTATAAATTGTTTTTTTTTCAAGAATTGCGAGGCTTGCATTAATTTTGTTGTCATATAAAAATCCCAAACATTATTGACATAATTATTTTTGAAGTGAAAACTTTTTTTTGAAGTGAAGGCGCGTTGAGCACTTTTTGGGTGAAGAAAAATCATGAAACTCGCGTCACCTATGCTTCTCGTAGCACTCGTAGCCGAAGTCGTAATCGCCGTAGCGGATCGGCTACGAGTTTTCACTTCGACATAATTTTTTTAAAATTACTGTACCAAATGCTTTTCTCAAAAAATGTACAGACGAATAAAATAGCTCTCGTATCTATCTCCATCCAGTCTAAATTCAATACTTTTTTTTGTTCAGAATTAACCAAGTTTTTAGTATTTACCTAAAAATGCAACGAAATAAACTATTGCGCTAACGCCCTGTGACCACGAATCATTACAAAATGATTATTTTCTTGACCCGCTTTTCAACCTGGTATATACCAATTGTTTACGTCAACATGACCCCATGCTCGTTTCTAATAACCTATATTGGTCTAACAAACACAAATGCCCTATTTTCCGAGTAGCTTTTTATCATTATTAATGGGTGTTTATATAAATTGATTGTAATAAATTATTGTTTAAGATAAGGTTATTGTTTGGTTACAAAATGTTGCGGTTGCTATTGTACATAAGGGGTTATCGAATGGCGTGATTTGGTGATGGTGCAATACCCCTGGTGTTTGGTAAAAGTTTTGAGGGAATTAGCATGTTGGAGTTACTACAGTCTACAGTGATTTATTATTAGTTTTTTAGCTTTAATTTGAAAACTTTGCTTCTTTAATTTGGTGATAGTCATTTAAAACTGTGAATGAATTGGCACTACTGATTTTTATCACTAAACACTTGCAGTGTTCTCTTCTATAAGCCTTTGACAGTTCAACTTGAAAATGAAATCTTTGATAGATATTATTACAAATTTGGTGACAGTTATAAGAAACTACAAATACAATAGGAGTATCAAAACTTTTAGAAATTCAACTTAAAACAACAAAGGCGGTCTTAAAGCTACAAGGCCTTCTCTACCTGTCCACCTTTAGTAAGTCAAGTTTTTCGATAGTCTTGATCCGCCAATAATCCGCCTCCAACCTTCAATGCGTTTTAATATAACATAATATCAAGTCTATAATCCCTGAAGAGTTAGGCAGATGTGTACATAATAGTACATCGATCGAAACGACAAAATTTTTGACTGATTAAACTATTTTTAATTTACACTAAGTTGTATCTAATTCTGTCTCTCTTTGTCCACAGACATACTCGATAGCCTGCATGCTACTGGTCCTGTGCCTGGCGATCCTCGTCCGGGAATCAAACGCGCGACCCCCATGGATGGCACCTGGCAGCGGAGTCTTCAACGAGTCTACTGAGTGCCATACAGATGTAAGTACTTAAGATGTATTATCAAGCTTTTACATTTTCAATAACTTACCAGCCGGTTTCGATAGACATTTTGCTTACTGGACGGTTAGAAACAAAACGTCATAGAAAAGCTTTTCGCTTTTTGCTTTTGTTGTGTGATAGACTCAGGACCCAACCACTGGATGGAGTTACACAACCCAAAAATCCTTGCCCATGAGAAGCACTATTATAAGAGAATGGTTCGGGAAGCGATTGAGATCAAGAAGTACCCTAATTTCAATCGCGAAGACGGCTTCAAACTCTCTTCAGCGTGGAATCCAGTGATCACTAAGTGTACTCGTCAAGTGAAATCGCCTCAATATACGGACACTGTTAGTGTAGTGTGCTGTCCTAGTGTGAACCGGCCCTAATTAACATTTATGAAGATGAGTGAGGGTAGTTGAAAAAACGCCTTCACTTTGCTGTCGCGGTACCTCCAATACTTCAGTCTCCCCGCGACCACGGCTGGTGCAATCCGGTCGAAACGTCGGGATAAAATTAAAGGTAAATTCGCGATAAATACCCGGATGTCATATGTTTTATAATGTGTTATAGAAAAGCTTTCTTTGTTTTTTCTTTGAATCAAATGACGGGTAGGTGACGCAGATAAGATATTCTTTGTTTATAGAAACATCGATAGCTGCGGAAGTAGGCACATTATATTAGTAAGTAAGTAAGTTACAGAAAACAGCCGTTAATTAGCAGATTTAACTGCGATTTAGAGCAGCCAGTGTTATAGTGAAATATCGAATATTAACAATAGGCTAGTTTCCACCATCGATAAATTACCAATCTAATTAGTCCGTCAGTTAGAGTATTGGAAAGTAATGGACACGTATTTTTTGTTTTTGTAAATCAATGAATACTAACAAAGATAAAACGTATCAAAACTCAGGAGTGGGGGCTCATGACGTCACAACGCACTAAAAACTATAGCACGGCGTGACGTATTGCGAATTTTAAAAACGTCGTATGTTCGTCAATTCTGGTTTACGTAACAAAAGAAAAAATAGGTGTCAAATATTTTTTTACAATCTTACTGACGGACTAATTAGTTTTTTTTAGGACACAAGCCTTAATTCTTCTTCTTTTATTTTAGTAGATGTTAAGCTACCTACCTAAAAAAACTTCAAACCTACACTAATTAATGTGTAAACATAATTTGTAGGCCTTGTAAGGCAGCACATAGTGAGACTTTACTTATTTTTATAACACCATGTACCTACTTTTACCTAAAGGGTGTAAAACACCTCTTCACGAAGCCGAAAGGCACTAAACTGGTTCTCCCCATCATTGCGATCATTTTTTTGTTCTACACCCCATACCTGGGAACCTTTTACGGAGATATGGGGGGTCAAAGTTACAACTTTTTGACAAGTGTTCTTTGAAATACAAGTTTTTTTTGTACGATTTTGACTTTTAATACCTCCACGACCCCCGTACTATTCAATCCATCCATCAGCACAATGTTTTAAGTGGCTTTACATTAAATTCTACAACAAAACATGATATAAATCATGTCACCTCAAAAAAAAAGTTGTTTCCCAGCAATAATTTTTGCGTAAAGTTACTTAGTTTGATGTACAGGATGCTTGGTTAACGTGTGGGCAACTTATACTTTCCTTAGCCTATCATGTGTCCCACTGCTGGGCAAAGGCCTTCCCTTTTTCCTTTAAAACCTCTCTATCTTGTGCGATATCTTGTTCGCCCCGCAAACAAGATCAGATCGTCACACCAGAGGCCCTACTCCCTAACGTTTCGTCCGTATATTCGGATCTATCCGCCTCTCTCACTCGCACTCATCTGCAGACGTGCGCGAGAGAGACTGATAGATCCGAATATATGGACGAAGCGTTAGGGAGTAGGGCCTCAGCTTCGCCGCGGTCTATCTCGACGGCGTGGAACGCAGGCCGTTAGTGTTTCTTACGCGATCTGTACGCTTCACACTGATTATACTGCGTTCCATTGCCCGCCCGCAAATATTGAGTTTGGACTTCTGTTGTTCAGTAAGTGTCCAACTTTGCGCACCGTGTAGGTTAGGACTGGCAGGATGCACATGTCGATGAGTTTTCTTTTCAGTGTCATTGGAAGACTTCCCTTCATGTGCTTCTTTGAAAACTCAACTCATACTTATAAAATGTAATTGTTATATGTTATCTTTATTGAAGATTTCTTAGAGAATTGAAACATGAAGGTAACTTAGAGTTACATTATTAGATAATGCTTAGATGAAGAGGAATAGTTATTGGAAACTTGCAGGTTTTAGTTATTCAGAAACCCTTTCCGTTTTAAAAAAACTTCTAGAAGTGAAATACATGGACTGTTTCCAGAGCATATAGGTAACAATAATTTATTAAAGCCATTAACAGCCAAAAATATATTTAAGTCACAATTATCTCCACAGGGTCAAACGACAGAGGTCTCATACCACATGATTGGGTTTTTTATTACTTGAATTTGAACACAATTTGTTTAATTTGAGTATTTTGTGTATAGATAAACAATAATTAGGTTAATTCTTATCCGTTTGTTTGTAAATTTTGTGCTAAAATCGTAGAACTAATCAGTAGATTGTATGTCTTCCTCTTTCGTGGAAAATTTTAATAACTTTGTGTCATAAAAGTAAATGGTAGGTATACCTAACAGGAAATCATAGGGTTGTAATTGTATTAAAAAATGAAAAAAAAACCAATACAACCAAAAAAAAAAACAAAAAAAATACAATTACAACCATTATGATCAGATTTCCTAATGATTTGTCTAGTAGAAAGATTGTCACATTGTTTTACTAGGTACCAACTTTTTTTAAATCTTTTTGCGCATAGATTTCTTACCGATTATAACAGTACTGGTTACTAGGCTGTGGTTACGCTCACATACTTAAGAATCACATCTTCATGTACTTGAAGACTTAAATGTACTCAAATAAAAATATCCTATGGAGTACCCCCCATTCGTCATTCTGCTGCCCTTATGCCAAATTCATTTGGGGTCGGCGTTTTTTCTTCCATATGCTATGGAGAACCCAAGTGTGCTAAAATATTACAGTTTCGTTGACCCGTTCAAGTTGAAACGTGATTATGTTACTAACTAATTAACTATTTTCACACTTGATTCAATAACCTAACCAATTCTATCTCTTTGTTGCAGGATGAGCTCCTAGACCTCTGCCAAAGATGTGCCAAGCTAACAAAATCTAAATTAGCCTACCCAGCGTGCTGCTCAACAGATCTTCAAGCCAGGAAATGGTGTTCAGACTATGTGTACTTTGGTCGAGGACAGTATGACTTCTACTGATCCAGAAATAGGCTTTAAGTATATTTAAGTTAGGTTTAAGTTTGTAAATATTGACCGAATTGTCAAACGCAATACACTTCAACTTATCTGCGCAAGTAGGCAAAACACAACTAAAATAAATCTACAGTTTGATTTTTTAACTTTAAATCGCCAGTAAACACAGAAAACATCTGCAGAAAAATATGTTTTTTTTTACTTTGACAGTCAGAATGGATTAGCCACTGTAACTTTGACAGGCAGAAAAACTTAGGAGTGTTATTTTGAAGTGATTTGACTATTCGGTTCTAAGCATGTTGGAATGACTGACTAATTAATTTTGAGTGAATTAGGAAGCCATTTTGCATTTAAATACAGTAGGATCCCTACTCATTGATGGCTTCTTAATAATGTTTGTGACAGTCTCAATTACTATTTTATGAGGACAGGTTAAGGTTGATGGGATCGTCTTTGAAAGGTTTAAAGGGAAAGCATTTAAGAAGACAGCATTATGCTTCAAAAACAATTTTTAGTAAGAAAAGTAATAATTGTTGCTTTGTAGACATAATTACGTATTAACGTATTTTACGAAAACTTCTTGAGAATACCTTGAAAATCAAGTTATTGTGTACGGGTTACGTACTTGTCTTTGTATGTTTTGCAGTTAATTATAAATAATTACAAAAAGTATAAAAAAACAATACATTTTAACATTTCAGAGACGGATAAAACATTAGATTCCATAAAACGACCTGTTTTTTTTAAAACTGTATGTCAGTCTTATCATATTAAGTTTTTTTTTAGTAAAAACGTAAGTATGTATTTAAATTATACATTAAAAATTGTAGTTATTATTTTAATAACAAAAAATGTACATTATTATAGAATATAAGTTAGTTATATTTTACAGTAAGCATTTAAAACCGCTGATAGAAATTACCTTAACATTGCAGAATTATAATTTTGTGCTATATTTACTACATCGTCGGGATACGATATTTTGTATTCTTGTAAAATATCAGAGACCATACGGGAGAGGAGGTATAAAAGTAACGAAATACGTCGATATTTTAATCGAAGATATAATCCAATTGCGTTTGAATTGCAACAAGCACAATCAGTACCATCCATAGATATGAATAAATGATTAAAATCATTAAATATCAAATGTGAAATTAGTGCTTTTAGTGTTAAATTCGGCGTTGTTACGTTTACACACGTTCGTCCTAAGGTCTCTCATATTTATTAAAGAAGCCTCAATTTACATTTTGTATTTAACTAATAGAATCAATCCTATTACCTTTTAAAGCTTTACACTCAAATGTGCTATTTTTTTTGTTCTTGACTTTAACTTTTGCCAACAACATTTAGAAACAGAAAATAAATGGGAAATAATTACTAATTTTCTCAAATGAAGGAAACATTTTAACGAGAACCATTTAAGTTACAAAAAAAGTTTTGTTTTGACAAGAATATGTAAATAATTATGTTTATATAGTTAATGCATGAGCCATTTAATTTAGTAAATAAGTCTAGCAATGCTAATGATTATTTTGTTATGGATCATTTCCGTGTGGTCACTGCACAAAACATTAATTAAAATATATTAGATTACAGTAATTAGCGACCTTTGCACAGACGTGCGAATGATTAATTGGAAGTCAATAAATGTGTATTTTTAACAGACAAACAAGATAAGTTATGTAAATCATTAAACGTTATTTAAGTTACATCAAATTAGTAACTTAATTGGATTTTAGTTTGTCTTTTTTAGTTTTACAAACCCAGCAATTCACAATAAATAAAAACTGAAATATTGAAAAATGGAGACAGTTGTTTCAAAAATAAAGCTGTGATAATAAAATTTTGTAAATATTTTAATTTTAAATGAAATAAAATTGTAAATAAATTAAATAAATGTGAGTGTATACTTACTACAAATAAGTAAATGTACGAAATAAATGATTTTGTAAGAAGAAGAAGAAGAGGAATAAAGTTAAATATAAAACTGATATTAATTTTGTTGTTCATTTATTTTAGCATTTAATTTTTATATCCTTTGACGTTATGACTGACTTTTTACTTGACTGCGCTAGAAGTAGTTATGTTTTTCGAGATTAGATTGTATAAATGTGTACGTAAAGTTTTTTTAGCACGCTTTGTGGCCTTTGTGGAGGATTTAGAATGGCATATCTAAGTGACTAAAAAGTGTAAAATAAAAAAAAAACCCTACTGCGTAAAAATAACTTTAAATAAAAACAGAAAAGTAAAACACAAGTTCAGGAAAGATGAAGAATAAGTCGAGACCCATTAAATAATCTATACACATAAAATCCTTTGCCCTGAATGACTGACTGATGCACCAACGCGCAGCCCAAACCGGTAGATGGGTGTAGGCTCGGCCCCAGTTGCATCGAACTCAAACACAACTTGCAAAATGTGGGTTTATACGTACGTACTATTGTATACGTCAGCCTTTCTCTTCTGTTCAGGGATTACTTGCGTGACGTTATATTATTATATCACCTGCACTGGACCATACTCACTGACTACATCTCTTGACCAAAAAACTCTTTGCCAAAAAACCCTGATATAAAAAAAAAAATGAAAAACATTTTTATTTTAACAAAATGCTTCATATATATACAACAAATTGTGTTTGGAGCCTCCATACATTTTTACATTTACAGCTCACCATACATTAGTTTGTCGATTATCGTTCAGATACTGACTATTTAAAAAAAGGTGACCATTGTTTGATTGATTTATTAAGTTTTTTTGTCACCGACTTCTGAAGCTAAAGTTATTTTTCACTTTTTTGAAGTCGGTTCTATGTTTTTGCAAAAAAGTTTTTATTTTTCACTTTTTAGTGGTACACTTGTGCTTACCCCTTCACAGCGTACCGGTGCGGTGGCGTGATGTTATGTTATGAACTGGTGTAAACAATAGACAGACAATAGATTTCAGCAATCCCAGTCCATTTGCTATCATTTATTGAGGAGTTAAGTTCCATATCTCCGAAGTCCGTTATCAGATCATGACAATATTTCTATGGGACCAACTTGGAAGTACACCCTTTCAAACAAAAAAAGAATTTTTCAAATTGGTTCAGGCGTCTTCGAGTAATCGGTGAACATACATTAAAAAAAATAAAAATACATACAGTCGAATAGAGAACCTCCTCCTTTTTGGAAGTCGGTTAAAAAGGAAACAGTTTTTGCAATTATTTCAGAATTACGACCTAGACGAAAAGTAATGCAAGGGGTTGGAAGATTTCTGCATGAAGCGTGGCCTGCCTATCTTACATACTACTTACGTATAAGCCACATCTTGGAGACGTGACGATTTAGAATTTTGTATTGAGGTATTTTGTTTGTAAATGTCACCGTAAAATTTTCAAACACGTTAGTTTGTAATCTCTCTAGCGAGGTTGTAAACTCTCGAAATATTGTCAACTGAACATACGGAAGTAACTCTGCCCCCATAATCGGGACTTGGGGCACCCCCACGTTAGGTTAGTTAGGTTCCTTTAAACCCTGCACTCGGAAATAGGGGCCCCGCATAGCGGGGCTCCATCGACTACGCTTTTTAGGGGAATATAAAGTGTTTTAAGGTAAGGTTATTTTAATCGGTATTTCTCTGTACCATACATTATCATTTCATGATCGTGGTGCCATTGGACAAGAAGGGGGGACCCCCTTGCCCAATGGTACCACTCCTTCCCTCCACACCGCGTGAGTTGACTACCATCGCATGCATTTCACGAAAAATAATGCGTTTTATTGTAAGTGTGTTCGTTTGACAATATTTCGAGAGTTTACAATCTCTGTAGTTACAATCTAACGTGTTTGAAAATTTTACGTTGACATAATATGAAATAAAATGTCGGAAGTAGGGAAGGTCGAATAATTCAGAGCACCTTTTACGTAAAAACCCTCTTGCGTAAAATTCCCTGACATGTATTCGAATTCCCAGATATCAACCATATCCTGCAATAATCATCATCATTCATAATTTCAGCCGGAAGATGTCCACAGGTGGATAGAGGCCCCCCAAGTGTCTCCACAGTTACCGGTCCCGTGCGACTTGCATCCAGCGGATTCCCGCAACCTTCACCAGGTCATCAGTCCACCTAGTGGGAGGCCTTCCAACGCAACGTCTTCCGGTTCGCGAATAGATTAGTACATACAAGGAACCGGTTCGCGAATAGATGAGTACATACAAGGATTCGGTTCGCGAATTGATTAGTACATACAAGGAACCGGTTCGCGAATAGATCAGTACATACAAGGAATCGGTTCGCGAATAGATTAGTACATACAAGGAATCGGTTCGCGAATAGATTAGTACATAGGTACAAGGAACCGTTTCGCGAATAGATGAGTACATACAAGGAATCGGTTCGCGAATAGATTAGTACATACAAGGAACCGGTTCGCGAATAGATTAGTACATACAAGGAACCGGTTCGCGAATAGATTAGTACATACAAGGAAAATCACTGGTTGGTATCGTATTTCCATTTATTAGATATCACTCTTTTACTGCCTCGTTCGCTACTCCTGAGCATGAGGTCCTGGGTTCGATTCCCAAGTCGGTCAGTGTTATTGGGTTTTGCATAAGAAACTTATCAGTAGCACCCATGAGTTTGGATTCGTATTATGGCAATAAGCTCACCCCCTATTAGGTACATAGGAATTGAGAAATGTGGGTACCTATTCCTTTTCAGGTATACATTTGTCTAACTTTTCGGTTATAAGTCAGCTGCATCCGATTCCGGTTAGACTGGAAGCCAACCATAACATAGTTTGGAAAAGGTAGGCTAAAGATGACGGATAAAATAAGGTAACAAAATAAAACGACCATTAAAAATCCATAAATTAATTTAATAACACTATTCGACATATTATAACAAGTTTTTATGTACAAAACCTCATCTAATACCTTTAATAATATTCTGTTTCTATACGTTTTTGCGATGTAGCGGAATTATTTCACTATTATCAAGAATTTTAATAAAACTATTTGTGACATTGCACTGTAACTTTATTTATAAATTAAAGTATGGTTGAAGGATAGCCAAACATAATCGAAATAAAAGTGATATTATTATATTTGATAGTGTAAATATGTAAATTATTTTTATTTAAATCTTATAAAAAAATTAATGAGTGAACCACAGATAAGATAACATGCAAATAAAAATCTTAAATTAATTTGTTTACCGTCCTCTTTTTCATTAATTATGTTAATTAGTGATTTACTTTACTGACTACTGAGTGTACAAGTATGTATTTGTCTTAATTAGATGTAGATAGCAAAATACTTATTTACCCACTTTTGCACAACAAGTTGAAAACATTACTTCACAAAAAACATTTTAAATGTTGGTAAAATAGTGAAAAAAATTCCGCTTTTGTCACAGCACTCACATAGAGCGCATTTCTAGTGCTTTATTAATTTAGAAAAAAATATGAAACTATCGGTGAAAATACCAGTGCAGCATTATTTTCCAAATCAAGAAAATAAACTTAAAAAAAAATATATTAAAAGATTTTTCTAAAATTGGAAAATCAGTCCGCCGATAGTTTAATTTTTTTTCTCCCTGTTTATATTTACATTAGTACGACAGTTAAACTTATTTAAGTACGAAAAATTGTTTTAGTCTCACAAAGTTTTTTTTAAATCACGATTGAAACATAGATTGAAGCTGTAAGGGCGCCATTAAAAAAATGCAATATTTTTTTGACGGAACCAATTAATAGTTTTACGTTTCAGACTATTATCACATTTACATCAATAATGTTATTAAAAAGCAATGTTAAAAATATGTTTAAAAATATACAAAATGTCACTAAACTTACGTAGGTAACAAAAATGTGATTCGTTGTAATAAATCGTACAAAAATCGGTGAGAAATAAAATAAAAATAAAAAATATAAATGCCGATTGCGCTACGGGCCATTGTTTAACATTATAAATGTGAACACATCTACTCGTTCGTGCAATTTCGCACGATTGCACAATTTTCGTGCAAATACACACCCTAATTCATCTATCTTTGGATAGTCTTAGGTCTTTCGACTAATATTTTTACACGATATATGTAATTTACACTAAAATTTACAAAGATACGGTTTTTAGCTAAAAATCAACTAATCTTTGTAGACATTCCCGCTTGGACGGATATTAAAATCTCTATGTGTTGTCAACCTACTTGAAGCTTTGCTGTGCTGTTTACAAGATCCATTTTGCAGCTCAAATTTCAATACAGAAAGAGTGACTTCCAGGCTTCAAATCACGGATATTTGAGCTACAAAACAGATAAGTATAATAATTGGCTATTTTCATGCTTTCTCTGTTTAATATAAATTAGAAATAAGACTAAATTCAATAGCTTTTCTATAATAAATAGACTTCTTAAGTATAAATTTGAGACAAAATTAATAAATTATTGTTTAACTGAATACCCTGTTAAAATAAGAGCTAGTCACCTTTTTAAACTGAAAATTAACATACAATGCCCAAGTAACAGGCAAAGCTAAAAACAGAACAGTTTTTTACGCATCATCGTTACAATGCAAAAAACAAATAATACGAAATACTTACGCTGCCATATTATATTATAACATAATTTACAAAGATAAAATACTGTTTGCGATAACGTGAATAAAGAATGGACTTTCCACGCATCGTACAATACGCAAAGATGCGTGCATTCATGCAAGATTATAATCTCAAAATTATTTTATGGTCATTCGTAAAGCTATTTTGATAAAAAATAATGGGGGGCGGGATTTTGGGCAAGTCGTTATATTTTATGCAAGTGACAAAAGTAACGTAAGTAAGGCAACTTTGCCTATTACTTGGAATTAAAAATATTTTGTTTAGAAACTATGTATTTTCCAGCATGTTTATTAAGGTTTTATAAATTGTAAGTAAATTGCGCTTTAGTTTTTCAGGGAAATGTCCAAAAATTAAAAAAAAACAACTATTTTTTACTAAAATATTCAGCTTAAAACAAAGTTCATTTAGCACAAAATTCATACTAACTGACAACTAGATTTTTCAGTAGTTACATTTATATAAGAAATCTATTTTTATTTACAATTTTTACGTCAACCTTCTAAAATGTACAAATACAGGATAACTTCAGCAATAGTTTTAATCATTATATATTTTTTCGACTTTGATCATTTGGTTGTCCAAAAAATTATAAAACAAAAAGATATTAAAAGTACAAAAGGGTTTTTGAACTTAGCATATAAAAAATGCAAAAGATACATTTAATTAATGACAAGTCAACAATTTAAACTACTTATTACGAGAAGATAAAAATGCGATAACATTCGTTGCTTAAACAATAAACAAAAAAAATATGCAAAATAAGGATGTAAAATGTTAGTCAACTGGTTTTTTAAAGCTCAAAAAACATTTTGGCAATACGAGTATTTTTGACATTATTTCCAATCATTTAAAACCAGTAACAGCATTAATCCAGTGAAAACACGCTTTGTTTTGTCACAAAAATACCAAAAATCTTAAAAAAAAGTTTTTTTTTTTGACAACCAAATCGTAATCACAGCATGTCTTCTTTATCATATATTTCCTGTAATTTTTGTTGTTCTTTCACTTTTTTCATTTGAGCGTAGATCGATGCTGCTTTGTAATTTATAGGCCCGTAGTCTTTCATGTCAGCGTCTGCATATATGAATTGGTCTTCAGGTCTGAAAGGCTGAGAAAAAAATAAGCAAAGTTGTAAGTGTGCACTTTTATTTCATTTTTTTTTGTATGAGTTGACATAGATAAAACAATACATAAAATACAATGGTAATATGTGTTAAGTGCAAAGCTACGATACATTAATTAGGATTTTTCATTTGTTTTACTTTTTATATATTAAATAAAAAGCCAATTATTTTAACTTTTAGTTGCTATTAGTTTATAAAATTTAAGTTACCAACAGTGAGTGTTTTTAAGTAAAATTCAATTTTGAAAATGATGAATTTTATAAAGCGGTGAAATAAAAAAGCGTAATGAAACCGAAATGAATTTTGAAAAAGATTACCTTTGTTTTTAAAAAATGTACGTGTCACTCTTGGTAAAGCGTTCCTAGAAGAAAATATAAAACGTCACAACATTGCGAATACATGCTTATTTGAGATCTCATACATTTACATGAATACCAAAAAACAAACGAAACGATCTAGTTTTGATTCTTGATTCTAGCTTTCGAAATGTGATGCCAAAAATATATTATAAAATTATAAATTTGTATAAAACAAAGGTCCTTAAGGGCAGCATCGATGTAACATTTTATTGAGGTCGGGATTATACTTTGGCGCATTTAATTTTTGCAGTCAGTTATAATTATAAAGCATTTTAATGTAGCCAATTAATAATGTAAATGTATGAGTATTATACTAGTACTTAGGCAATTTATTATAATTTAGGCTTTTTCATGGTGTGTCGGAAAATTCATGCTGTGAAAGCAGATAAAATTCCACTTAGGCACATATTACCATCAAAATATTTACCATTTAGAATTTTTGTACAATATTATACAAGTTTTTCAGAATTTTAAAAGCTCTTTCCTAGTTTTAACAGAATCTACTGCATAGTTTTTCTTTACTGATAAAAGTGAAATCAATACTAAACGTTACACTTCAGAGTTTAAAAAATAATGCTAACAATTTAGTAATTTTGCTAAGTTTAAGGGCAGATTCTAAAAACTAATAATTATAATAAGCTGGAAACCAGTCTTATTTTTTTATTCAAAACAGTTTCTCTATAAAATCATTAGAATCGGCCTCAAAACTTTTAAACAAAAGAATAACATTTAAAACTCACCTCTCAGACATCGATCTCATTGAATTTCAGAGTAGCATAGTCACTTCTAGGTTGCGTGTGACCAGTTTTTCTCTGAGTAGTACTAGACATATTCTTATTATAGCTAGAGTTAGTATCTTTGTTAGCACTATCTGAACCTACGGTGTATGTATCATACAAATGTCTATTCGAATTGACAGTGTTTTTAAATTTCATATTATGGTTACCTAATGCTAAATCAGCGTACACTAACTTTTTTTGTTTAGGCTTATCGTCTTTAGGACCCGAATAATTCGAGGTAAAATTTTCGGGTCCTAAGTTTCTCGTTGAATTTGATATGTAGTTGCCTTTTAGCAATTGCAAGTATGATTTTCTTTCTGATTCATTGTATTCAGGCTCTGGGTAATCAGGCTTTTGATAATTATCATAAACTCCTACACATGAAAGTTTTTCTCTTAAACTTTCTGATTTTTTCAGGCGGTTTAGCTTTTGACTGTTCTTTTCTCTCGTCCTGTTTAGAGTTTTTGTGTAGTATTGTGGTTCTGAAGGTTGGTAGATAAGAGGCCCTATTGTATTGTTGTACGACCTCTCCTGATCAACAGGGATTCTTTTATCGACCCTTATAGGCTGGAAGTAACAAAAGCTATGATGTTTCTGTAGTGGTATTTGAAAGTTTTTCTTGTTCTTCCCTTTGTTGCTTATGTTTGTGAAGTGATTACGTTTTTGCATGTACTGTTGTTGTAGTATGTTAGTATTCTGAAAAGGAAATTAGTTTGTTAGTGATTAGAACACACACGTTAGCCGGAAGGAACATAAAAAAGAAAATAAATAAGAACAAGCGTTATACCTGACCGTTATCACTGTCCACTGTGATACTACTTTGTACTGAATGACTACGTTTGACTACTGATCGTTTTGGTACCGGTTTTTCCGTCAACTTTGGTATTTGTAACGTCTTATTTGGTGGTATCACTTGCTTCTTTGGCAACCCAACTTTGTTAATACCCTCTTCGTTCAATTGCCTCACCACTGACTTAACTAGGGAAGTAGATGGTAATATTACAGATAGGTTCCTTTTAGGAGTAGCTCCTATTATATTTGGTTTAGAGAGATCAGCTTTGGTTTCTTCAAGATCATTTTCTTCGTCACTGTCATCTTGGTCTTCAATTTTAAAAGTTCCTAGTTTAGTTTTTCTTATATCTTCAGCGGATTTAGTTGGCCGTACCGGAGCATCAATAGTATCGATAGATTTGGAAAATTTTGTATTGATTAAAGGCATTGATAGATTGACGTAAACATGATCACTTTTGGAAGGGGAGACAAAAGGTGATAATTTTGTTCGCGGGGCTGGTACAGGCCTGTTTAGAGAAGTAGTAGATTTGTTTAAATCAGTTACATCACACACTTGTATTGAATCTGTTAGATTTTCAAATTGCTCTACTCCACTTATGTTAGATTTGACTCTAAGCACAGAGGGACAGTTAGCATAGATTGTATCTTCAGATAAAGGTGCACGATTTTCATTCTTATTATTATTGATTTCATTGAAATTCTCTCCATATTCAGTGTTAGGATAAAATCTTTCTATATTACGTTTCCTTACTATTCTCATTGATTGGAACTGCGGTGGTTTTCTGTGCACCCTTGTGTTCAGTGAAGAAAATTTTCTTTTATCTCCTTCAGGGATTTCTTCGTCTATCGTTGGGAATTGTTTCAAAAATGAGGTTTGCATTTGTGGTAGGTATGGGTTTAATAGAACCGTTTGATGTAGTGGATACATTTGTTGTATGGGCGATAATACCGGGATCCCATAAGAATATTGCGAGTTTGAAGCCATGGGGTATCCTATAGCATTTTGAACGAATGGTGGGCAAACGAGTCTTGGGGTAAACGATGGGTTAGTAGTCAGTTGTTTCTGTAAAGCTGCTATTCCTTTTGATGTTTTCGGGTTTGTCTCGATTACCCTAGGTTGTATCGCTTGTACAGGCTTTACATGCAAATTAATAAACATGAAACAAAAAAACAAAAATGCAAATTATAATTTAAGCAAAACACAACACAACATGAAAGTTAATTTGTAAGTTTTGGTAGTTTCATTATTTCGTGAGGTCTTTCACTAATCTATCACTGTATTTAAAACTAAGATTAATAAATCCAATTCTTGGCTATGACTATAGAGTTATGGTACTGTTTTCTACTTAAGAAAACACAACAATGTGTTGCTATACATTTTTCAACTTTTTCCAAAGTCTTTGCTTGGCTGTCTAAAACAATATGTTTTAACATAAGTACATTATGTTTTTAGTTTAGTATTTTTTGTGATGTTCTACTCGATTCAGTTCAATATTTTTCGTGATATTATTACTGAAAGACCAAACTATGTAGCTTTTGTCAGACTACTGAATCAATTTCAAAATGGCCGTTAAACATACCTTATTAGGTGGTTGCTGTAGTCCGTGGAACGGCAGGTTCTCGTAAAGACCCGGGTTGTCCGCTCCAAGGTTGCCGTTTGCTGCATTATCTACGCCATTCGAAGGTGGGCCTGTAAAAAATAGGTGGCACATGAAAATTGTGCTAAAATAAGCTTTTCTTTATGGGCTCATGTCTCTATTGGTGGAATTTTACTTGTAATTCTAAGGTTAAATTAATCAATCGATATGCACATAACATTCGATATTCACAACTTGATTTAACACATTTTTTTTTTCCAAAATTTAAAGATTGGTTATTTATAACTTTTACAACTTTTACTTTTTCATATTAGAAGAACATATTTTTATTTTTAGCGTTTTACTGAAATTGCAATAGTTTACTGTCTTTATTTTTATCTTACGAGGTAGAAAAGGAAATCACAGACACACAACAAACATAAGCAAAAAAAACATGCTTTCTACTTACTGTCACCTGGTTTCTTTCGTTTCCTCGTATTTCTGGGTTCTTCATCAGTAAACGGTTTGACTTTGGCACTAGTAGTTACAATCCTATCAGGCCTTTTGAACGACACAACTAAAAACATGCTCACATTGAAAAACCTTGCAAATAAATCCGTGCTTTAAGCGTTTAAGCAGAAAACATGCTTGTGGAGCAAAAGCGCTATAGGATCTAAAATTAAAATCGTTGATGTGTAACTGTTCTGGTGAGCTCAATAATATGGCAAGAAAAGAAGTGTCTGATGAGATGACGAAAAATTAGAGAAGTATAGATTACGAAGACATGCTGCACTGACCCCTAATTAATCGGGATAAGGGCAAGAAGATGATGATATTAAGGCATCCACAGGACTTGCCCGGTTAAGCAGAAGCCAGTCTTCCTAGACTGAACTGCGAGATGCCCTACCCAAAAAAAAAAATGATATTACATCCGAATTAAGCCTCGTTTGAATCGACACGGCGACAAACTAAATGCCACAAAGTGATGTTTGATTGAATCAAGACGAATTTTTGTCGGTAAACGTAACTCACCAAAATAGTTAAGATATTTAAGTAGTTCTACTTGGTTCTACAGTCGTCTCATAAAGTGCATGCAAAAGCAATGTAATTTTTAAAAGCATAGGTTTATAAAATGAGGAATTTATGGAATGTTGTAATTTTAGTGTAGTGTTTGGGGATAATGTGTGATACAATAATGCAAACAAAAAGTAATAATAGGCTTATGTATAACTTGAATATAGACCTCGAGACATAATAATGGTAATTTTAATGATGAACTTAATCAGCCTATAATGTTCCCACCGCTGGGACATACATCTCCTCTCTATCAAAAAGGAATGGGCCTATAATCCATCGCGTGGGCCCAATATTGGTGTAATTTTGAAAGCAGTTATGATCAAATATAAAGAAGTTTGAAATATTGTCTCACTCATTAAAGATGTTTAAAAAATAAATGGTTTAACAACTACCTCCTTCAGTGACAATAATGTTTGGTTTTTCGCTTTGAAACAAAGACCTGAGTCGATTCTTTTGAACTACATATCCTGGTTTATTCATATTGACTAGTGACATAGCCCTTTTGTTAGACTTATTAATCTTCTTATATTTTCCGCTATCATCGTCAGAATCTTCACTTTTACGTCGTAAGTTCTTGAAAATCCCCGTCACAACATTCTGCCTTGGTTTCCCACTTTTCTTTGAATATTCTACCTTCGGTGGTGATTTTTCTTCAATTTTATTTCGTTCTAGTAGTCCCAAATTAGATTCTTCAGTTGTTGTAGCTGCTTGTAATCTAGCTTGATTTTTAGGACTTAATGTATGGTTAGAATTGACATGCACCAAAACTCCAGGTTTTAAAGGCCACTTGCTTGGTGTAGTAACAGTTTGAACTTTATTGCTCTCAGCTTTAGGTTCAGGTTTGGGTGTTTGTAGCTCGGTTTCGTGATTGGTATCCGTTTGGGTGGTGTTTTCTGGTGTTGCTTGGCTTTCATCTATTTTGTTCATTTCTAAGTTGTGCTGTGGGTAGCTTTGTGAATCGACTAGTCTAGTTCTGTCACAAGTTTTTGGGCTAAATGATAGGCTTAACCGAGGTGATAAGGCAGGCAAAGCTTGTGATATAATTGACTGCGCGATTGAGACCTCATTAATACAGCTACCATCCGGACTGAATTTGAAAATAAAAAGAAATAAAAATAATGAATATGTACATGCAGTGGTGTATGTGTAAAACTAAAAAAATGTATGAAATGTTTTTCTGAGTAAAAATACTGTTGAATTTTACCTATTCGTGACTTTTAATTCCGAAAACTAAACCTAATTGTACAGATATAAGAATTAAATGTCAAAATAACGCAATTACAAAAGAAACTAAAATCGTAAAAACAAAAAAAAATAAAGAAAAAAATATATATATACTATTAATACTACCGACATAAACAATACTTTAATACAAAAATATACAATAAATAGTGAAATACCAAGAAGAATGCTTTCCAAATCTCATTATCATGCATCACTCAATTAAATACTTGTACAAATAATTTTGACAATTGGTTTTCTACTCGAATTATATCTACTGTGGTCACACACTTTACGCCAAAAATCCAAAAAAAAACTAGCCAAACAGCATTTAAATAATAAGAAAGCATCCTCCAACTAAAATAAATTTTTGAAAACTGTTTAATTTTTTTTTAGCGTTTTTTGTTAAAAATGTACCTGAAGTATTAATTGTGGTCAATCTGAGAACGTCCGGGGTTAGTGCGGTTAGGAACCTACACATTAATAGTTATTAATAATATTACACATAATATTTTTTATTAAAAAAGGTAATAAATACTTATACTTTTGAAAACCAGTGTTATTTTGTCAAGAGTATTTAATAAAAACATGCGTCTATTTTTTTTCTATTTTCAAGCCCAACTTAGCAGCTAAAGTGTGGCTGAATTTCATTTAATGATTTGACAGCTAGTTTAACTTGGTTCATGAATGTTAAGTACATATTTTTTTTATTTTCATATATCGCACTCATCATCATTCTCAATTTACGTTAATAAAGGTATTTATAACAATATTTAAAAAAAGAAACTAATTTCCAGATTGCCCTATTAATGCATAGGTAATTTACTAGACATTACTGTCAAACCATCAAAGTTATTAATTTAATCAGCATATTTTAGCCTCAAAAGACTCTTTAAAAACAAAACTATCAGCCGTTGGTCCAAGCATAATAATATAGCGCTTCACTCAAACTCAAACTCTTTGACCTTGGGGACATCTGACCTTGACCTTCTAGTCGTAATGATATGACCTCGTCATGGGCACAACTACGGGCGACCTTGAGGGAGGCATTGATAACGTATGCCATGAATCTGCTCGGACCAATGGCGTAGCTGTAAAATTTGTATAAATTTAACTACAAAATTTAAAAAAAATGTGTTTTTGCCTTTTTTTGTTAGTTATATAAATTACGTATGAGTATAAATAATAATAAAATATAGAAAGGGATAAATAAAGTAAAATATAATAAATTATAATCATTATGTGTGATTAAATAAAAAAAATAGCTAAAGATGTTTTTATTTCATTTAAGAACTAACTCTACGGGCTATATTGGGTTTTTGATTCAAATAATATTTATTCAGGGATCTAAACTTTCAGGATTTTTGTCATTCTACATATAAAATATATGGGGTACTTTTTATTGTTAGAAAGTTTTCAGAAAAGTTTAAAAATAAATTTTAAAGTAAGTAGCAAAATTAGTGAAGTGATAAATTAATAAAAAATATAAAATAAAACTTTCTAACAATACCTAAAATTGAAAAAATAAATCTATAGACGTATAAAATGACTAGTACTAGACATTCTAGAAAGATAAAAATAATAAAAAATAAGAAAAGAAAAACTTACTTCTCGCGTTCCTCTAATTCGACGGGATTATTGTCTACATGTTTGTATGTTAGTTGACGATGTTGTGTTTAGTAGCAGCATCCGGGAAAGATAGGATGAAGAAAAAAATAAATGTTAGTTTCTCGCAAAACAAAAAAATAAAATCAACTTAAATTGCAAAAAATGTGAGTAACATGAATGTTACAAATGACAATGAATATAATATAACGACTATTTTAAATGAGAAAACTTGTAAAAAGATTAAATTATGAAAAAAAAACATTGATTTTTTGTTACAATGCTCGAATGAGAAAAAACGATGTTTAAAAACATGTATTAGTTACTCAACATTTAGATGTTTATATTACAGACGACATTATCAAAAAATACAACACTAAAAAGAACCTTCAAGCAAAAAGAAGTCAGTCTATATGACACGTTGACGATAGAAAATCTAAACAGTGGTTTTACATCTTTTTAGAGAGTCCAATATGGTGTAGGGAAATAGATGCGTGTGCAATAAAAACTGCACTAGTAATTTTATCTAATGATACGGTCAAAGCGGACACTGACAAAATTTATAAAAAATAACTATTGGAGTCCTGTGACCAGAACGGTGTCCGCAATTTGTTCGTAATTGTTTCACTGAAACTTATTTTTATGCCGAAATAAAAATAATTAATAGTTTGCTTCTGTAGTACGAGTATTACCAAAAAAAAGAATTCTAAACTTTTTCTCTTTTCTTGTTCCATATTACCCATGTGGGTTTTACCACTATTTTCATAATATACAACTTGTCACATAAACTGACAGCAGCAAAAAAGGGGGAACACTTACACTTGGACTTGGCCCTCATCCGCCGGCAGATGCAGATGATGATGATGCAGAGAATCACGGTGATCACCAAGATGGCGAGAGCTATCCCACCGATGAGCATCAGCTTCTGTTGGTCTCGCCACCAGACCTTAGTACCTGGAGATTAAAAGTTAATTTAAGATGATTTGATTAGAAGAACGGTCATGTCCCAGAACTAGATTAAAGTCATAGATGAGAAGAAGAAGAAGAACTCGGTGGAGAGAGGTCGTAAATTGAGCTACGCGTATACTAGAGGGTAGGGACCCAAGCCGTCATAGCCCAATAGCAACAAACGCAATACGAAAAAAAAAATATACAGGGTGGAATTTTACAATGCCACTTGGAGGGAAAGTACTCTAAATACTGGAGATAGCAAATTTTACTTAAAGAAAACATTCCTTTATTTTTAACAGGAAACAAGTCTGCATTCACAGTTTTTCCAAAATTATTTTGCCACACTCGGGCATCGAACCCGGGATGGATCATCTAAAGTTCGACAAAATAACATTCTGTACCTTGTTGACATCAATCGATAGGGTCAATCAAATGGATCAAATGTCTCATAACAAACATGATAAATTAAATGAAAGGAAAACCTTGAATAAAAGTGCTTTATCTTGTTGAATTTATCCCATTGAGTTTATAACTGTTCTTTAGTTTTCATGGTTTTCCTTTCATTTCATTTATCATGTGTGTTAGAGAGATTTGATCCGTATGGTTGGCCCTATCGATTGATGTCAAAAAAGTACAGGATGTTATTTTTTTGAACTTAAGTCGGTTCGATTCCCGAGTGTGGCAAGCGATTTTTTGAAAATCTGTGTATGCAAATTTGTATCTTTAAAAAAATAAAGGAATGTTTCCTTTGAGTAAAATTGTCTATCTTCAGTATTTCGAGTACTTTCCCTCCAGGTGGCATTGGAAAATTCCACCCTATGTAAAAATTATAAAAAAAATTGAAAGAAATAAACAGATAAATAATCCTGTGATAAGATTAAAAATGAAATGGAAATGACTTGAACAACATTGGAACAAAGCAATCTGCAGTAATTACGGGAAACCTTTACTCAATAAAGAAACACTGGATTGATTTCAATGAAATATTTTAAAGGTATTAAAAAAACCGACCAAGTACTAGTCGGCCTCACGCATAGAGGGTTCTGTACCATTGTGGCAAGAGCCCTATTTAATTTTATTTTAATTATTTTTTGTTACAGCGGCAACAGAAATACACATTCTGTGAAATTTTCAACTGTCTGCGTATTACGGATTATGAGATAGAGCCCGCTGACAGACAGACTGAGACAGCTGAGGACGTATGGGTAGACGGATGAACAGCGGAAGCTTAGTAATAGGGTCCCGTTTCAGGTACGGAACCCTAAAAGTATGAGTTACGAATTAAGAGATGTACAGATTTTTTTTTAAATAAAACTTTCTAAGGATAAGTAAAAAAAAAAAAACAAAGTGCTTCAATTCTCTTTAAGCGGTTTATGCTGTGCTGTTAAATAATTTTGATTCCGAAAGAGTTCCAATTAATTATAATAATTCATAAAATTTTGAACCGAAAGAACGAAGCAAGTTAAATAAAAGCCTGTAAAAGCAAATCAATTCTTGATTGTTTCTTTAAAAATATAGTTATTATTTTTAAACATAATAGCAAATATTTTCGATAAAGAATAATCGCCATTTTAAATAAATGCTGCAATATAGCTTATTGCTGAAACCCAATTACCGTTGGACTTACCGAAACTTTCCAAGTTGGCTGTAAACCAGAAAATTTGATTTACTACAGATGTCATGAAGCACACATTGAAGACAAAACTTAGAAAAAAATAATAGTAAGTACAGGACACTGTAGTAAGTAGGCATGTATATCGTAATCTACATTTCGAAATCAACAAGAGTAACCCTGAAATATCCAGTTCCAAACAGTAAACTGCATGACTTCCAAATACTTCCAAAAATTAAGCGTGGAACCGGATCAAGTATTATTTTACAAATAAATGAAACTCACCCATAACATCACGCTCGCAAGCCCGGGACTGTCCGACAGCGTTGGTAGCGTAGCAGAGGTAGGTCCTGTACACATCCACGCCAGTGCTCAGCTGGAGGTAGCTCTGAGCTTCAACCTGCCAGATCTTCTCGTCTGTTATACTGTCGTTCTCGTTCTTTAGCTTCCAGGTGAAGGATACCTGGTGGAAAACGAATAAAATTACATCATTCCTACTTTTGTCAAAAATTTGGGCGCAGGCACCGGGTATAATCCACCACGCGGGTGCAGTGCCGGTTTGTGGATGTTAACAAAGAAAGTTTTTAGCTGAATATTTACCGCTGGAGGATTAGAATGTGCAGTGCAGACAAGTGCTTGGGAGCCATCAATATCGGTCTGTTTAATTCCGCATTCAGGAATATCTGAAAAAAAAACAATTAGCAAAGTTTAATCAATAAGTATATGTCATCTGATATCAACAGTGAAATATAATAGAATTAAGTTAAGATAGTCATGGCCCCAATATGCTACCTTGCAGTAAACCACAACTGGTTTATTTATTTTTTTGGTTGAACTTCAACTCAGCTCACATGCTTTAAAGCCAATCCGTATTGGCTTATTATACAGATAAGCCGCTATTTTTTAGTTAAAGTTCTTGATATACAATGTCAAAAGCCTGATCCAGATCAAACATTAAAATAATTGTTATAACTTACACCAAACATCCAGATAAACCGAAATATTAACAGATCCGTGTCTATTGTAGGCCTCACAAGTGTAGTTGCCTCTATCCTTCCTCTGTACAGGTCCCAATAGTAAAGTGTTTGAAGATGACAGGATCAGGGAGTTGTTGCCGTGTTCCTTGCTGGCTGACTTGCTGGGGTGTTCGCGACGCCACGAGTATGAGGGCATGGGGAAACCTCTGTAAATGTAAAAAATGCAATTATTTATTTTCAACAGTCTGAACTGAACAGTCAAAATGGGTCTCGTGACAAAGTAGCAGAGGCACTGGTCGATTTTTGCAGGTTAAACAACGTTTGTTGAGGATGATCTGTATGGCCATCCATTTTAATGTGAGACTTCTCCATAATCTCCAGTTCTCGGAAAGCACGTTCCGACTCTCAGCCAGAACCTGGAAAGGCTGTCTTACTAAGGTATAGTGCTACCAAGTTGTACTGGGTTGTAGAGGGCAGATAGGTTTTCGCTCATGTGTAATAATGGTATTTAGCTGAATCTGGTAAGATTGGAATCCAACCTTATTAGAGTTGTAAAAAGTCAAGGCAGACGATGACACAGATTGCTGAACGTAACTAGTGATACACGGAGAAATCAATTACTTATTTTGTGGTATCGGCTACTTCATTTTTTTTTCTTAATTTATATTAATTGACTTTAATGTCTCTATGCAAGAACTATGTTTCCGTCAACAAGTTTATGAGGAACGCGAAGGGGAGTCTATTATCTTCCATGAAAAAATACTCCCCAATCAAACCGGTATTGGGTCTGATGAGTAATTGACTAACCAGTGTAAGACGGTTGTGGTCAGGTCTCTGAATGTGGGATTTTACGTAACGACCGGTATGAAGTCTAGTTCGTATATGGCGTTGTAGATGCCGCTTCATTGATTAACGTATAAGTATCTTACTTACCTAGCAGAACATACAACTTTAGCCGGTATTTCATTCTCCGTCACGTTTACTCGTACAGGGTCTACCTTGATATTTTCTGGTTCATCTGTGAAAATACAAATGTGTTTCTGTCCTCTGCTTTGACACTGACGAAGTTTTTACAAAGAATAGAACGTGACCAAATAGGGATCAGAAAATATCAATGACGTAATGTCATACCGTCCAGTCCGTTGCAGTATACTTTGAGCTTAATTATGATACGGGGCGAATGTTGATTGTGAGTTGTACTACTTACATTCGACTGCAAACTTAGTAGTGCTATTGACAGATGGTCCTGCCGAGTTCCGTG
The DNA here is from genome assembly GCA_950022955.1 of Xestia ashworthii. Classification (NCBI taxonomy): domain Eukaryota; kingdom Metazoa; phylum Arthropoda; class Insecta; order Lepidoptera; family Noctuidae; genus Xestia; species Xestia ashworthii. The sequence goes on from OX465572.1 coordinate 15,440,312, forward strand.
AAGATACGCAGGTGTAGCTCGCGGTATCTGCTGCTCGGTCCAGGACGTGTGACGGCCAGGCAGACATGTTCCAGTGCTGGAAGCATTTTATTGATTAAAACTATCATCACAAACTAATTTTCAAATAAATCTTACAATTTATTAACGGGAGAATTTTTCAAGAGGAATCATGCACAGGAACGGAAAGTGACCATTCTTCGAAACTAGAAGACTGCTAAGAAACACAATACTGTGTTCCTTGACGCAAATTGCCGATGTGGGGAAAAAGCTGCCAAGCTGAAATGGGACTGGGTCAGCCATGTATGCGAATATCAGACAATTGCTCGACAAAATTAGCATCAGAATGGGTGCCAAAGAGAGACCTTGATGTCGTGGCAAGCCCAAACAAAGAGTTAGACCGCTACATAAAAGACTGGACTATAAATAGCAGCAGGCAGCCTCGAGAAATGGAAACAGTAGAACAGTCTTTGCCCAAAAGGGAATATTAAACGTCTGTTAGAAACTTAGTGCGATCCTAAAGTATACGTTACGTTATGGCGATAAGGTTGTTAATCGTTGCAATACTTACCAAAGTAGACTCCGTAGCTTCGAAATCATTTCTATTAACTTGTGGCTCAATATGCCTCTCAACCACGTAATATCTATCAGTTTTTTGAGTGTCTATTTTAGCACCATCTTTCAGCCAATCGACGTTGCATAGTGGGGCGCATTCCACCGTGCAAGATAAGGAGATGTTCTGGAAAAAATGGAAAAAGTTATTATCATCAGGCGGCCGTGACTAAGGAAAACCTCCGTGCCTCGGCTAGCATTTTGGCCTCGACTGTCATTTGTAGGTCTACTTACTATGGGTAAGTAAGAAACCCGAAAATCTGGCAGCCAGACTTACTAAAGGGGTATGCAGTGGAAGTCAGATAGGCAATCGTTCCATAAAAAAATCAGGTTTTTAACTTCATCCAGTTAGACTGGAATTCGACCGCAATAAGGTCGGTAAAAGAAAAAAGAACTCACCTGTGATTTGTATAAAGCACCGCTGTAGTGGTTCATAGCGTACTTGAAACTTGGTGGAGCTGAAATAGAAAACACAAACATTATGAATCATACTGAGATGTACCTACTTTTTCAAACAGGAGATGTAATATAAAACTAATTTGTTTCGTTGTAGTATTACCTAACAATTTATTAAAAGAAGTCTTTACCATATTTGTACAGAGATCTTTTATTACATGACCAAAATAGGAACTTCAATATACATTATTACAATAAAATAAAAATAAAAAACTGTAATGTTTGCCAACAACGCCATCAATGTCATTCAAGCACCACACATCCTGCTAAAACTGTACAGCAAGAGTTTCGGCGGAATGTGTGGTGTTTGAATGATCACTAACCACGTGCTGGTCTAACTCTTGAATTCTCTGACTAGACTAAGTTTCTTTCAGTGTTCTAAAATAGTCGTCCTGTTACTTACCAAGTACATCAATAGAAGTATAAGCCGGTTCTCCACCACCGCCTGCGTTGATGCCCCAACACGAGAAGTTAGTGCGGTGGTCCAGTGTGACGGGGTCGATGGTCCAGTTCTGGGAGACGATGTCGCTGACGGGACGCCCGCCGCGGGTCCAACGGAATCTGGCAAAACATTTACTTAAGATATAAAGTTTATCACACACAGTTTTCTTAGTAACAGGTTGATTGATATTGAAGACAACGCAGTTATAACTTACGAAGTATTCCCTATGGAATTTCTCATAAAACATTTTAACGACATGGCCTCGAAGCGAAATCAGCTTAGACGATAGTGAGGTGCAGAGTTTATAGGTAGAATGGCCGTTTTAATTTCATGGTCTAGGTTATAAGATACCTGATTATATTTAGTAAACTTTCGTCACAAGAAAGAATTTTCCTTTGAACATAAACCAATGTTGTTATCACGGGAATGACTACCAGAATGAGCTTGGTTGTCTGTATGTTTACCACGTCAGTGTCGTTGGTCATGTGACTTTGACACACGTTTGTTTTTGATGATAGAAGTATCTTTTCCTTACCTATGAGCTTCAGGTCTTCCGCGCTCCTTGATACTGCAGCTGAGAACCAAGCTCTTGCCCTTCACGACGCGCCACGGGGAGTACGTCAGCTTAGCGGGGCCAGGTGGGTCTGAAATCAAGGTATAATGGTGATGTAGACAAGTTATAATATTCAAATCTTTATAGAGGTAACAGGAATTGAGAAATACTGTGAAATGGCACTCTAACATGATATCACGCCTGATATTCCCGAAGGTGTAGGCAGAGTCCAAGTCACACAACATTAACTATAAATAATAAAGAAATTGCAGTAAGGAACCTTAGCCTTGGCACGACTTTGTCTAGATTTCATTACTTTTTAGAGATAAACAAGCAGCTCCATCGAGACTTGGCTAGTTTTTTACAGAATGTTTTTGGTGGGATTTCACTTCTTTTTGTAGAAACGTGGGGCATATTGATTTATTTTATTAGATTTTCTTATTTGACACAGTTTTTTTTCTTTTTAGGAGTAGTTTTTTTATTATTACAAATCTTTCTTTTCTTTTTTTCCGGTTCAGATTATTGTATACAGTACTTAGCAACAGTTTTTCGTATGGCCCATTCGCGTTCATTATTTATTCCTTTAGACGGTTTAATTTCTGAAAGATCGGCGCGGTATTTACGCCTAAGCCGGTTGTATTCGGTGATCGCTGAAGCTTGAGCTTTTATACTCTTGAAGTCAACATTTATGAGGTGCACCACATGAAGATATTGGTTACTCGAGAATATGGAGGTGCCAATGTCCATGAGGGCATTTTTTAGACTTAGACCTTGGCTCTTGTGAATTGTTAGGGCATACGCCACACAGCTTGGGAATTGTTCTTTGTACACGTATGCCCGGGGTATGATCTCAAATTTTGACTTAATAGGCAATAATTCGTGAATAAAATTATTAGCGAATTTTCGAAGTACTGTTTCTTCATAAAATTCCTAACCTATTCAAATCTTCGAGTTGTTATAATAACAACCTGCTAACTTTAGCAAACCTCACGAAATAATAAACGAAATCAACGAAATGCAAATAATCCCTCCTAATCCCTAGTAAACGTTTTCAAGCGCAGTAGGAGAATGTCGTAAACGACTCTAATATCGGAAAAACAAACGTAAGCGCGTTTTAAAATACAGTCAGCGCCATCTAGCGACGTTTGCGGGCATCACCGCCACTCTTAGTCCAATGCATTATATTTTGACAAAATTTTGAGCGAATTTAATCATCATCATCATCATCAGCCTATTAATATTCCCAGGCCTCCTCTCTATGCGAAATTAATATTTAAGTGTAATTTGTTTATTTAATTTGTGTAATGTTCGAGTAGAATAAAGTTAATCGTTCGACTATTTATTCTTGTAAACTTGTAAGTATAAGTATAAAAGCCAGTCTAGTCTTATCCAGAGTTTTCCTTCAATTTTATTTATATGCGTATTAAAAGCAGAAGGGGAGGCATTCGCCCCGAAGTGGGACGCTATGGGCTAGATTAAATTAGAAGATGTGTCCCACTACGCTGGATTTTTGCAATGACAGTCGTTTTTTTTATGTACCAATAGTAGAAGGGGACATTACCATATCTGTTCTTAATATTATAAAGCAGAAGAGTTTGTTTGTTTGTTTGGGTACTACCAGCTCGAATTGAAAAATTATTTTTGCGTTGGATAGTCCATTTATTGAGGAAGGCTATATAGGTTATATAACATCACGCTGTGACCAATAGGAGCGCAGCAATAAGAAATGTTGCAAGCGGGAAATTCACGCGAACGAAGTCGCGGGCAGAAGCTAGTCTCTAATACAGCTGAGACCAGCTGAGAGTTCTTCATCAGATACTTCAGACCTTCTATTTTTGACATCAAATGAAGCGGCCAACCAAGTTGAATATTTTTTGTAAAGGCGGTATGTCGATCTCTCTAATAGTTTGGTTGGCTCTTGTGTTTTCTAATCAGGGTCACCAGGTACTCCAGATCTTCGATTATACTAGTTTTTATAGTTTTCCCTTTATGTGGCCATTAAACCCTAACTCTGTACCAAATTTCAGCTCTCTGAGTTTATGGGAAGTACTAGTTCTATTTTGATGATCATGCGTGAGTGAGTGAGTGAGTGTCATAAATGCGAAACTTTGCTTTCGCTTAACTTCAGAACTAAATGACCTACAGACTTGAAATTTTGGATTTTAAGTATGTGATTATAGCTTACTGGATGACGAAAATTTCTGCGTTCTGGTCTTATCCAGAGGTTCACAAATAGGGGCCTGAAAATGCGGCGAAATGGTTCCAGTAAAGGATGGTACGGCAGTGTTTGCTTCGCGCTCGACTTGGCGGGGGCACTGCCGTGCCCCCAGATTTCACATAATAAGGGGCGTAATAGCGGGCGAGCCTATTACTGTCAACCAGGCACAAATCCCAAGATTTGTGGCTTCTACTGACATATTACTGATAGGGAAACCCAATAACGCTTTGCTTGGCCTAGGAATCAAACCCAGGACCTTTAACTCATCAGTCGCGCTTGCAACCACTAGATCAACAAGGACGCTTGCTCCATTGAAAAGAGAGGGTCTGACATCCAGGCAGGTGCTGCCAGGTGGCCTTTTACAGAAGATAGTTTCAATCTATTTCGTTTCCCAAGACAGATAAGGTCTTCGCAGTTCATATAATAAAATTACTTACAGTTGACGACCAGCTCAGTCCTAGCACTGGTGTTGCCCCATCCAGCATAGTTCTTGCCTTTACAGGAGTAGTTGCCATGGAAACTCTTCGTCGTATCTTGGAGTAACAGCATTGATGGATCCACTTCATTGCATAGATTTTCTGTAAAGGTGGAATATTATACCTGAGCGTATTTTCGATGTTGTCTTAGATCGTATAAATTGATGCAAAAATTAAATGCACTATGGACCCAAATTGTTGTCACAACAACAGTCATAGGCATTACCGGAGAAACCTAATCTTATTACCATATACCTTATGCTAAAACTAAGTGATCTTCGGTTTCTTTATAATAAGGGGTGTTAATCCGATTGAATCCTTTACCGCGTGTTTCATCACTGACTGCAAGCCTTTATCGACCAGTGATGAAAAACTGGCAGAAAGTTATCACTCAGAGGAGGTCACAAATAAAAAAAAACTTTTTCATACAAGTAGACCAAACTGTCTAGTATAAATTCAAAATACCTTCACCCTCAGTATCGTTGCATTCCGGCAGATGCTTCAGCACCTCTCCATCCAGGAACCAGATGACCTCATCCAATATAGGTGGGTTCCCCGACACAACTTCACACGTCAGGGTCACGTTCTTGTGGTCTGTCTCCAGGATGGGGCTGGGAGAGCTCATGATCAGCCGCACTTGGGGCTTGACTGAAATTGAATTTAAAAATTGATGAGTTTTAGTACGATAGGTGTAATGGGCATTTGGAAAACTGCATTCATATTGTTGTCAACTAGGACAAAAGCAGCATTACCACCACGCTGAATGCTGAATAAGAGAAGGTTTACAATTAAAGAAGAAAATATTCTATCTATGCAAATGAAAATTGTAATAAGTGTGTTATATGTGGTATAGTAATTAACAGTACCACCAGGTTTTGTGGAGTCCTTATAATGATAACGGCTGCTACTTTTGAGCATTCAAATTGTCTAGTTCGTGGAATCCAGTTTTGAGTATGCTCAAAAGTAACAGCCGAGTGAGTGTGTTTTGTCGTGACTTAGTGTCGAGTTCCAGTAGTGCGCGTAGCAAAATACAAAGAATGAGGGTAGGTAGATTTGTCTTCTCCTAACAACATATTTTCCATCCACCCGCATTATCACGGAAGATATCCCGTAAGTGAAAAAGTAAGTTTAGTTTTAAACCGTGAAAGCTTAAAACAGTTTTTATAATGACATAATTGAAATAACACTGGAAAATAAAACCGACTTCAAAAAGAAAAAGTGAAAAATAACTTTAGCTTCTGAAGTCGGTGACGTTTGTATGATTGATTTAATTTTTTTGTCACCGACTTCAGAAGCTAAAGTTATTTTTCACTTTTTCTTTTTGAAGTCGGTTTTATTTTTTGCAAAAAAGTTTTTATTTTTCACTTTTTAGTGGTTCACATGGAAAGTGCATACCGTTACAATTACAACAAGCCCAAACACGACTAGGATACATTGTCTCATTATGGAGTTCCGTGACTCTTGGCTTCATCATCAGATCTGATGGTAGAATGGTTCTTATCAAACGCAAATGCTTCACTTGTTGTAGAAAATATAAAAATTGCTGTACGTTATCCTATAAAATTTGAAGAGTTCCCTCGATTTCGCCAAGATTCCATCATCAGATCCCGACTTGGCGACTATGGGACCAACTTGGAAGTATACCCTTTCAAACAAAAAAAGAATTTTTCAAATCGGTTTAGGCGTCTTCGAGTAATCGGGTAACATACATAAAAAAAAAAAAAAAAAAAAAAAAAAATACATACAGTCGAATAGAGAACCTCCTCCTTTTTGGAAGTCGGTTAAAAATAAGTCCAACTTACACAGCACATTAACATAAATGCTCTCTTCACTGGTGCCGTTGCCGACGGCATTGCTGAGGATGGAAGTGTAGTTGCCCATGTCGTCCCCGTTGGCGTCCAGGATGATGAGGGAGTGCTGGTCGGTGGTACCACCCTCGTAGTGGCTCTTGTTGTTTACGGGGACTCGCTCGCCATTGCGGTACCTGGATGTGAGAATGGTATCTTACTACGATCATAAATGCGAAAGTTTATGAGAATGGAAGGAACTTAAATTTTCAAAAAAAAAAACAAAATCGGATTTAGATGACATTTGGAACACAGTTTTTAACTACATCATCATCTGCCTAGATTTTTCCCAACTAAGCTGGGGTTAGCTTCCAGTCTAACCGCATGCAGCTGAATACTAGTATTTTACATGGAGCGACTGCCTATCTGACCTCCAAAACCCAGTTAGTAAAGGGTAATATGCCCCTTGGGTAAGATTGGTTGTTCGACTTTTTGGACCACTGACTACCAGTAACGACTGTCAAAGATCTACAAATGACAGCTGGGACCAACTGCTTAACGTGCTTCCCGAGGCATGGAGGTAACTCGGTATGTAATGGGTGGCCACCCATAACTTAAAGAGTTTCCTCGAGTTTTTAACCTACATAGTATACTTTTATCCCGGTGGTACAATAGGGAATATGCATGTATTTCTTTCTTCACTTAAATCAATTAATTACACTATTTATCAACCCAAGAAAAGTATTAAAAGTTAATTTCAACTTCTGCTTGACGCTTAAAAATAATACTAAACTCCTGCAATTATCTATGAGAGTTCAAACGTCCGTGATTGTCGCGGCCATACTTTGACGTCATTTATCAAAATCTACCTTGTTTACATCTATTTTTTTGGCCAATTTTACTGATTGTATGTGCTTTATTCAACCAAAAATTGCGATAACGATATTATAATAAAATCGTAGTGCAACTTTACCTACATTTCAAATAAAAGTTATTTTTTGACGTATAAATAAATATTGCTGGACATTACACACATCGCCGTCTAGTGCCACACTAAGCAAGGCTTGTGTCGTGGTCACCAGACAGTTGATATACTACATATATACTTTTTGTTTGTAAATACATACTTATTATACATATAAACATCCATGACTCGGAAACAAATGTCCATGCTCATCACACAAACATTTGCTCCTACCGGGATTCGAAGCCGGGACCCTAAGAACGTAAGCGCAACCGCCGTTATCGAGGACGACGTGTTTTGAGAGTGCGTTCCGTTTCACCAAAAACATGCTACAAAAAACAATAAATTGTAAAATAAGTGATGTATTAGAAACTTAATCAAGCGCACCATATTGTTTATAAGCGCCAGTACAAGGCATTTGTAATAAATAAAAAGGGTTTTGTATTTCTTGCATATTCCCTATTATCGAAAAACGCGTGCGAGGTCGCGAGAATCAGTTTGTAGGTAACATGTGTGTAGATTGGAACGATCTCTAACATTGACAAACACATCATTAGGGCTGTTATCCCTGAAGGGATAACAGAGATGCACCCAATAGTACACCCACATTTTAAAGGTTATGTTAAAGTATCATCAAATAAAATAAATAAATAAAAAGATATCGCTGGACACTAACACACAGCGCCATCCATAAAAGGCGAGACAATGCCATTAACAGAGCACACATCTAGATTTCGTGTTGTTACTGAGAATTTCTAGTGAAAAATCCAATAGCCCTATGATCGACTTGGGAATCGAACCCAGGACTTTATGTTCTCTTTGAACAATGCAGGGAAAGACAAAAAAATAAAGGCGTTGCATTTATTTTTAGACAAAGCTTAAATGATTTCGCTTATAATTGATTTTGATGCCATCAATAATCAAACGGTAGTAATTTCAGCCAACATAGTAATTAAGCATTAGGCGCTAATTAACAAATACCGGAAAGAAAATATGTGGCATAATTAATTACTGACACAAATTACTAGATCAATAACTGTCGACAATTTATAATCGCGATTTCAGATCGTTTGTAGACAGCCAATCAATTAAGATAAATGATAAGGATCAGACTAGGTTGGGCGAGGACCTTCACATAATGAGAGCAGGTGATTGCAGAGACCTATGTCCAGCAATACACGATATGGTTGGAGTACTCAAAGATACGCAGATTTAGTACATGCACGAGGTTATCAATTCCAATCGCATGTATGTTAAAGACTAATCTAGGCCCGCCTTCCCTCGTCAAAGCAGGTCGTCTAGATTGGTGCGGTTGATGTTATTTCCATCAATTGGGCTCACTGATGTTACTTGAAAGAAAATCCTAATAACGTTAGGACTGGAATTGAAACCAGGATTTAATTCTATGCAGTGCACCAGTGGACTTAAATAGAATGATAATGATGATGTAGACACAAGAAATAATAAAACAAGGTATGACTTACCAAATGACGCTGGTTAACGAAGAAGGATTGCTTTCGTATTCACATTTCAGGAGTAATTTTGCTCCTTCCACCACTGTTATGTTCTTTGGTTCTACTCGGACGATTGGGGGATCTGAAAATCACAAATTAGAATATTCAACACTAAAAAATATACATATATTTGAGACTCCTACCATTAAAGAGACGGTCAAACAGACTAATTGGCGCTTGCGAAAACGGAACTATGACAGGTAAGTGTTGAAATATCGGTCAGTATCCAATGTCCACAGTTGGTCCGTATTCTGTCCATATAGGTTTCAGGGAACCTTAAAAGCATATTACATTCAGAGGCACATTAAATAATTCATTGGAAAAAACTATTCTTTGACTCAGTAACTATTAATCAGATCTAACCCCTAAATTAAAATAGGCTGTCAAAATTAATAAGCATATCATTTAAATACTTACACCAAATCTCGAGCTTTATCATAGCATGCATCGGCGCATCCTTGGTTTGAATGGTCACCTCATTGGAAGCTTCGCAGTGGAATTTCAGCTCGTTCTCAAAGCGAGTCGCCTCAAAGGTGAGGTTCGAGTTGGTTACATATGTAGTGTCATCCTGTGAATGAATAGGGACCTGATAGAATCCCGGGACTGAATCCAAAGGTCGAAATGTACAAATCAGTTTTGAGTGCAGTCTCCTTTTAAAAGCGTCGCTCGCATAAACTTCTTACCGTAGGCTGCAAGATGCTTGCAATAGAAATGCAGGTATTGATGTGGTCTCTTTGAAACGTTCACTGTAGCTTACAAAATCTTTAGTGAAGTTAACACTGACAATATACGAGAGTAGGTATGTCACTGATAGCGTTTAATAGGAGACTCCAATCATAAAGTACAAATCTTCAATAATACTTCGGATCAAAATAAAGTTGCGTTTAATCATCCAGTACTTAATTATAAGTGACTTAGCCTAAAGACTTCTTGTTATTCGCAAAATTAATGAGACGGACAGAATAATGAATCTATTATGAATATTAAACTTGCCAGCATTAGAATTCATAATTTATATCGCTCACTGAAAGTCTTTAAATAATATTACCCATAAACAGAAGCTCACGTTTATCTCTATGAATATAGCTATTTTACTTATGGATCGTAAAAGAGGTTTAACATAATTACTGTAGGAGTAGAAGGCAGTAAAATTTTAAATTCACCTCACCCCGGCGACAATCTCAAACTGACGGGGCGTCTTTGTATAAAGTTTAGTTTGGATATAAAGTGGCTTGAAGTGGCTTAGGACGTGGTTGGATGAAAAAAATTGCTTGTGCTTTCAAGTTCGCTTATAATACTGGTTAGGGGAAGTTTATGGGATAAAAAGCAAAAGAGCTAAAGGAAAGAATGCGCTGGGAAAGTCTGCGACATTGTAATAACTTCTTCTTAAGTGTTTACATTTCTTAGTAGAATCAGCTAGTTATAATGACATGGGGCACCGACCCCGTGGGGATCTGTGAGAGAAAATGGGCGATATTCCACCACCCCGTGTGGTATTGTACCCCAGTACCTATTGATAGATGTCTAAGTGAAAAATATGATGCCGGTTTGCCCACAATGTTTTCGTTCACCGTTTTCACCGACAGCACTAGTGGTAAAAATTTCCTTGAGAGCTTGTAATCACCATGTATGTCAGAATGTCGTGACATAATTTTGGGAGATTTAGTTCCCAGCATTGATAACACTATCAAGTATGTTACTGGATTAAATTTGATAGATTATCAGCTGATCAATTATTACATTTACAAGGTCTCTTGTCAACACAGATTATTCTTTAGACCATTATCAGATAATGTTCATTCAAAATCACGTACTATACCAGAAAATATAGTAAGATTGAGGGAAATAGTTATTGCGTGAAATATTCTATCTGTGTCTAGGATTTTTGAAGTCTATAAAGATTTAGCAATTACGCTCACGGCATTCTGTAAGTTAGCAGGCCACGCTTTTGCTTTAATGCTTCTGTCCTATCGATATCCACTCAACCGCCTAGATGGTATGTCTTTGTCACAGCCACCTAGCTTAACTAGTCGTACAATCAACCACCTAACTTCTTTACTTTAAGAGGCCTGCGGAGCATGCGCCGTTCATACAAACGTAACACCAAAATAATTTGTAAATCATACATATTCTTAAGGTAGTGTAGATCTATTTCGATTGGATTACAAATTATCTAGGTTCCCAAATATATATTTTGAACGGACACTGATTTTAACAAGAGTTATGAGCAAAATAAGTTTCCTATAGAAATTTGAAATTCCTCATATCTCGTCTTTATATAACAGTGCTTTCAGAATATATATTTGGGAACATAGATATTCTGTAATTCAATAAAATAAATACACACAACCTTAAGAATATATTTGATTTACAAATTATTTTGGTATTACGTTTGTATGAACGACGCGTGCTCCGCCGGCCCCCTAAAGAAACATAAGCAACTTAACATGGGGGCGCCTCAAGTCCCAAACTTAAATGTTGTTTTTTTCAGGCTGCTAGTTAAACGGCCGCTGTTTAGTAAAGAGGCTAGGCTGTTGATTGAACGGTTAATTAAGCTAGTTGGCTGCAACATAAATATTGATTGATTAATTATTTGATATTAATCCACATTAGCTTAGAGAAGTTTAAACAGTCATTAATGTAGTATTAAAAATGAAAGAAATTTGATATCCACCAACACCCGCATGGTGCCTAAAGCCCAATCTTTCGGAAAAGAGAAGGCATGTGAACCAGTAGGAACAATGTTAGTTGATGAAGCTTGAATTCTTAAGTAGTACCTCTGTTTACAGCTGCACTTATAACGGCCAATGGAAACAACGTGAGGAAACATGTTAGGTCTTAGAACCAAAACATTAAAGATATAACTGTGATATCCACCGACACAGCTGGGCATAGGCCTCCCCCAAGTGTCACCACATTGACCGGTCCCGTGCGACTCGCCTCCAGCGGATTCCCGCAACCTTCACCATGCCATCGGTCCACCTAGTGGGAGGTCTTCCAATCCAATGTCGGTTCACAGTCTCCAGAAGTTTTCGGCCCCATCGGCCGTCCGTTCTGCGAGCAATGTGCCCTGCCCACACACGCACTGGGTTCGTATGCTAATTTACGTCCCAATTTCTGTCACATAGAAGAGACCCATGTCCCAGCAGTGGGAAACGTTACAGACTGATAAAGCTTGTGCAACTGAGCTTAATAGTATAATCCAATTTGTACTTTCCAGCAACTAATATCACAGCATCAACTCGAAAAATCCCAAACGTCTCTTCAATGAAAACTAACTCCGCGAGTTATCCCGTTTTACATTTGCAATTTAAATGCTTATTAATTAAATATGCATGGAAAATAACAGGCCTCAGGGTTGTAGCGACGGTAATCGTCGTGTGTGTCTTTTTTTGTTAACTCATTATATTTAAGACTATCTTTCTTTTAGTTTTGTTGTAATGTGTTGTTCTTCGTTAAGCGAGAGTGTGTGTGTGTTTTTTCTTGTAACTTGGTCTATTTTTGTAATAGTGTTCTGTTCTTTTCTTATTGTTCTTGTTGTATTACCTGTTTTGTATATTTATTTTATAACAATTTACTACTATATACGTGTTATACTTTACTTATACTACTACTATAAGGGTTTGGTAGAAATAGTTTGAAAATGGCTTTCTTCATTTAGAAATAAGAGAGAACTATTATATTTCTTGAAATCTAATATTATCTCCGTTAATAGTTTCTGAGCTATCTTCGAATAACGGAACAAAATCTTAATTCTACTGAATAGAAAACTTATTGAATAGGGGATTGATTTTCAATTCATACTTCTTTGGATTCAAAAGGTTCTTAATGACTATCTAGTTTCAGCTCCTCTTATCTCTAGATTAGCATGAAAATGGAACTTAAGTATAGAAGCTAGATTTCTAAATTGTAAAGCAAACTTAGTTTTAATGTTTTACTTACGGTTCCATCCGCCCGATTCTGTTTTTCCCGACATGAAACAAAAAGAGAATGTATGAATTAGTAAGAGTAGATTAGAAGAGTTGTATGACATGTCATGAGGGAGAAGGCATGTGTTTGAAACAAAACTTTGAACACATTTTCCCTCTTCCTCAAAGAACCCTCATGAAGTATACCAAGTATTTTCAATATGTCATCATCATCTGCCTGCCTTTTCCCAACTATGTTGGGGTCGGCTTTCAGTCTAACCGGATGCAGCTGAATACCAGTATTTTACATGGAGCGACTGCCTATCTGACCTCCACAACCCAGTTAATACTGGATAATACGATACCACTTGGTAAGACTGGTTGTCAGACTTTTTGGGCCACTGACTACCTGTAACGACTGTCAAAGATGGACAAATAACAGCCGGGACCAACAGCTTTACGTGCTTTCCGTGGCACGGAGGAAACTCGGAAACACTCGGGTGGTCACCCATCCACAGCCCAACCTAGGCAAGCACGGCTTAACCTAATGATCGGCTCTAGCAGCTGTTATTATTCAGCCACGAGCTCCTCCCAAGTATTTTCAATATGTATAGAGATCAAATAAGCGAGGAGTCGTATGGACAGAGTTAGCGCAGTAAAATTCTTCCAGTAATAATACGACTTTTAGAACACCAAAGTATTTCAAGAATTCTAATCTAAAATTCCCAGCAAGTGTTCTATTAGTCTCTTTTGATGTTAAATCAAAAATATCCTTTTATTTAATTCGGTGTGATGAAATAAAATACAAAAGATCAAAGTAATGAAACAGCTTTTAAGCTGGTTCTTTTCAGAGCGCCTTCACTTTATGCGATGAAATTTCTATAAATAATTCCATATTATTATAGTTATAAATATGATGAAAATAACAGACGTGTATCATGTAATAACTCCTCGTTTATTTTACTTATTTACTTTAGCGACCTAGTTTATTAGCACCTCATTAATAAAGTTATAAGCACTCCGATCCTAAACCTTTTATGCGAATCGGTACAAAAGAAATGCATGCGAATATTATTTCAAATAAAACCTGAATGTTAACTCTGCCCTCCATTTATATATTAGAAATAGCCACTTTTGTTAGGAAAAACATAAAACACAGAACTAAGTTAACTAAGTTACACGCCGCAAAACTAAGTTTATACTACCAGCACCTAGAATTCAAATGTACAAAAATAGCCCAGAATATCGAAGCATACAGTTATAAAACAAATTACCTGAAAATATACGGTCCACAAGAACACTATGTGTATTTAATGCTAGGCTAAAGTCATTGCTCTTAGAAAAGTGTTATTTTAGTATCCATGAATTTATGGAAGATAAAATGTTAAAACAGTGTCCAAATATATATGTATGTGTTCATTTTAATACGGGTTCTTTTATGTAAAAATGCTATTTTGTGGTAACCTATTTATGTATTACCTACTAAAGTCCGGTCGCGGAGCAAGAAGAATTTCGTCCCTCTTTACCTACTGACAGTGGTTACAAACATTTTTCTATTAAGTGTGGTTTACATTACAAATGAAATAATATATTTGAAGGAGAAAGAAAATTTACCAACTTATTAAATAAGTTATTGTTATTATGTTAATTATTTATTTAGGTGTTATATTAAGTATAAGTTATAAAAATCGAGTTACAATTACTAATTCGGCAGAAATAAAAATTATTTATGTCTGGACTTTTTGTCGTGACTGAACCAACCAATAAACCCCATGCAAACAAGAACTAACCTTACAGTGTTAGGTATTAGCCACATCCAGTTACCGTTTATCTGTGTTTCACAAATACTTGTTTATATGTATCGAACATCGAACGAACATTTTGCCCGCAATGATTTGTAATCTACCTTCAAAATATTTATAAAATCGACGTCTAATTTTTTGTAATACCCCAACTTTTTGTTATTTTTAAGTGTCTAGTATTAATATTCTCATGTAAGTGAATAGTGTAATTCTTATGAGAATAAATTATCTTAAACCTCAAAAGGTTTACAATCCCTGAGGACGGCGGCCTTTGCATCTGTGCGAGCGATAGACATTAATTTACGCGGGAGTGACAGAGACAGGTAATAACAGGTCATTGTACGAAATTCTTCGTGCTCCGCGACCGGCCTTTAGCCGATGCCCGCGGCTTCGCCCGCGGAAATTATATAGGTACTAAAACCTTCCTCTTGAATCACTCTATCTATTCAAAAATCGCATCAAAATCCGTTGCGTAGTTTTAAAAATCTAAGCATACATAGGGACAGACAGACGCGGCGGGAGACATTGTTTTATAATATACATAGTGATTTTATATGACATGTTTATAATGGATTTTGTGTAATATGATTTTAAGATTGACGTTCATTGCAGTTCATGTACGACATTTAAAAAATATTTTGATGGTTTTATTTTTTATTGTGGTATATTGCTTAATTGTGTAATGATAGATATAAGTTATGATCTCAGTAAGTGATAAATAATAGATACTCTTCAATATTAGTTTTAAGTTATCTTGCTGCACCCTAACAGGGTCATGTACTCACTGAATAAATATAAATGAATAATAAATGAATTAATTTAGTTTTACTCAATAAATAAAAATTGGTCGTGAAATAAGAAAATTGATGATATAATATTATTAGGTTTTAAACAATTGCAAATAAAACGTACGTGCTACATAATAATGGCAAAACGTAAATATGTATTTATTACGGAGCATAAAATATGCATTAATGCAAAAGGTGCCATCACTTTTTGGATTTTAAATGTTTAAAACATTTTATAAACCTATGTAACGTAAGGATTAACTTATTAAAACCGCATCACAAAACAGCTTAAAATGTTCGTCTCCGAAAATAAAAAATATACACCAATTTAAAACAGCTTTTGTGGCGCATAAAAAAGGTAATAAACGACTTAATTACATGTACAAAAAGTCACAAGCTCAATAATAAAGATAAAACGTCAGTTGCAGCAGTTTTGGCAAAAGTAACGTAATGTCACGTGGAACGAACGCGCCTCCGCGAACGATAAATGGTGTACGCGAAAAAGGCGGGAAGCGGCCATGTTCAATTCTTTTTTTTTGGTCTTTTTTCGTATTCGTTGCATTAAGAAAGTGAGGGCGTTTCAATTTTTGCCGCCGAGGAGTCAAAGGCTGCCTTTTTTATTTATTTTAGGTAGTTCAGGCTTTTTTTTTCGTTTGTAACTTTAGAATAATTTTATAGTAAGGGGAAAATATTCAAAATTAATCTTATTGCAATGTTGAAAGTGGCCATATCGTTAACATTTTAAACAAATACTACAGATCCACAAGAAGTGACTTTTGATTTGGTTACATTTTTATATTTCACTACCTTGTTGGTCTAGACTCTAGAGGCTCGATGATTTTTTCCATTAGGAATTGTTTTACCAGCAGGTAGGAGGCTAGATTTGATGGAGTTCGGTAACTGTCCCACAAGATCGTACTACCGGGATAAAAATATCCCGTATGTTAATCCAGGTAATAAGCTGTCCTTGTGCCAAATATCATCCCAATCCGTTTAGTAGTTTTTGCGTGGATGAGGAACAAACATCCATCCATCCATACATTAACCCAATATTCTAACAAACTTTCACAAATTACTTTCATGTTTATATTAGTAGTAACAGAATAAGAAAAAAATGAATATAATGTTTAAAACGGCCAAAATTCTGACAAAAACATCTATGTATTTTCTCTATTTACACATAGATAGCAATATTATGCTACATGCTTGTACCAAAAGATCTCATACTAAGAAATTGTCACCCTATCTGCTCCTCTGGGAGTCGTAAAAGGGGACCGAAAGATTATATCTCCTGTATGGGGAGTATCTACATAATAATAAGTAAAGCTGGCCACACTATTCGGTTTTCTAGAACGTTGTTCAGCAATGTGAAAGTAAACTTTGTGAATGTTTGGTGAGCCAAAGTTCAAGTAAGTAATTTGTTTCAATTGAAGTAGTTTTCAAAGTCATGAATTTCTTGGAAAGACAACTTTTGCTTTTGTCTGTATTATTTTTGCTTACACGATAATACAGTTGACTATTGTTTATATTATGCTTGATTCGCCAGCGTTTTTTTGTATTACTTAATAAACATCTAGAAAAAAACTAGTTCATGTCCTGCTGATCTAGGCTACCCATCTGTGAATCCTCGCAACGATCGCTAAGACTGATGTCAAGGTGACTAATTGAAAAGGTAACAGATAAACTGACCGACAGAGTTACTTTTATATAAAATAGAATTTAGAATTTGTGTTTACACCATACAGGATGTAAACAAGCTCATTACGAAGCCGTCAACCAATCATTCTGTACATCAAACTAAGTAACTCTACGCAACAATGATTGCTGGGAAAAAACTTTTTTTTGTTGGGGTGAAAAATCATGTTTTTCACTCAATTTACCTAACGCACTCAAAACATTGACTAGAAGGTTCCCAGGTATGGCACAGAACAGAAAAATGTCACCATGACGGTGAGTACAAGCCTTAGTCTTTCGGCTTCTTTAAGTTTACTTATACACCCTTTATATACCCAGTCCATCAACATAAATACTTTAACTTAGCTAAAAACTGATAACATATAGAAAATTCACGTTAAAACCACCCTACTCGTAGGTAATTTTGTGTGCTACAAGCGCAGTCTAGAGCACTCTTAAAATGTCTACGAAAAATTCTCGATTACCTGCAACCAAACTCTTTTTCTCTTATTGTAGCCAAAACTCCACTCAATTTAAAAAATGTTACTGCTTGGTAATTTTAATGTTTTTTTTCGAGTTTTAATAACTTTCTTTTTATTTCTTCTTATTGTACATTTGTGTGATTTTCAAAGAGTTTCACAAAAATGAATTTATAAGAGTAGATTATACTTTTTGTTACGTTTTTTTTTTTGCGAAATTTTTCGCTTAAGCCTTTAATTGGTTGGAATATTCACTTTGAGGGTTTTTGCTAGTCTAGTGATGTGAAGTAGTGGTGGGATTTGACGATAAAATTCAGCAAGCACTGTAGGTATACTTATAAATGTTGTGTTGATACTTGCAAGTGAAGGAAGACCATAGAAAATACTTCTAGATTTTGTGAAAGGAGGTATGAATCGAAAGAAAATGTATGTTTATTTGCCAGCCAAAAGAGAACAATAGAAGAGAAAAACAGTAACCCAGAGCAATAAGTTACCACAAACTGTCAACCCACAAATTATACTAAACAATAAAATGATGATGGTTAAGTTCAAAATAAATTGAGAAAATTTGGCAGTTTGTGGTAACTTGATGCGCTGGAATATAGACACATAAAGAAGTATGTTATTTTTACTTTTGACTGCCTATTTTAATAATTTACTTTCAGAGGCCACGTTGAGAGTAGAATATTTTATGAGACCAGTAATTGTTACAAGCGTAAAAATGAGATCTTCAATCTAGGTACGTCCCAACAAACTGTCACGAAATTTCACCGTTATGAATATTTTTCGTCAGCCAAGCAATATTCACGATACAAGATAAATCCTAGGCTCAGAACATGACAGGAATTTATAATACATCGTAATGTACTAGATTGCTTTATATAAGAATATTTTGTCAGCCATTTCAGCTTACTTGTGACTTGGTAAACGTAAACACAATTTTTCAGCGTCGCCGATAAATATTTCATGTCGTTGTCTGACGGGTATGGCGAATGATAAGATGATGTAAACACTGTGAAGATATTTTGTACCTAGTTCTTTTTGGTACAAAAAGCTGAGATGACAATATTTTGAGGAAACAATTTTTGTCTGCGTGGTGATCACAGCTCACGCCTTTATATGTGAAAGTAAAGTGTGTGTAAAGAATAGTTTGTGTCCCAAAGGTGGTCTGGGAAACGCTGGATTTTACGCTGATTATGCCATCATCATCTACCTAGCCTTTTCCCAACTATGTCAGGGTCGGCTTCCATTCTAAGCGGATGCAGCTGAATACAGGTATTTTACATAGAGCGACTGCCTATTTGACCTCCACAACCCAGTTAGTACTGGGTAATACGATACCCCTTGGTAAGACTGGTTGTCAGACTTTCTGGGCCACTGACCACCTGTAACGACTGTTAAAGATCTACAAATGACAGCCGGGGTTAACAGTTTAACGTGCTTCCCGAGGCACGGAGGAAACTCCGCATGTACGGGTGGTCACCCAACCACATACCAACTTAGGCAAGCACGGCTTAACCTAAATATCGACCCGAGCGGCTGTTATTAGTTAGCCACGAGCTCCTATGACCAATATCAAGAGTAGTAAGTGAATTTCTCAATTAAAACTATATTCAAATCAAAGCAACAAACATTTTACTGGTATGTATATTTTTATTAATCTATCGACACGAACTGCATTCTGTGTCCCATCACTACGTTATAATCGGATTACCGTAGTTAGACTGAACATTAAATACTTTTTACATCGCGTCGCGATTGTTTTAGCTCCACTGTTTACATTGAGAATGTTTAACATGACCCTTAATAGGATTTTAATATTTTAAGAAAAACATTCTGCAAAAGCTTTATTTTTGCTAAGTTTACTAATTACAAAAAGATTATCTGAAGATAATTAAATTTGGGGTTCGGCGAAAGCCTTCTTTAGCAGTTTTCACGAATACTAAGCGAATACTACCTAACTACCTACTACATGCATTACACACCTACAATAGTCACATTTCCCGACCGTTCTGACTCCACAACCCAGTTAGAACTACGTAATACCATACCCTCGGTAAGTCTGGTTGTCAGAGGTAAGGGCCATTGACTCGTTTTCTATAACTTACTAACAACTGTTGGTTATTATGCGCAGGTACTTCCGTAGCTATCGATGTTTTTATAAACAAAGAATATCTTATCCGCGTCACTTGTCACTTGATTCATAAAAAGCTTTTCTGTGACGCTTTCTTTCTTACCGGTCAGTAAGCAAAATGTCTATCAGCCAGAGATGGCAACCTACCGAAACCGGCTAGTAAGTTATTGAAAATGGCCGTAAGTGACTACCATAACAACTGTCAAAGATCTCCAATAACAGCCGGGACCAACGGCTGAATGTGTTTTCCGAGGCACGGAGTACACTCGGTATGTAATTGGTGGGTCATCCATCGCGGACAGACCTTAGCAAGCTTTGCTTAACCTTGCAGATCGACTTGTAGGCTGTTATTATTTAGAAACACGCTCGAGATGAGTGTTGCATATAAAACTGCTTCCCATCAAAGCCCTTGGCATATTTGCAAACCTATTATATAAAACACGACCTTTCTAAAAGGGTATCGTAAAGGTATTGTTGTTAATTTTAAAGCAAACAATGTTCTATATTATTTATAAGCGTTTGGAAAGGGATGTACCCTAGGGTGCCACGTTTTATAATAAATGTGTGCCTTTCATACACAGGTGACTACAAAAGGCTTTTGATAATGAATGCCTTTTAATGTTGGCTGATATTTTATGTAATGAGACGAAAAGAGAGGTTTTTTAACATATCATCACGTCTGTAATCCCTGATCGGTAAGGCAGAAGTGTACCAAATAGTACGGTTGAACAAGCTATTTGGTTTACATTTTACAATGTAATTTGTGGGTTAAACTGTAAACCAAATAGCTTGTTCGACCGTTCAACCACATTTCGCCAGTTATGTTTAAGCCCCATGTATTAGAGGGCGACCCTATTGCCATTAAGAGCCAAAAGCTGGCGGAGCGATTGCCTATCTTACATCCACAACTCAGTTAGAACTACTCCATCTAAACCCCTTGGTAAGACTGATAGTCAAACTTTCGGTCCACCTGTAATGACTGTCAAAGACCTTTAAACACCCCAACCAACGAATTAACGTGACGTTTCGAGGTGTGGAGGAAACTTGGTATGTAATTGGTCACCCATCCGCAGACCAACCTGAACTTTGATCCGAGCGGCTGTTGTTATTCAGCCACGAGATTTTCCATTCAAAGACTTCGGACTCACGCCTTATCCTCATGGGTGTAAGCAGAAATTCAAGAACGCCTTCGGCAACCATTCTGGCTTCATCCACGTTAATTCATCTTTATACCTCCATCAATCCATGTAGACACGATTCAGCCACGACCACTATAAGCCGTGAAACGTGTACGTTAATGTTAAGTCCGTGTGAGCCAGAGCATGGGAATTAAAACAATTAATTATGTATAGCGCAGGTGTTCGGGAGTTTATGTACGTAACAAATAGGTATAGCAAGGTTCTGTAGTGTTTTTCACATTGTTAAGTGGCTAGAGTGTTTTTTTTAAGTATTTTTTAAATATTGAAGTAAGTCCGGTAGAGGAGTAATTGAATGGCTATGAGGGTTTTGGAACTTATTGCTGATTCAATCTCTTGCCAAATAAATATGTTTTCTTTCTTTCTTTCTTTCTTTACATCATCAGCGTCAGCATCATCATTCTTCTGTACCTATCCCAATTTATTTGGGTTCGGCGCAGCATGTCTTCTTTACATAAAGGTTGAAAATGAACCCTTAATAGACCCGAAGTAGTAAGCCCGATGTAATAGGGAGCGAGTCTTTTGCCATCAACCTGTCACGAATCCGAACACCGTGGCTGCTATTGAGAAATATCTGGCGGAAAAACCCAATAACACTTTGCTAGACTTGGGATTCAAACCCATGACCTCATGCTCAACAGTCGCACTTGCGACCATTAGACTAACGAGGCTTTTTATTTATGTTCCTTTCAATCATATTCAGAGTCAGCCTTAGCCAAAGTATTCCCAACCCCGCGAAATGCTCATTCAGTGCGGCGTACTATATTTCAGCCGAATTGTAATCCGGCTGAACGTGAGGACGCCGCATTACATAACGGCGTCGTTTTACAATGCGGCGCGCCATTATTTAATACGGCGAGTTTTACGATTTGGCTGCGACATAAACACCAACAATGTAAAATTAAAAGCAGCTACCCACGAACACACAGTTCATGTACCTGTATTCCTGTACGGTATCGGTGGCTATAATTTTCCGGAGCGTGTGAAAGAACTCCCGCGGTGACAGAATGAAAAATTGCGGAGTGCGACCTAATTCCCTTCACCATTAGTCCTACACTGATGTCGGGTGTCTGGAAGTGGCTGTACGATATTGGTGACGTTATCCCTTGAGTGCCTCAAATATCTCGTGAGGAAAGTTTTGAGGATAAATGTGGAGAGGTACAAGAGTAGAGGAAGACCAAAGAGACAATGGATGGACTGTGTACATATATAATATATATATTATAAATGTAAATAAATAAATATCGCTGGACATTACACACAGCGCCATCTAGTGCTACACTAAACAACGAGGCTTGTGTCGTGGACACCAGATAGTTAAACTACACAGATGCTTTTTTGTTTGTTAAAACATAATTATAAACATCCGTGATTCGGACACAAAACGTCTATGCCCATCACCCTACCGGAATTCGAACCCGATATGGCAAGAAAGAAAGTGTCTGATGAGATGTCGACTAATAGAGGAGTATGGAAGAAGGAGACATGCTGCACTGACCACAATTAAATTGGGATGAAGGCAAGAGAATCATGTTCCCTTGTGTGCCTCTCTTGTGGTGTTGAGCATGAGGACCTGGGGTTTTTACATCTGAATAGACCAGGATCAGCTTGCTGTTGTGTGCTTTATATGGCGATTGACTCGCATTCATTATGTAGACTCAGACTTGATTTTATCCAACAAAATGTAGGGGTAATTGTGAAACACTTGTGGTTTCCATTCTGGGAAATTCTTTAGAATGGATCAAATTATTAAAAGAGGAGCTCATAGCTAAATAATACTAGCGGCTCGGTTCGCTTGCTTGGGTTGGTCCGTGGATGGGTGGGCCACTTGGTGATTTATAGATTTTTGACAGTCGTTACAAGTAGCCATTGGCCCGAAACTCTGACAACCAGTCTTAGCAAGGGCTATCGTATCACCCAGTATTCCTGGGGTTTGGAATTCAGATTGGCAGTCGCTCTGTATAAAATGTTGGTATTCAGCTGAATCCGTTGAGGCTGGAAGCCGACGGCAACATAGTTGGGAAAATGCTAGGTAGATGATGGATCAAATAATTCCAAGTACTCTTAACAATCTAGCAAAGCGCATTGAAACACTCATTCACCATTTTTGGGATCTGCGATAAACACACAGACTCAAAACCTACTTGGACTTCTAATATTTCATCTATATCCATACTTCTATACTTAATATTATAAAGAAGAAAGATTTGTATTTTTATATGTTACGAATAAACTTAAAAACTACTGGACCGATTTGAAAAAATCTTTCACCGTTGGGAAGCTACACTATCCCTAGGTGACATAGGCTACTTTATATCCCTATATTACCACGGGAACGAGAACATCGAAGGTGAAACCGCGTGACGTCCGCTAGTCTGAAATAGAAAACAACTGAAGCCACATCCAGTACGAGTCTTCGACGTGCCTTATTCTTGCAAAATTCAATTTTCCTTGGGGGTACGATGTTTTAATTAAGAATGCCGCGGTATACGTACATGTCTGTCTAGTGCCTATACCTCGATTGATGTCTCCTAATGCGAGAGGATATGGTGCTTTATTATTAAATTCTGCTGCTTAGAATTTTGTGCGGGGTTAAATGTATGGGGATGACTAATGAATGAGGTTGAATGAATGATGGGTGGGCTATGATTATAAATAGGTAAAGATTATGTTTTGACTATGTTGATACTTTGTGAGCACAAGAGTTAGTGTTGAGTGATGATTCATATGTCCAGTCCCTACGCAAAGCATTTTAGGATTTTTATTCGATTGCTTTAGCTGAAGCGACAGTTTTTATGACAGGGTTTTATGACATAGCTTGAGAAAGATATATCATGTATGTTCAACTGTTGACTACGTTAGGCTGAGCAAAATGGTACAGTCTGGATGTCTGCAATTGATAGCAATAGATCATCAATTACGTCGGAATTATATAATAACTGGCGAATAGTAGCAATGGGCGACATATTACCCGTAGAACCGATGACCTTCAGGGTAGACATGTTCTTGAGTGGAGACTGTGAATCGGCAAGCGTAATTTGGGACGGCCTCAGGCGAGCGTGGAGTGACAATCTTCTCAGGGTAGCTGGTAGCACCTGGTTGACAGTTGCCGAGAATCGAGTTGAGTGACGTGGAATCGAAGTGGCTTTTGTCCAGCAGTGGACTGTAGGCTGATAATTATGATAATGGCGAAAACTTCTTTTACAACTTTGAAAGGGCATTATATTACAGCGTTATGTTATCTTTTAAGTGATGAATCGCTTACAGGAATGAATCATTAACGCTTTAGTATTTATAATGACTACGAATAAAAGAGTCTTCCTCGCCTTTGTCCTATAAATGATAACATCACTCCTTAAAGAGTCAACATAATATTTTTGCAGCGCAATTCTTATCGAGAGCTTGACAAAGTTGCAAAGTTAAAAGAAAAAAGAAAGAAAAAAGTTTAAAAGATACGACGATTCATGGTCCTGGGTCGGAGTCAAATGAGCGTTAAAGTGAAGGAAAACCTCCTTTGTTGTCCGCTGTGCAATGTGATCAAATTAAAAATAGTGATGTGCTCTTGTGAGTTGTCGATATCGATGTGATTTTTTTTTATTCAGTCACGCTCCCTAGACTAGTCATACCTCCACAACCCAGTTTATACTGAGTAACACAATAACTTCTGGTAAGACTGGTTGTCAGGGTTTCGGGCCACTGATGTAACGGGTATCCATGATCTACAAACAACAGCCGCGACCAAAACTGGTTATGTTATGGATGGTCACCCATCTCAGTACCGACCTAGGTGAGCACTGCTTAATCTTAAAAGCCGACGTGTTCGGTTATTATCGACTTATTTACTATTTATAACGACTATTCCATGTAAATTAGTTTGTGTAATTAATGACTGGGTTGTTTCCAATAACAAGTATTTAGCGAATGAGTTTGGGTCGTATGAACGTTGTTTTAGGTAGGAATTTGAAAAACTTTATTCCAATAACGTTACACAACATGGTAAATTCCTTTTCGTGGCCTAGAAAGTTAAACTTTCAGCCTCGTGTCAGTGTAATTATTATAATGAAAATGTCGAAACGGAAAATAACTTAATGGAATTATGACAGTTGTTGGCATAATTTAGGCAGCTAAAAGATTTTTCCTCAAAACGTCCTTTTGGAATTGCCATGATTGATTTGGGAGTCTTATAGGAGAAACTAATTCTCTATGGTGGAACAAATCACTTGATGAATCGCTGAACACTGGTCACACTGGTTTTTAGGGTTCCGTAGCCAAATGGCAAAAAACGGAACCCTTATAGTTTCGCCATGTCTGTCTGTCTGTCTGTCTGTCCGCGGATAATCTCAGTGACCGTTAGCACCAGAAAGCTGAAATTTGGTACCAATATGTATATCAATCATGCCGACAAAGTGCAAAAATAAAAATTTAAAAAAACATTTTTATTAGGGTACCTCCCCCAGACGTAAAGTGGGGAGCGATTTTTTTTTTAATTTTGACCCTGACGTGTGATATATTGTTGGATAGGTATTTAAAAATGAATAGGGGTTTTCTAAAATCATTTTTTGATAATATTAATATTTTAGGAAATAATCGCTCCGAAAGTCAAAAACAATGTGTCCCCCCCCCCTCTAACTTTTGAACCATAAGTTTAAAAAATATGAAAAAAATCACAGAAGTAGACCTTTATATGAACTTTCTAGGAAAATTATTTTCAACTTGATGAGTTGAATAGTTTTTGAGTTATATAGCACTTTTTCAAAAAAACGCAAATGATAACTTTGTTTTTCATACAAATACTATGAAAAACAAAGTTATTTTTGCTGACGAAAAATGTTGGTATTTTTAATGGTCTGGGAAGCTACGGAACCCTACAGTGAGCGTGGCCCGACACGCTCTTGGCCGGTTTTTTTTAATTAAAAGGCAGGGTTTGTGTATACAAACTTAGTGTATATGGACTTAGCAACATTGCTAAGTGTGGCACTAGATGGCGCTGTGTGTTAATGTCCAGCGATATTTATTATTATTATTTATTATTTGTATTCTGTTGTTATGTAATTTGTTATTCTGTATTTTGTTGTGAAGAAACATTTATATTGATTATTATTAAAAAATATATGGTAAAATACATCTACAATGAGGCTCGCGTTTCAGCTGTGGCAACGTTGCAGCCTCTGCTGGGATGCGAGCCTCATCTCCATGATTGATGTTGTGGGCTATACCCACAGGTCACCAGGACAGCAGTGGTCGTGAAATAATTGACAGAAAGTAAAGTGCCTACCAGTGTTTAAATTTACGGCCATTATCAAAACGCTCCAAAGGTGTATTAGTAAATTTTAAAACAAAACACTTCCACTTTTGTTTAAAACAATCCGTCCAACATTAACATTTTTCAAAATCTTTTCCACCAAACTACATTGATTTTATTATGTTATAATAATATAAAAACAGTATAAACAAAATGTAATGAGATCGGGAAGGTTCTTCAAAGGTTTTCTGTATAAAATATGGCCTTTGCAAAGTAAACTGGCAATAATATTTTAGTGCCTAAGGGTAGGACCCTAATAACGCTGTAAAAACGTCGATAAAATCTTCAACCTTGTTTTTGTATTATATTACGATGAAAGAAAATATGGGTTACTATTATTCATGTTGGAGAAATATTTGTTAGTAATTGTGTTGAGGGTAGATCGCTAATAGGTCATGGTTTTTTATTGAAAAGGTGCTGAAGTTTTTCTCATAAAGTTGCTACGATAAAAAAATCACAAACCGATAGATTGTATTTTGGTTTACGTAACCTTTAAAGGGCTCTTCGACATACAGTTTCGAGGGATTGAGAGCTTTGTTATGTTATTGATAGTTGCTGACTTACTTATTTTTTCACGGCAACACGATAAAAAAAAGGAGGCGTAGTTTAAATCGCCGCATGGTTTTCATGGACACGTACATAAGGTGGGTAGGTGGTAGGTAGGTAGGTGGTCTTCGTTGGAAGACCTCCCACTAGGTGGACCGATGACCTGGTGAAGGTTGCGGGAATCCGTTGGAAGCGAGTCGCAAGGGACCGGTCAATGTGGCGACACTTGGGGGAGGCCTATGTCCAGCAGTGGACGTCTTTCGGCTGAGATGATGATGATGATGATGACATAAGGTCACAATTTGAACCTGACTTACCACTCCAGTAACTAATCTGCATGGCCCTCGCATAACCTGGCTAAGATTATATCTGGACTTGAAAAGAGACCATGTTTTTAGTTTGTTTCGGTGTTTGTTCTAAGAACAGTGAAATAGAAACACAACCAATCTCGGCTAGTTTTAAAACATCACTTATTATGACGTGTAAGTTTTTTTTTTAACCACGTGCTCAAATAAATATCATTTATAGCATCCTAGTGTAGGAAGTTCCCAATTATAAAAAAAATAACACAACAACAAATGATAATCTTAGTAATTCTATCGACATCAACAGTGTCACATCCCTAGCTGAAAGAGATAACAGCACATAGTTTACTGTGTAAACTTTTGTGCAATTATTTTAATAGACGACATCTTAGAAAGTGCGCCGCGTTACTCATTCTTTCGTTTACTCTCTGCTTGTCTGCGTTTGGGTGGGGCGTGAAGGAAGAACTTACAGAGGATATACGTTGATATATGTAATTTTGGAGAGAAATATCCCTCATTCTGTAACGAAAATAGAACCATCAAGTTTTTTTAAGGTAAACTTATAGTCCATCCAATACAAAATGGATGTTGTAAGCTGCAATACCTATGATCTGATTGAGTCTCTGAAAACCGTTTTGGTAGTTAACTGTTATATTGAAAATGATTGTTTTGATTTTTTCAAAGTTAATTTTTTTATTTGCTATTCATAATTGTAAACGTAGGTTTAATATAAAGTTAAGAGGTTCCTATCTCCTTTTTTCTATAATTTTAGTATTTTCAAGACAAAAATTAACAACAAAAGCCTTTCACAATTGGCTTGACTATTTTTCCTTTTAGAAAAAGAAAGAAAGAAGAAATTTCTACACTAAAACTTGACAGAATAAAAATAAACAGAAACGCAACGTATTTAGCGTACGTTTTTGTGCCAACAAAGACTCTAAATTAGTCGCAGTAATTATGATGTAGACAGTTCTTTCAACACAGTCGCTTTTCGCTCCCAACTTGGACCAGACACCGAGACTATTGTGTTAAAATCGAGAGAATTGCTCGTTTCTCGTATTTTTTGAGATGAAAGCATTACTATAGCCGTTCTTCTATTGCAGGCTTAAAAATTACGACTATGTACATCTCTTTGTGTTGTGAGTTAGGTATTTATGTGGTAAATAGATGGGCTTCGATTTAGCAACAAAAAAGCTTTATTTGTTCCGATTTTTTGTGTCGTTTGTTATTTATATTCTCAAGTGTTTCGTTGATACCAAATGAATATTAGTCATGATCACCAGCCTGTTAATGTTCCCACAGTTGGGACACAGGCCTCCTCTCTATGAGAGGAAATGGGCTATAATCTATCACGTGGGTCCAGTACGGATTGGTAGATGACACATGTCTTAGAAATTTATGGTTCTAGGACATGCCAGTTTCCTCACGATGTTTTCCTCTTCACCGTATTCACTTCTTTGGTTTTTCTTAGTAATCTTCAGCATCATCCCCATCCATACCCCAATATCTCTCTTTTTTACTCGTCAACTCATGAGTTAAGTTGAATTTTCAAAAAAAAAAAAAAAAAAACTTACGGTGCCCGTGGTAATTTACAATGAAAATTATGTCATTTTTTATGGGCACTCCAAACGGCAAATATCCAAAACAGCCTTTCATCCTCTATCTAACCCCTGTACGGGATGATTTTTCAGGATTTTTTTCTTTGTACTGTAAAGGTTCTATGATAATACATCACTTAGCCACTAATTAACACTGGCAGCTTAATAATTAGAATAAAGAAAATGAGGAAGAATTGGAATGATGCATTAACAGAGGGGCAGACTTGTCATAAAAAGAAAATGCATTTAAAAGTTTAATATTGAAACATATAAAATAAAGTTTGAATATCCAAAAGGATTCTTATTTATTAGTGTAGCTGTAGCACGTCCCGCACACTACTGCACTCACTTTCGGAAATTCTTGTGAGAAGTTTCAAACTTCTAGACGCAACGGTTGTGAGTGAATTTCAGTTTTTTTCAGTATAGAAATCAGCCTCTTACATTTATGTTTGACCACCCGATTCTACTCACATCATCATCATCACCTTAAAATGTTCCCACTGCTTGGATACAGACCTCCTCTCAATGAGAGGGAATGGGCTATAATCCTACACGCAGGCTTAGTGCGGGTTGGTAGATGTCACATGTCTTCGAATTTTCGATTCTAGGACATGCCGGTTTCCTTCACCGTTTTGATACCAGTGGTGATGAAATATATTAGACAAAGTTATGAGCCTGTTTGGTTCGAACCCACGACTTACTGTTCGTAAGTCGGTGCCGCTACCACTGGGCCACCGCTGCTCCCATTCACATTCTACTCAACATCATCAGTATACATAACAGTATAATTATTATCTTTGTCACCTTTTGCGGTACTTTTCATAATTAGCTTTTTTTCGCACTGTACCAACCAGATAAACGTTTTCTATCTACAACTTTCAGATTTCCGACCCAAAAAATTTCTTCAACACTAAAAACTAAATTTTTCCGCCCGCTTCCTTACCCAGCTTATTTTTTTGCGCGTCTCCTCCCAAAAACGACTCGAAAATTTTTCAACTAACTAAGCGACTTTGTAACTCCGACAAATAAACGGGAAAGAAATTAATCTGGCCATTTCTCACTGTCAACGTCGGTTTAACGTAAAAACCGGTACCTTCCCGTATTATTTTATCATCAATCCCACAGACGGGGGGCGATCAGCAGGATTGTTTTTTGAAAAAGTTTTTCACCTTTTTTTTAGCCATTTTTTTAAGTAGTGATGTGGATTAGTTTTATTAAAAGGGGTGAAACGTTTGAAGTCTATGCTGATAGCAGTTAGATAAGTATAATTTAAGGTGTATGGGTGATACTAAGGGGGCCATCAATCAGCAATTGGCTGGTCCTATTATTATTATTATTATCCATGTATTTCAGACATAATCCATAATAATATGTGTTAGTAACAGTTTTCTTAAGATCTATGTTAGTAAGAACATAATCTATTAAACATCACAATCCATATAAGTGTTAGTAACAATTTTCTTAAGATCTATGTTAGTAAGTCCCTAATCTACAATTTTCCCGTGACTATTCCCACCCAGTGAGCATGTATGGGACAGTCATAGCGGGATGCAATCATTTGCAAAATACTGTTGGTGCTACCGCACAGCCGTTCGAATAATGACGTTCACCTATTACGTGGGACTTAAGCATAACTGGCAAAATGAGGGTGTTTTACATCCAAGGTGTAAGCAGACCCTCCGTCAACCAAGCATTTTGGACTTTAAACTACCTAAGTAATCTACGCACAAACCATTCCTGGGAAACGAATATTTTTGGGGAGAATTTATGGCAGGACTCAAAGTAACGCACTTAAAACATTGAGCTGATGGGTGCATTGAATAGTACGGGGGTTGTAGAGGTATCAAAAGTAAAGTTATGTTATAACAGTGGCCGATGGGGCCGAACAGTTCTGGAGTGGCGATCGCGAACCGGAAGACGATGCGTTGGAAGACCTCTCACTAGGTGGACCGATGACCTGGTGAAGATTGCGGGAATCCGTTGGATGCGAGTCGCACGGGACCGGTCAATGTGGCGACACTTGGGGGAGGCCTATGTCCAGCAGTGGACGTCTTTCGGCTGAGATGATGATGATGATGATAATGATAACAGTAAAAATTGGATTTTTTTAACTTGTTTAGAAGTTGGAACTTTAACCTCCATTAGTTCCGTAACTATGTAGAAGGTTTTCAGGTTTTGTTCAGAACAAAAAAAAATCGCAATGACGGGGAGAACAAGTGCCTTTTGACTTTGGGAAGGGTCTCTATATAGCCATCAGGTACACTTGACACGCCTAACCTTATGGGAATAACCAGTTGTGATGTGATGTTATCTAACTGAAAAACAACTTCATGTTAAAAATTCAGACGAACCGTCACATCCAGCCAAAATTATAGATCTTCACAAAAGAGAACGTAATGATGAAACAAAATTGTAAATGTACAAACACGTGCTCATTTCCTGCACACGTTTAATTAATAATCGCGAGCACACACGTGTATTACGTGCTCACTTAGGCGGAGCATGCGTAATTATACGTGTGTAGAAATCCTTTGGAAGCGAAACAAGGTTGCTGAATTACTGGAGAAGTTTTTTTTCCAAATACTAACGTAACATCACGCCAGTATTCTCTGAAGGGTTATGCAGAGGTGTACATGGTCACTCACGTCTCGCCAGTTATGTTACGAGCCACATGGTATACAGGGAGGTCAAGCACATCATTCAATCTGCAATCCGGGCCTTTTGAAAAATAATAACAATAATTCATTGCCTGAATTGAGAATCGAAACTAGGAGCTCATAGTAGAGCTCGCAACTAAGACAATAAAACAGTTTCTAATAATTGTCTTTTTTAAACTTTCACGATCAGAACACATCATAAAACATATAGAAACGGGTATTTATCGCGAATTTACCTTTAATTTAAGCCCGACGTTTCGACCGGATTGCACCAGCCGTGGTCGCGGGGAGACTCAAAAATTAAAGGTAAATTCGCGATAAATACCAGTTTCTAATAAGGTATTCTATTTATTTTGTCCAAGAAAAAGTTCCACTTTTCAACATAAAATAACCAGTACGTCTCTTTTTAAAAATAACCAGCAGATAGGGGGGATCCTCTGCGTGACTAGAGAGCTGGCTGGCTCTTTCTTTGGCCTAGCGTTGCCATTTAACGTGGCAATGTTGCCAATCTTCTTGGCACGTTACTGGATGCCAACGATATGGGAGAGTACTTTGACGCCTGAATGTCCTACTGTCGTCGTTGTATATCAGGTACTTAGTTTTAGTCTTAATTTGGTTGTAAGCTTAAACAAAAATAAATAAGGTTGCATAGTATTTATTTAGCGGATTCTATAACAAACATAAGATGATAAATATTTCAAAGTTCGTTTTTTCATAGTTCAGATTTGAAAGTTCTTAGCCAAGGTTATAGAAAACTTCTATTCAACAAAAAATCAATAGCGTCAGTTCCTAAAATCAACTTTGAAAACATTTCCTCCATTTCAGTCGGTAGGGTAGAAAAAGGTAGAAAGTTTCCCAAGCTTTCGTCCGAACGTAGAGAAATATAAAACTGTTGGAGACGCCGGCGGAGGCGTTTCATTTGTAGGAATTATTGAATTTGAATTATTGGAGTGGCCACCTTGGTTGAAAACGAGAGGGGTGGAGTCGACTTTGTTTGTTATTTTTTTAAACCTTGGAAGTATTTTATTTACGACAATAGTTTTTGAAGTCAGGAAAAGTCATCTGAAAATTATGAAGGCCTCCAAAGCAAGAGCATTTCTACTATCTTCCTTGAATTAACAGTACTCAATGTCAAACATTGAAACTATTGAATAATGTTTTATTTTCAGCCATTGAAATCTTATAGCATGTTAGTATGAAAAGATTCCTAAAAGTAAAAAGAGTAAGTACTTTTAAAATATTTTCTAATACTTTATAATCTAGACCGCTAATCTGAGCTTTCTCAATAGCTAAATAAAGGTAAAGGTACAGAATAACTCACGAAATACGTCACACTAAGCTTCGTGTAACACATCTTAGCAGTCTTAAGTGAAAACATTACGATATTTAGGTCTAAAACGTTAAGTTTAAACACTACCTTACAATGTAATACCGAGACACTTTAGGCACGGGTCTTACCGCCAGCGATAAGCGATTAGCGAGTAGACTCTGTAACTGAAAACCTGTATTTGTTTCACAGAGTCCTCGCTCGCACGGCAGTGATGTGCAGTCATTGATCGTAATCATCATTTGGCATTTTCCAACTGTGTTGAGGTCGGATGCAACTGAATATCAGTATTTTACATGAAGCAACTGCCTATCTGATCTTCTCAATCCAGTTTTGGGTAGCACAAAATACCCTAATACCTAAGTAAGTGAAACTTTTGGACTCCTAACCTACCCGTAACTACTCTTAAAGGATATACAAACAACAGCCGGGACCGGAGGAAACTCGGTATGTAATGAGCTGACTAAGCGTAGCTTAACCTTCGATCGACCCATGTCCCCTCTTAGGCCCATGTTCACCAAAAAGATAACGGTCTGATTATCTAAAAACAGCTGTCACTGTGACATGCTCCCATACAACAATGTGTTTTAAACAGCTGTTTGTATAAAAGGTGTTAAAAAATTTACTGCAAGGAATTTGAGGAGTTGTTTGGAATCACAAATAAAAAATTATCACGAAAAAAATTTATATAAGTAACGATCCGTTTCAAAGATATGCAATATTTTCACTGCCCACAAAATGATTGAATATGCGCACTTGACTGTACTGTGACTGCACCGTGCAGGCGCCGCGTGCGTGGTCGCTCACCCCTGCGACAGCGCAAATGTAGACAGCTGATTCTAACTTTTCCCGTCACATTTTGCAGACTTTGGACTGGCAATTTTTTTTTATGTAAAATCTAAAAATGCTTGGAAAAAGTTTTTTTTTTTTGGAATATGTTTGTTTTTTGATACTGTAACGTGGTGATTTTGAATAGACCACAATCTTTCAGACCACACTTTCCGCTCGCAGTGTGACCAGGCTTTACCTACCTGTCTCTAGAACGGGGCGACAACTTTAATTACTACAAACAAGACATTACGTTAGCGTTTGAAACTGTTACTGAAATTCTAATGTTGCGTTTTGCTTGTGGCAATAAGTTTAACCTTTTGACCGCCACAGCATAAACGCTCGCGCATGCCCTCCACGCCAAGCCAAAATTTTATCTACTATTTTGTCACATATTTGTGTCGTTTGGCGTACAGGGCACGCGCTTGCTTGTCACGTATATGTGACAATGGCGTCCAAAAGGTTAATATCTTAAGGGTTACTTTATTCCTTTTGGGTAATATGAAATAATTAAAAAAAAAACAACGTAAAAGAGTACGTGTTATAAAAATGGTTACGAGTGATGAAATTGACAGAAGTAGGTGCATGCTATCCGGAACTGGACACTGACTTTATCACTGTATCATCTGATATTGACAACTAAGAATGAGATAAAAAAAGTTTAATAATAAAAGTTTATTTCGGTACAATAACACAAGTCTAGGTAAACTAGTATAACGATGTAAGCTGCAAAAGTATAAATGGTGTAAAACACTTCGAAGAAGAAGCCGAAAGCAACTTGTTTTCCCCGTCATTGCGATAATTTTTTTGTTCTACTAACCTTCTAACCTAACCTTCTAGTTACGGAAATATTGGGGGTCAGAGTTACGACTTACAACTTTTTGAAACAAGTTTTATTGCAAGATTTTTACTATAAAAACCTCATTACTATTCAATCCATCCATCAGCACAATGTTTTAATTGCGTTACAATGAGTTCTACCACAAAACATGATTTAATTTTATCACTCTAAAATAAAGTCGCTTTCCAGCAATCATTTTTGCGTAAAGTTATTTAGTTTTATATACAGTATGCTTGGTTGACGGCTTTGTGATGAGGTTGTTTACACCCTGTAGACTGTAACGTAATAACATTGAATTGTTGTATGAGAAAGAAAGACATTTAACTTTTACAAAAATTAGTTATTTACTGGAAAACAAGAATATTTGGAAATTCTGTCGAAATACCTACCTAAACTATTAAGAGCCAATAGTTTCAAATCTTCAAAATAAAAATACAAGAAATATAATTTCAACGACTCCACTCCATTTAGTATTCCAAGTCCGGTAGCGGTGGCAGGTGGGCAGTGACTGCGAAAATTTTGTTCCTCAGCTATTTGAAATTACAACAAAAGATATATAGCTTCAGATAGTACAGCGTAGCAGTGGCAGTGTGGTGTCGACTTGTGGGCTATTCTTTGTATTTACAGTATAAAAATGATGGAGATTTTGTCTGCTTGCAAAAGGAAATATGGTCCATATAAATAATTGACTTAGAGGCTATATTATAACAGCCGCTCGGGTCGATCTTTAGGTTAAGCCGTGCTTACCTAGGTTGGTCTGTGGATGGGTGACCACCCATACATACCGAGTTTCCTCCTTGCCTCGGAAAACACGTTAAGCAGTTGGTCTCGGCTGTCATTTGAAGATCTTTGACATTGTCGTAACAGGTAGTCAGTGGCCCTAAAAGTCTGACAACCAGTCTTGCCAAGGGATATCGTATACCCAGTACTAACTGGGTTGTGGAGGTTAGATAGGCAGCCGCATCATGTAATATACTGGTATTCAGCTGCATCCGGTTAAACTGGAAGCCGACCCCGTCATAGTTGGAAAAAGGCTAGGTACAAGATGGTGACAAAAAACACATAGACATATCTATGTGTATGATGCTGCGACATTCTCAAATCTCTGTAAACCTTGAAAATTTTAACCCTAAATCAGTCCAATATTTCTACCCCAATCGTATCTTTTCACCCTCTACTGAGTAACATAAAAATAACAACAAAATAACTCAATATCCATCTATCTGTTGCAAGATCAGCATCGAATTAGGCTGACGAGCCTCTTTTAAGGAAGATCTCGCCAAAAACAGCTTCATTAACGGAATTGAGTACCATTTCCGTTTCCTGATCAAACAACTCCTACTCAGGTTTCGTTGGTGAGTATTAATTAGTTAAGGTACTATTAAAGAATCAGTTTGAAAGCCTTGCTTGAACAGAGCAGTACCCGTCAATTTCTTGCTAAGCTAAAGTGTCTTCAAACACTGTTTTAAGTTTTTACGGTTTAAAACTAAACTTATAATATCACTTACTGGGAGCTCAAAACAA
This sequence comes from Xestia ashworthii, assembly GCA_950022955.1. Classification (NCBI taxonomy): domain Eukaryota; kingdom Metazoa; phylum Arthropoda; class Insecta; order Lepidoptera; family Noctuidae; genus Xestia; species Xestia ashworthii. The sequence continues at coordinate 15,476,240 of OX465572.1, forward strand.
TGAACAATCACCGAAGATATCACGTAAGTGACAATATAAGTCTACAGTGTCTTTTTTTCTTTTTGGCTTGAGGTTTAAGGATATCATTATAATTGTATTACTTAGCTATCTACTAAGTATTAAAAGACAGACAATTAATTATTATCACATTAATTCATCTATTTCAAATAATTATAATCCATACAATATATTAAATTTAAAAACAAAATGTTGGCTTTAGTGTCTCTTACTTTTTTGTCGGGGAAATATGCCAAAATATCAAAAAAAAAATGCACGAAACTCCCACAAAAATACTACTGTCACATCGTCTGCTGTCAACTTATCTAAACATCACAAATGTATATTTAACAGCGCTCTACACCTCATTCATACTCCAACACCCGCCTAAAATATTTGCACAAGCAGGAAAATTAATTAGGCCTTTCCAATGTTTGTTTTTCTCTATATATAAAAAAAAACTTTCATAGCACCCACATTGAACACAGGTACCGATAAGTTCCGGAATTTCCAGGATTTGAATTCAGTTTTCAGTTACTAAAAGTTTTTCGGAAAAAGGGAAAATAGGGGATTATGTGAAGCACTTTCCGTAGTGTTTTGGAATAGAATTGTAGGGTTGATGTAGTGGGGTGGGTTGAGTTTAGTTCAATTGAGTAAGGGGTGTTTTGATTCAGATCAAGGCAATAAGGTAAAATGTATGTATTTTAATGAAATGTTGTAAAAGTGGCTCGATTAGAATAATCCTCACAGGGATGAACCCTCATTGTAGGTACTGGTTTCTAAAAATGATTTGATATAATTATTTAAATCAAAAACTTTGAATGTACACGTTTATGACGTTTAGGCACTTAAGAAAACAAGTCGTTTTGAGACTCCTACAAAATATGAACAAAAAATCTCTTGCATTCACAATTCCCGCAAAGAAAATAAATCTCATTAAGCACGCTCCTCCGAAATAACACATTATTACTATTCAAGTAGGCACCTAAAGTACTTATTTCATTTCATAAACAAATAATGTTTCATTTCCTCACTCAATATTAATGCCCGACCACGACCTAGGGCGATGCAAATTTTATCATGCGACATGCGCGTGTCACTGGTTTGCTTTACAAGTAGCCACAAATTTCACTGATCGCGATCATTGTAATTGACGACCCGAATAGCTTAGCGGAAGAGAGGCTGCCTTACGTTCTTAGGTTCGAGTCACGATGAGCATGGACATTTTTTCCGAAACATAGATGTTTATATGTATAATAAGTATGTATTTACAAACAAAAAAAGTATCTTTGTAGTATGTCAACTATCTGGTGTCCACGACACAAGCTTCGTCGCTTAGTGTGAGATGGCGCTGTGCGTAATGTCCAGGTCCAGGGATATTTATTTATTTTAACTGTTGACAAGAATGTCATCATTGCTTTAGAATATTGACACTAATGTCTATTAAATGCCGATAAAGTCGCACTAAACAGGTTCATTCATTTGTTTACTGTCGCAATACGTGCATCGCTTGATTGAAGGTTGTGGCCAAGCAGTGAGGGTTGTCACTTTGGCACGAATTTGTCTTCATTACCGAATTTAAACTAACTCACGTCTGCTATTGCAATATGGCACGGCTTGGGCATATTGTGAGCTTGTTCAGGGTTGTCAAATTCCGGAGCTGGCAATTATTATTTATGAGGTGGTTCTAGGTTTTTGTTTGCTTAAGATAAATGTTGGCAGACAAATGAGTTATTTGTAGAGTTATGTTGGCACGTGTATTCCATGTTGTTTAATTTTTATGAAGGTTATCAGACTGTCCTAGCTATCGATTTACCTCATCCTACTCAAATATTTATTTGATGTTTTCAGTTAGTTTGGTGATATTTATTGCAAAATCATTTTTAGAGACTTTTGGTTACGTCACAACGTTAAGTAACATTTATCGCTGTCGGTCTGTGGGTGGGTAACCAACCGTTCATTACATATCGAGACCTTTCGTGCTTCGGAAAGCACGTTTAACCGTGGTCTCGGTTGTAGCCAAGCAGTTAGACAGAAGTTCGAAATGTAAAGTAAGTACTAGTATTCAGTAGTATCCAGTTAGACTGGAAGCTGACCCCAACACAATTGGACAAAGTCATTGGCCCTTTATTTGACAGTGGGTGCTGTGGTGGATGCTACTGCTTTTGCAACATGGTCTACACTTGGAATCTGACACAGAGCTAGCTAGCTACTCCATGCAGACAAGCCATGGTGTCTCCGTCGAAGATGCGCACTCAACTTCCTCGATATTTGTCACTTTCTTGTCGTTTTTTGGGAATACACTACCATTAATAAGTGTAAGCAGTGATAACCTAGTGGTGTGACTCTCCGACTGCTAAGTCATAGGTCTCGAGTTCGAACCCAAGACATGCACTCCTGATTTTTCGGATTCACGTGCGTATTGTATAAATTATCACTTGCTTCGGTGAAATAAAACATCGTGAGGAAACCGACATACCTGAGAGATATTTCTCGACGGTATATGACGTGTAACGTTAAATGCGCAAGACCTCAGACACCCCAAATGATTTTTTAATTCAATTGACCTAATTCTGAGTGCAAAAAAAAAAAATTAACAAAAAAATTAAAGATTTTATGTGCTGTTTTAGTTTTACTGGCACTTAGATTTACTGTCAAGAACTATTATTATCCCGCGTATGAGAAAATTTAAATTGGACGACAACCATTTGTGTTTGTCGTTTACCTATTTTGGCGGGTTTGCGCACGTGGTGGCTTGACCATAATAAATAGATAGGGCAACATTTTTAATTAACATTAAAAAAAAATGTAACCCACATTAAAAAGTGGTTCAATTTATTCTGCTCGTGATTTTGATCAAACTATTTTCAGGTTTTGCGCATTTAACGGTATACGTTGTATAAAGGAAAGTCAGAGGCCCGTGGTATCATAAAAACTCTGCCACCAGGTTAGGCACTAACTATACGATAAAGAAGAAGAAACGTAAGTTACTTATTTCATTCTAAAGCCTTGCATTTGACCTCTAACTTAAATAAACCACTCCAGCAAAAACAGAAACCTAAATGACTTTCTAACAACATAAAACGACTTCCGTTCATTCTCAACTTGTCTTGAAAAGCGTCAAACAAATTAAATGTATTTGCATTATCCTCTTAATTGTGACAACCCTGGAACCCCTCCCCCTTTCGCTGGTTATTACCGGAATTTTGACATCTACCGTGTTTCCTGATCTTGGAGTGTATCCTTATCTACATTTTCCTGTAAACAATCTTGAGTTTTGCTACTTTCTTATATTTTTATGTACCGAAATAAAGTTTTATTTGTATTGGAGTCATAACATCTTTATTGGAAACAGTTGTTCGTATCGAGGATTGATTTTTGTTAGTTTCTTTTAGCTACACCGTAATTAAAACCATTTGATCGCACTCGTGTGATAATAAATCTTCTTATGGATGTGCCACAGTACATAATAACCCGGGCAAGGGTATCGACAAAAGGGTAGACGATAAAAAAAATTCGTCAGTCTGTTATATTATCAACAAATATTTGACCCGTATTTTTTCTTTTGTTACATAAACTAAAATTAACGAAGATACGAGGCTTTTAAAATTCTCAATACGTCACGCCTTGGTATAATTTTTGGCGAATCCTGACGTCACAAGCCTCCACTCCCGAGTTTTGTATGCGTTTATTAGTGTCAATACTCATTTATTTATTTATTTGAATAAGTACAGCCACATCACATACATTTTACAAAGAAATTCACAATTTATGATAAAGCGGTCTGATGCACGTGACAATAAAGGCGTACATAACATTCACAATTCTTCGGCTCGATGATAAAACACAATTATTATTTAAGAAGACCTATATAATGAGAATTGAATTAAAAACTAACAATTCAAAATATTTGATAATTATATTACATTAGTATACAAAGAAATGCCAGATAAAAATTAGGATCAATGACAATATAATAGGATTGGCCAATTATTATTCATAAAAATAATTTAATAAAATTGATTGAATTTGTTACAATTAATAGCATGTTGCGTGGTGGATTATATAGCCCATTCCCTCTCATAGAGAGGAGGCCTGTCCCAGCAGTGGGAACTTTAATAGGCCGATGATGATGATGATGATGATGAATAGCATGTTAGTATATATATATATATATATATATAATAAAAAAAAGATAACTTAGGGCACATATTTTATTTTATTTTTAAATATATGCAGCTTATCATGGAACACATCGAGGTCGGGTATCATTGTAAGAAGGGAGTGGTACTCATCCACAATTCTACGGAGGGGTGCTTGCAGTCCCAGGTTAGATTTTACAGATGGAGTATGGAAAATATATTTGAGTTTCCCTCGAGGATAGGTGCGAGGGATCTTTAAGGGTATATTCTCAAGGAAATGGCAACAATGGTACCGGCCGTTCATGACTTTGTGAAAGAAGCACATGTCTAGCAAGCGTCTACGTTCACGAAGAGAGCTCATTTGGAATTTCCACAAGCGGACTCTGTATGGATTCCTATGTGAAAAACCGCTAGAGTTATAAGCCAGATGCCTAGTGAACGATCTTTGAATGCTTTCAATCCGCTGCGAATGAACAGCATAAAAAGGACTCCATACAACGCTGGCGAATTCAAGATGACTGCGCACCAAAGTATGATATAATAAGATTGATTGATTTACAAAAATAAAAAAATACTTATCCACCATTTTTCCAATATTCTAACTAACGGAACAGTTTTTCAATTTTTGTTACTGTCGTAATGCATAGGGCATTACAGTAGTTTGAAAAATAAAAACAATGTCCGTACTTCCATACACTCCAGGCAGGTAGTCTCGTAAAAGACCAACTACTTTTCATTAAAAAAAATCTTCTACTTTTGATTCGTGTGGTTAATTAATCTCTTGACATTAAAAACAAAATAAGAAGTTACAGTTAGATTTTTACAGAGCCTACTCCTACTCCTTTACTGTTCACGCTGTGCGGTTGTGGAATTCTCTTCCGCTTGATATTAGAGACTGCCAAACTATTGCAGTCTTCAAAAGAAGAGTAAAAGAACACTATCTGTCCAATTCGCTATAGTTGCATAGGTATTTGTTTTTATTATAAGTATACTAGATTGTAGTTTATATTTGTGTTACATATTTTGTCTTCTAAGTATGTAAGTATATTCTAATGTTTATCGTATGTTATATTTAAATTCTTTATTTGCTTTAAATATTTTGTATTCCATTTTCTCATATTTTACGTACTATGTCTACATCTCTTTTTACCCGACTGCGCGACGCAAAGGAGGGTAATGTGTTTATCAGTCTATGTATGTATGTATGTATGTATGTTTGTTTCTATGTGGCGTTCTAGAGACCAAATGCGTAGGCCGATTTTGATAATTCTTACGTCAATCGATTCGTCTTAACCTTGCGAGTGTCACTAAAGACATGACAGTAATCAAAATTCACCACAGCGACAACCAGACGCCATATGTTAAGTGGGGTGTCGTTGAATAGGTATTTTAAAATCATCTTCAGGTTCCTTTTATCATTTTTCATTTTAAATAACAGTTTAGGATATATAAAGATTTAAAGTTGTTTAACAAAACAATCAGTTTAGCAATTTTCTTACTTATTGATTTAAGTTTTTATTCGTAACTAAAAAGTATAAAATAAAATAAAATAATTTAAAGAAAAACAAAAAACCCGACTGCGTAAAAACTAATTTTAAAAAATACGTGAAAAAATTAACTTAAATAAAAACTAAAAAGAAAGAAACAAGCCCAGTAGTTTAGAATTCTGTAACAAATCATAAATTCTAATGCAGAACAGAACGACTCACAGTCGGGGGCCCCTTGGGAAGATTTGATTGGTAAAATTTGAATGGGCCCCGACTGTGAGTCGTACTGTTCTGCATTAGAATTTATGATTTGTTACAGAATTCTAAACTACTGGGCTTGTTTCTTTCTTTTTAGTTTTTATTTAAGTTAATTTTTTCACGTATTTTTTAAAATTAGTTTTTACGCAGTCGGGTTTTTTGTTTTTCTTTAAATTATTTTTTATCTACTCTCCTTTCGCAAGTATGCTGGAAGAGATTTCTTTAGAAATAAGCATCACCTTTGTACCTATTTTCAATTGCTTTCTTCTTTTCTGTACGTAGTGTGTACATAAACTGTTAAATAAACACATTAAAGAAAACTTTGTTTCAGACTAAATTTTTATTAGCGTTTTAGTGCATTCTATCAGTAAACATTTGCTTCAAAACTACTCACATGTATATTCTGTGTCTTCTCGCTCAGTTTCTGCGTGCCATTGTACCACGTGATCGTGGCTTCTGGCTTCGCGCCTGATGCTGTGCAGGTGAGGGTGAGCAGGGAGCCTTGTATCGTATAGTCCTTCACTCCGGAGATCACTGTCTTGTTCGGTGGTACTGGAAGTAAATACGTTATGGTTAATACAATTTGTAAGATATTGGATTGGTTGGCAGGAGACCGTCATTAAAAAAAAACATGCGGCGCGAAGCAGCAGCTTGATATTGACATTTTGTAGATGTAGTATGATTATTCCTTTAAATTACAATTTATTGATGAGGACACTAATTATTTATATAATATATTTAGTATATTTGACTTCCAATCAAAAAGTTTAATTATTTTAATATAAATAATAATTTTAATAAAAAATATTCTTTTAATTAATAAACTAATTTCCTATGTGGACTGCCGATAGAAGTGAAAACTGCCTTATTGGGTCACTGCGAGTGCTATGAAAATCGTACGTGACAGTCACGCGAGTTCCAAGATTTTTGTTCACTCAAAAAGTGCTCAACACGCCTAAAGCAGTTTTCACTTCAAAAACGGATCTAGTACGAATGTTTTTCTCGTATGCGTAGTTTTACCGATAAAGGAAGACTGGAGAAACGATGAAAGGACAGTGTGAAGTATGATATGGCTAGAAAGGAGGTGTCTGATGAGATGACGAGTAATAGAGGAGTATGGAAGATGAAGATATGGTGCACCGACCTCTGATAAATTAGGATAAGGGCAAGAGAATGATGATAATAAGTATAAATATCGCCGGAAATTAACACACAGCGCCATCTAGACACACCTACACTAAGCTCTATTCTATTTTATTCTATAAACATCCATGACTCGGAAACAAATGTTGATGCTCATCACACAAACATTTGCTCCTACCGGGATTCGAACCCAGGACCTTAAGAACGTAAGGCAGCTTCTCTACCACTACACCATTCGATCGTTAAAATAATGACCGATCCATGAAATGAATTCAGTTTTATTTATTTAAACTTCATGTACAATAGTGGTACATAGGCGGACTTAATGCCACAAGGCATTCTCTACCAGTCAACCATTGGGTCAAATAAGACAGCATTGTGATACAGTACAATAAAAATAAACATACCATTTTGCAAGAATAAGATCAAACACATAAATGGGTTTTACTTCAAGATGAATTTTAATTTATTAGTATTTCATAACAGAGTAGTTTCCGTTTCACTTTTTGAACGTAGTTATTTAGCTCCGCAATTGAATTGATAAAATAATGTTAAATGCTGACAAAATCATAGCATTTACCTATTGAATGGCAGCCTAATTTGAGTGAAAACCTACCAATTTACGAAAACAACAACTTTAAGTTGTAATTTAATACACATTCAAAGTATTTTCTAACTTTCATCCCAATCTAGCAATTGAAACAGACTTATACTCTTGAATATACAAGTAAGCAATTTTAACAAAAACGTATTACATTCACGTATGCATTGTCAATTTAAAGAAACGACTGCATAGTGAAATCGACCAGAAAAAAACACACTTTAAAGAAATTGATTTTAGATGCCACGAGAATTCAATTTCAATTCATAAAATAAATCCTGCATTTTCGCAGCATTTGCTCTAACAAATTGAAATAATTTTTTCATGCTAGCATTTTTACTGAAAACTGTTTTTACGATCGGTCCACGACCTCAGGCGATGAGACTTGTGTCAAGGGACATGCGCATCACTTGGTTTTACTGTCCGACCTATGCTTAGGCTAAAAAAGCATCGAACTAGAAGCCGAAGGTTTCTAGTGAGCGGCTAAATTGAAAGACTGCGTGACAGCGCGATAGAAGATGCGACACGCGGAGTTGCAGGTGTCACACATTTTTAACTGTTATTATTTGCGACAAGTTGCAAGGTGACTTTTACCATCTAGTTACGTTGTTTATTTACGGTCAACATGTATTATGATTTAAAATAAAAAAAAAAGTAATACTAAATTACTTTTAGCCAACCTGGAACTGAATATCTTAGGGTTGGTAAACCTCTGCTTTGGCCAAAAGATGTGGCGACAGCCGATTGACAGGCTACGGCTTGGGCCAGATAGTCGACTTTCGGTTGGACACTACTTGTCGGGTTAAGTCGTGGCGTGCTCTAAGCAAGTTTTCTCATTGTTTTCACGCAGTCGACACGCGTGAAGCTTGTGCGTGTAGGTCGTGGCCGTGGGCTTAGACGCACTACCTAATATAGCAAATAATCCTCAGATCACATTCTGACACCGATCTATCCAATTTTGGAAGTAGTAAAAAATATGCTAGATCAGTGTCTTGGTTTATAGTTTAGGCTGTGTTTATATGGTAGCGAAGCGTTTAGCGTGGACAATGGTTTTTCTTTGAAAAGCGTTTTTGCTTTCGTCAGTTGAGGCGTGCGATTGGAGAACCCTATGTTATATTTTACGTTGTCGGTCACTAACAAAATAACGGTCGGAATAGATCAATTTGCAAAGGCGAAACCGATTTTAATTTTGGTTTTTGTTTGAAAGGTGAATTAGTCGGGAGTGTTCTCAGCTATGTCTGATAAAAATCAGTTCAAGATGGTCGCCACCCCCTCAACATGGGTATCAAATGAAAGGGCTTGACTAGTACAATAGAATACCCTATAATCAATTTCAAATCCAAGATGGCCGCCACCACAAAATGGAGAATTACATTTTTTTTTTCACAACTCCCTCAAAATGGGTATCTAATGAAAGGGCTTGTGAAATTATGACCCCACCTGTGTCGGGGGTTTTTTAATTTTTTAAATTAATTTAACTTGTAACAATGATGACAATAGCGTCGTCAAAAAACAAGTGAAAAACGCTCAATCTAAACACACCCTTAAACTATGAAAACAAAGTATTACATTGGTCCATCGTTCGGTCCTCAGATAGGATTGGTCCTTAGGGAGTTAAAAGACCAACTTTCGTAGTACCCTAAGTTTTTTACGTAGTTTTATTAAGTTTAATTTTCTTTTCTAGTGAATGTTTTGTTTTTTTATTGTATAATAAATGTATCTGAATTGATTTTTCTTTGAAGTTACTAAGTTATACAGTCTTGGGATACTTTATATTTTGAAATAATCATACCTACATAGAATTCCATTTTGATGACTGTTTGTTGTAATTACGTTATTCAAAAGTGGTTATCAGATTTTATTTTTGAAAATAAGTCTTTTATGCTCACTTTTAACCAGCATAGGGTCCTGGGTACAATACATACGTCGGACAAAGTATTATTGGGATGTTCCTTGAAGATTTTTTCAGTAGTACCCTGGATTTGTGCCCGATTGATGACAAACAACTTGCCCCAGAACTGTCGAAATATACAATAATGCCGAAATATACATATTTGCACCTTTGGAATATCAACTCTTGTGGCTGAACTAAAGCATTGAAAATGTAACAGTACGCTTGTATTTAGGCATTCATTTTAGTGAAAACAAGCATAAAGGTAAGATTCCAATCCACTATATCCACGAGATCGTGTAATCTTTCAGTTACTATCTGACATTAATATTACAGCTGAAACTTTATCTATCTTTGACGTAACTAATAAAAGTAAAAGATACTTTTATTTCTTCACTACTATCTTTTATTACTTTGACAAAACTAGCACGCTTCCAATATCAGTAATAGATACCAAACTAATAGGGTAGCAGCACCTATTATCGTCCCTCTGATTGACTGAGATCACCAATCAACGACGAGACATAATATAGTGTAATTGAAAGGAAAGGAAAGTAAGAAATACCTTTCGGTACCTGAAAGGTTAATTAATACCTGATTATGCTCTGTGAGAAGAATGTTGGACGAGAAATTGGGAGGAAAGTCAGGTTTTGTGGCTTTGGTAATATGTATGTTTGATGGTGAGTTGAATCCAAAGCAAACTTCAGAAAGATATGATCAATGATCATACTTTGCCTTCATACCTGGTATCATTGGTCATATTTAAGAGGAAACAAGACCTGCGAGGAATTTGAATAAAGGTATTTGAAGAAAGTATTGCCAATGCGCTGCGTCGTGCTTGTCTCTGCAGAGTGCGGTAAGGACCAGCACCAGCTCAGACGATTATATAACAAAAATTTTGACGAGATCGACGTTTCGTAGTCCCCCTTTTTCCTCGAAAACTGAGCTGATTTATTTGTTTTTTAGATAGTTGTTTTTTTTTGGCGAATAAGTTTGTCTGCTTAACTGTGACTGGAACAGCGGTGGCACAGTGGTGGCGGCCCCGATTTTCGAACAGTTATAGTTATAGTTATAGTAGTGGGTTCAAACTCAGACAGGCGCATTACTTTGTGTAATTTATTTCATCACCGCTGCTCTCAAAACGGTGAAGGTAAACATCGTGAGGAAACTGGTATGTCCTAGAACCAAAAATTCGAAGACATGTGACATCTACCTATCTTCCTTACTGGGCCCGCGTGGTGGATTATAACTCATTCCCTCTCATTGAGAGGAGGCCGTGTCCCAGCAGTGGGAACATTATAGGCTGATGATGAAGTTTGTCTGGAGAAACGTAGACCCTGTTCCCTCATAAGGGTGTCGTAATTTTTTCCATTCGACTAACATAACGACGTGATCGTGACAAAGAAATCACCTGCTCTCTACGTTTGGGAAGATTAGGTATTTAAGTTTTGTATGCGACAGCTGATTATTTTGGTTCAATACAAAGTGTTGATCTATTTGATGGTCTACTGACCACGGCCGTAAGGAATTAGTCTGTACCAACCACGAAGTCTAAATTTGTGCCCCATTGGTATAGACTCGCTCCCTGTAACATGGAACGTGGGGTGCACCAGCCTTATCACAATAGTGAGTTGCGAGTGAATTGAAAGCGAGGCGAGTGCGCAGCGAGCTCGTAGCGAGTTCGCAACGTGGGCACGGCGAACACGCCGCGAAGAAAAACAAAACTAATGATTGGACAAAACACGGATCGCACACCGTGAACTTGCTGCCCACCCGCGGCGTGTTCGCCGTGCCCACGTTGCGAACTCGCTACGAGCTCGCTGCGCACTCGCCTCGCTTTCAATTCACTCGCAACTCGCTATTGTGATAAGGCTCCTTCGGAGATTACGCTGACATGATCATAGTAGAAAAATCTCTACCACACAAACCAATGGCTCCAGCAGTATATGAATGACGTCTCATATCCCAATCTAAAACCATAGATCAAATGAGAATACATTGTTTCTCGCTCCAATCAGTAACTTATTAAGAGAGGACGATAATAACTAGGCGGAATCTATTAGTCTGACGACAAATTGGTGTGTGTTAGGGCCCTAATTCATTTATCCTTACTGCTTTCTATATTATGTTGCGGATTGAGTGGGAAACTGGACGTCTGGTAATGATTCTAGTTATGATGAACTGGGAGAGTTTTTAAAGGACATTGGTCATTGTGATTTGACTGTGACTTGAGAAATTATGATTATTTTAGGAGCTAAGAATTTTCAAAGAGCTTTTGGTATCGCGTGGAGTTTGGTAATTCTGCCACGTGATCTTACTAAAGGATTAAAAAACCTACTCCATGTGTTAATCCAAATTATAAACTATCTTTCAGCCAAATGTCATCATTTTTGCGTGAACAAGTACCAGACAGCCATTCATCCATCTTGACAAAGACAATAGTTTTGTGACTGATGTTTTGTTTTTTTTAAAGAAAAAAAAAATCGAATAATTGATGTGTAGAATACGTGGTTGTTTTGCAAGGTAAATTCTTCATGAAACTTGGTAAGGCTAGTTGTCAGACTCCCTGACAAATAAGAAAAAATAATTAAAGGATTCAAATAAAGACACTAATCACTCCCAACACAATGCACAGCAAACGACAATTACAACAAAGATTTCCCAAATAGAGTTGCCAGCACCAAAATTTCCTCCCCTAAAGTACTATTTTTAAAGCTAGCACCTACAGAGTAACAGGTAGCCGCTCCATCGTGTGCACTATTACCCTATTTCTCGCGGAAGGGTAATTTACGTAGCATAATTAGCAAGGATAGTGCTAATAAGTATTCTAGACGCGGGATAACTTTGTAAAGAATGTTCTAGAATGTTCCAGAGAGTTTGTAGGAGAAAACGTTTTAAGTTTTTAGTTAGAACTGTAGTGTGTGGGGTTTTTTATTGGGATAACGTTTCAAGTTAATGGTGTGGGGGTCACACATCTGGTTTGAACCAGATGTGACTGAATTAAATATCGTAGGGGGTAGTGCGAAACTGCGAATCAACCATAGGTAAAGGCCGCGTATATGCATTTGATCTAATTTTACAGGGGCAGGTTAAAACTGTTTATCATCGTTATTTTAAGAGCAAATGCCCTCATACGCAGAATCATTTTTGAGCGAATTCTTATCTTATGTCGAATGCCCGCGAAATTTAAAATTGGCTACATTTGCCAGATACGCGGAATTATCGAAAGCTAAATACGCGGATTTGCACTATCCCCGACGATATGGTTTTGTATGGCAATGTAAAAAATATGATTCATCTGAATTCCTATTAGACATTGCATTTCAGAAAATGAAGTAATTTAGGTATTCCTAAAGGTTTTGTGCAACTATCAATACTTTGAATGTTTATATTCATCCCTTCCCATATAAAGGATGCGTATGTCCCAGCAGTGGGGAAATTATGAGCTGATTATGCTTATTGCCATCTGACATCAATATATAAAACGGTCCTAAATATAATATTTAAACCGCCTCTGGTATTGAAGTCTTGCGACATTAGAACATAAATTGAACCAACTTCAACAACATCCAGTAACTTGTCAACAATCCCAATATTAATAACGAGCTACAACTCAAATATCCGTACATACATATTCGTGTAGTGTCCAACATTGGCCCACCCCGAGATCCTATCGGCCCCCAATATTGCAAGGTGGTAAAATTCCCGACCCCATTACTTGTAGTGATGTGGAGATATCGATACCTATCGATGAAGAAAGAAAGACGACAAAAAAATAAGCAATACAACGTGTCTAGTTTAATCATTATGTCAAAAATCTGACCATAATGCTGCAAGGACTTTCAGCGCTGGAATGTCCTGGAGGTCGGTATTGGGAAAAAATGCGAAGGAGATGAAAAATACACAGCTTGATGGCAGAGCAAGTTTCGATTTTGGACAGAGGCAAAACGATTCATGTATAATCAGCGATGGTAGTTAGATATATCTAATAATAGATGTAAAAAGAGGCACTTGTTCTGCCCTTCATTGAGATGATTTTTTTTTTGTTCTAGCTAGACGATTGATTGGGGTCGAAGTTTTTTTTTAAATACGTGTTTTTAATGCAAGATTTTTACTTTAAACACCTCCTCGACTCCGTACCATTCAATCCATACACCAGTACAATATTTTGAGTGCGGTATTAATATTCAGATAATAACGAACTAAAACCAAAAGATTCACAATCCTAAACTATCCTACACTGGCCTCCAAAAACACTACCATTCTACAACTAATAAATTTCTTAGGGGCCCATAATCTGACCGCTCAAAGGCACCGCTAGACGTGGGGATGACAGCGCAGTCCTAAATGTCAGATTGCGGGGACCGACGTCCTAGAAACGGTTTACTTAACCTAATTATTGTGGATAGCTATGTCCAGGGATCTAGGGAGTAAAGCACCTGTCCCTATGCTTGCGAAGCGACTAGTTGTGGAGTATTTTCGTACAACCAGAATTTCTTTTGACGACCTGAATGGCGCAACGGTAGTGAGGCTTCCTTACGTTCTTAGGACTGAATTCTTGTCGAGCTGACAGTTGGTCGTGACGTCAGGTCTTAGGGTCCCAGCTTGGAATCCCGGTATGAGCAAATTTTTGTGTGAAGAGCATGGACATTATTTCAGAGTCATGGATGTTTATATGCATAATAAGTATGCATTTACAAACAAAAAGTATCTATGTAGTAAATCAATCAACCATCTGGTGTCCACGACACCAGATGGTTGATTGTTGTAGTGTGGATTGTTGTTGTGTAGTGTGGAAGTAGATGGCGCTGTGTGTAATTGAAGAAGAAGACATGCTGCGTCGACGCCAAATAAATTAGGATGAGGGGATGCGAATGGTCATGAGGTGCCCGCTCAGTGCTCGCATTGCTTGCTTTTGACAAGAGCACTTTATCAATGAAATCGTCCGGCGAAGCTCGCTTGGAGGGCAGTACACTCGCTGAGACACTCTCGCTAGGTACAATACACATACGCATACTAGCAAGAGATGAGGCGAGTAATCGCCAGTTATACTCCCTCATCGCCCAGCGACAAAACTGTCGGAACTACACAATAGGTGCTCGCTTCTAGTTACTAGCTCAACTCGCTTTTCGCTAATCTTTCGCAGTGAGACACGTGCTCGGATTTAGACCTTTTTTGTGAGATTTCGGCCTTGGTTTTATCGCATTTTTTTATTGTGATAAGTAAAAGCGATTGGGGAAATTAGGTCTAGAATATAATCCTCTTTTTGTGATTTGACCCGTCGGCTGTACTGATTTTAATCTTTTTGCTTTATTATAGTTTCGGTTTTATAAAAAGAAATTACGTCGTGAAGTTTTTTTTTTTAATATTGCTGATTGAATTGGTGTTAAGTTTCAGTTTTGTCTTATGCCAACCTCACACCTGCAGTCCCAAAAGGGTAACGCAGAGGTATCCCTGCAATATACTAGTTATGTTTAAGTCCCATGAAATAGGGAGCAAGCCAAATGTAATAAACCGGCACAAATCTAGACTCTGTGGCTCTGAACTCAGAACCTCATTCTCAACAGTGGCGCTTGCAATTTTAGACCAACGAGTCAATCAACTTGGCTTACCATGACTAATCCTTGGATATCTATAAATGACAAGTGTTCTTCTATATCGTGTGGTTAGTCCTTAGCCTGGTGTCAGAATTTACTTGGAAAGCCAAGTCAGAGGCCCATGGACCTGATGCCTGAGAGATATTTCTCGACTGCATGTAAAGACATGCTGTCGAGAAATATCTCTTTAGGCATGCTGGTTTCCTCACGATGTAACACCACTAGTTATTTAATTTTCTAAACAATTTATCGACATCACTCATCCCAACACTACAGTACACTATCTTGCCACTTATTAGCTATATGGTCTCGCAATTTATCGGCTGGGCTCCGAAAATTGCCCGCCAGTGTAGCGCCGAAGTTAGTTAAGCGATGGTTCAATGTGCCTTACATGTAAAGTATGGGGTGTTGTGTTTAGTGGGTGTGGGTGGAGGGCTAATTGGTTAAGACTAATTTGAAGGGCGGTGTCTAGTTTTAGTTTGATCAGAACAAATGCCGTAGAAACTGGTACTTAGAGGCATAGTTTTTTTTTTAAAGATGGTTGAGTTTTGAGATCAGTAAATGTGTCTCCGTAAAATTGTCAAACACGTTATAACGTGTTTCTCTCTAGCGATATTGTAAACTCTCGAATTATTGTCAACTGGACATACGGAAGTATCTCTGCCCCCATAATCGGGACTTGGGGCACCCCCCCGTTAGGTTAGTTAGGTTCCTTTAAACCCTGCACTCGTACTTACTTTACTTTTTATTAGGGGAATATAAAGTGTTTTAAGGTTAGGTTATATTTATCGATATTATGAAAAGATAATGTACAGGAATGGTACATTATCTTTTCATGAGAGTGGTACCACTGGGCAAGGGGGACCCCTCCTTCCCTCCACACCGCGTGAGTTGACTACCATCGCATGCATTTCACGAAAAATAATGCGTTTTATTGTAAGCAGTGCGTTCGACAATAATTCGAGAGTTTACAATATCGCTAGATAGATTACAATATAACGTGTTTGACAATTTTACGGTGACATATACACATAGCTGTGTTCTCCTGATACAATGAGCTTAAAAAATGATTGTCACTTAAGTATGACGAGACTGAGATGAGTTCAGATGAGGCTCTACCGAAACCAATAATAAACGTAAGAACAGTTAGTGCGCTGAAAATACCTGCTCCCTTTTCCCCACTTTTCAACCGACTTCTAAAAAGAGGAGGTTCTCAATTCGTCTGTATTTTTTTTTTTTTTTTTGTATTTGCTACCTCAGAACTTTCGACTGGGTGAACCGATTTTGATGATTCTTTTTTTATTTGAAAGCTGGTGCTTCCCGTTGGGTCCCATTTTAATTTGTTGAAGATCTGATGCTGATCTTCGGAGATATACAATGGAACTCTTCAAAAATAGACGGCAAATCTGCAGTGATTGCTGCATCCGCTTGTAGGTTCATTGTTTATACTACATCATGACGTAACATCACGCCTGTATGCTCTGAGGGGGTACGCAGTTGTGTACAATATACCCAGATTTCGACAATGTTTGTTACCTCAGAACTTTCGACTGGGTGAACCGATTTTGATGATTCTTCTTTTATTTGAAAGCTGGTGCTTTCCGTGTGGTTCCATGTCAATTTGGTTGAGATCTTACTCTGATCTTCGGAGATATAAATGGAACTCTTCAAAAATACACGGCAAAGCTGCAGTAATTGCTGCAATCGCTTGGTTGTTTATTGTTTATACAAAATCATGACGTAACATCACACCTCTATGCTCTGAGGGAGTACGCAGAAGTATACAATACACCCAGATTTCGACAGTTGGACGTGTAAAGTTCCATTCAATGGGATCCCGGAGAAATAGAGGTAACTCCTTAAATTTATAGGCACACCAGAAGCGGTTTGGGTAGTTTTAGGCAGAGTACTTTCTCGGAGTGATCCCATTTCGATATGATAAAGATCTGGTGACTTCGGAAGATAGGCAACTGAACTCCTTAATAAATGATAGCAAATGTACTGGGATCGCTGAACACTCACGTCAGTCTATTGTTTACACCAGTTCATAACAAAAAATCACACCGATACGCTGTGAAAGGGTAAGCACATGTGAACCACTAAAAAGTGAAAAATAAAAACTTTTTTGCAAAAAATATAACCGACTTCACACAAAAAAGTGAAAAATAACTTTAGCTTCAGAAGTCGGTGACAAAAAAACTAAATCAATCAAACAAAGGTCACCGACTTCTGAAGCTAAAGTTATTTTTCACTTTTTTGTGTTTTTGTGTGAAGTCGGTTATATTTTTTACAAAAAAGTTTGTATTCTTTATATGCTGGGGAATGACAGGATAATACCTACCTAAAACTTTAGGTGGATCACACATCGCGTTGGCTTGTACGAAATCCGTTGTTACCTAAGGCGTACACCGCCTGACCGCGCCGACTTAGATTGTGAATTGATTTAAATAAGCATGGCGACAGTATCAAACATTGCAAATGTATTTAGGTAATCCGTCAGTTAGATTATTGGAAAATAATGGACACGTATTTTTTGTTTTTGTAAATCAATGAATATCGACAAAGATAAAACGCATCAAAACTCGGGAGTGGGGGCTCGTGACGTCATAACTCACTAAAAATTATACCTGGGCGTGACGTACTGAGAATTTAAAGAAAAATCTTCGTCAATTTTGGTTTATATACTTAACAAAAGAAAAAATACGGGTTAAATATTTGTTGATAATCTAACGGACGGACTAATTATTATTTTTTTGTCGTCTCTAAACAAACAAACTAAACGTACGTAAACAAAAGTTTGTTTCGGTATTTATTCTAGGAGTAGTCAGATGGAAAACACCGATCTTACTTTACGTCGAGTGACAGTACCTACTACTAATCAGCACTGGACCTGCGTGGTGAAACACCATCGTTCATTCATCACCACTGCTCTCAAAAACTCTGAAGGAAAACAAAAATTGGAAGACATGTGACATTTACCAACCCGCACTGGGCCCGCGTGGTAGATAGTCCATACGCAAAATACGCGCTTTGACGTGGAGTTGCGGTCTCACCAGCCCGTTAAACAATACAATATAATATAGACCATTCCCTCTCATAGAGAGGAGGCCAGTATCCCAGCAGTGGGAACATTAATAGGCCGATGATGGTGATGATGATGGCATGTGACAGTGTTTGCAAAAATCAATTTATTGTACATATTTCAAAATATATACTTTCTATACTTAGTTAAATTTTTATTCGTACTTAAATAATCTGGTATACAGTGAAATATTTCTTAGTCCGCTTTGCTACATAACGTGCACAACCCCAAGACTTGATCAAACTTGTGAATCACTCCGATATCCCTACATCCCTTCAACCACCCTTTCCAATAACACTGTATTAGCCAATAACTTGACAATTAATAAACAACTTTGCTCAACAACCATCGGACAACTAGATTGGGTTTGTACCCAAGCTGTCCCATAGGTTCTAAGGATATGTGTACATACAGGTTTTCTGGTACCGATTTGTTGGGAATTGGAAAACCTGTCTGTTTTTCCGAAACGTGTACACGTGAAAACTACAACAAAGTGGTTATTACGTCAGTCACTGTGAGCCGAATAGTGCGAAATTAGTGGTTACGATCGATTAACAAAAAAAACTATTGATGCTAATATGTTGCTTGTAGAATTATTTGGCAAATAATCAGAATGATCACATGTATTTTAGTATGGTTTTTACTCGTTAAAAGATTAGAGATAAGTTTGTGATTTTTTCATCAAGTAAAATTAATTGTTTTATGTTTTCAAAACACTCATAATAGCATATATCCTGAAGGATATGATATATTTTTCTGGTTTTGTTCATTGTAGTGAATCATATACTTTCAGGCATTATAAAACTCGTGTTTAGCTCATGTAGTCGCCTTAGGTCCATGTTCACCGAAAAAATAACAGTCTGATTAACTAAAAACAGCTGTCACTGTGACATATTACCATACAAAAATGTGTTTTAAACAGCTGCTTTAGATAATCAGACTGTCATCTTTTTGGTGAACATGGACCTTAAAAGAAGGAAGGAGATCATTGGGAAGGAGGCTAGATATTTGAAAATGTTTTTATGTGCACCAGTTTCTGTACCTATGTGCAAGAGCATTCAGAAAGTATGGGACTTATCCGTACTGGAAACCCGTATCTCCATGCAAGCGCCCTTATGGGTATAAACCACTAACGTAGTTGGTAACGAGTTACATGTATTGCTTTCTATATACTCGTACGAGATTGGATTGGTATTGAAGTTAATTTGGTAAGTAATGATTGGTTATTTGGGGTTAAAAGCGGGATTTCAATATAATTGTAGCTAATAATATCGCTGGACACTAAGCAAGGCATGTGTCGTGGAGCCCAGATAGTTGTTATACTACATCTATACTTTTTGTTTGTCAATACTTACTTATTATACATATAAACATCCATGACTCAGAAACAAATCGACGCTGGAAAGCGATTTTGTCGTATCTCGAAAAATGGCATTTTTTTTTATTGCATCATTGAAATAAGAAAAAAATACTGCGCCAGACGGTCTGATCAACGTTTTCCTAAGATGTGTCTTTTTTTTGATACGTCGTTGACTTTTTCTAAACTTTTTTAACAAAAGATACTTCAAAATGCTGTAAATACCATAAAATCAACTATTTTTAAGTTATACATAGATACATCAAAAACGCTATAAGTATTTTTTTCGCAGTCCACACCTATTTCGTACCAACAACTACCAAGATACAGCAAAATTGCTGCTTCAAATTAAAATACCAATTGCTGTAACTAGTATAAAACGCATGTTAGACTAACTTTAGAATGCTATCATTATTGCCATCTGATAAATTTCATTATAAGAAATAAGTGTTCCAAAAATGACCACTCTGATTCAGCTAGTTTACGAGTTATGAATTTTTGAAATAGTTTTTTGGCTCTGGTGTAAAGTTCAAATTTTCGAGATACTACAAGATTGCATTCTTGCGTTTTTTGCAGTCCACACCTATTTCGTACCAACAACTACCAAGATACAGCAAAATTGCTGCTTCAAATTGAAATACCAATTGCTGTAACTAGTATAAAACGCATGTTAGACTAACTTTAGAATGCTATCAATATTGCCATCTGATAAATTTCATTATAAGAAATAAGTGTTCCAAAAATGACCTCTCTGATTCAGCTAGTTTACGAGTTATGAATTTTTGAAATAGTTTTTTGGCTCTGGTGTAAAGTTCAACTTTTCGAGATACTAAAAGATTGCTTTCTTGCGTCGAAATGTCATGGGGAGACGCTTTTACCCAGCAGTGGGATAGCGCAGGCTAACAGTATCAGTAGTTGCATCTGTTGTGATTTGGAGCTGACCCCAATATAAACGGTGTAAAAAACCTTTAAACGAAGCCGAAAGGCACTTGTTCTCCCATTTGCGATTTTTTTTTTGTTCTACGCCATACCTGGGAGCCTTCTAGTTACGGCAGAGATATTCACACAGGGTCACAGTTACAACGTTTTCACAAGTTTTTGTTAAATACAAGCTTTTAATGTTAGATTTTAAACACCTCCTCGACCCCCGTACTATTCAATCAATCCACCAGCACAATATTTTGAGTGCGTTACATTGAGTTCTACGACAAAACATGATATTTCACCCCAAAAAAAGAAGTCGTTTCCCAGCAATAATTTTTGCGTAAAGTTACTTAGTTTGATGTACAGAATGCTTGGTTGACGACTTCGTGATGAGGTTGTTTACACCCTGTATGTAGTTGGAAAAAGGCTAGGCAGATGATTAATGACAGTTGCTCTTTAACCCAAATTATTTAGGATTAATAATGCATGTCTTTCTATCTTCTCTATTAGTCGTAACCTCAGTACCTAGTCACCCCAATTCTAGCCAAATCATTTTTCACGTAGCCCATCGGTCGTTTCTTTTGGTCTTATGTTATTGATATGTTATAGGCAAACTCCGAAGCTCCGGCGCTCCTAGGTTGGACTGGTCAATCCTCAGGTCAGACTGAATGACTTAGTCAAAGCCCAAACAAATGTAAATTTTCGGCCTTTGACTAAACAATTTTCGTCAAACCTGGGAGAGACTAATTTGGTCAGGCAAACGTCAAAACTCAATTTTATTAAATCGGGGTTTGACGAGTCAAACTCCGATATAGGTATGAAGTGTCTTATCTTCGTATATTTGGAAGCATTTTATCATTTAAGCAGCTTTCAAGTCTTAAGAACCGCTTAACTCTGCCAGTTCTGACACCTGATTGGTCAGCTTACGTGATTTTCACTTTTATATTTGAGATGCTTTGAGAGAATGCCGTGTGGCATTAGGCCCGCCTTTTGTACGATGTGCAATAAAGTATAAAATAAATAGATAAATGCTAAATAATGCATACAACTGTTTGTTTTTTATGTGAAATAAACACTTATTTTTATTCAAATTAGAAATTTTCTCTTTAAACTTTACTCTTAAAGCTTCTTTATCCACGTTTTTAGTAACAACAACACCGTTTGATTCACTCATCTTCAATTTTACACAATTACACGCCCGCACGCTCAATGAACGAACATGAAATGACAAAACAATCGGTCGGAACACCGCGAGAGACATTATGAACCTGTTTAAACATGTTCAGATCAACGTCTGACCGAGTTTTGCAGTCGCTTCTAGGATTGACTAGGCCAAAACCGAAACAGAATAATTTACTTTCGACGTTTGACTGAAAAGTTAGGAGCTCCTGGGTTTGACTAAAAATACTTCAGGCAAAGGGCGAAATTGAAATGTATTTCGGGGATTGCCTGATGGCTTTGGCCAAACCTAGGATAAACCAGTCCTTCCGCGAAGAGACTGTGTATCGGACTTTGACTATAACAGATACATCGAGTCTCCGCCACGAGAAGCTATTTTGTAAACACACATTCGGGTTCGCAACCTTTGGATCAAATTAAAAAAATGACAGCGACATGGCGACAGCGTGAACTTACTTCAAAATTTCGGCCCAAATGTTTATGATGCGTTCCAGTACCACTAAACATTAGACGACAGCGCTTTATATCGCCAAAATATAACCCGACTAAGTGAAATTGCTCGTTATTTTCGTATTACACGTAACGTTGATTGAATTGTCGCGACGTATCTTGGTAGAAAGAAATTCTTTGTTTAAAAAAATTATAGCTTCTCGGGGCGCAGACTATAAACATATACATGATAACCTATTCATGATAAAGACTTCTTCTGAACTATATAATTATGCATCTATTGACCGATGACCTGGTCAAGGTTGCGGGAATCCGTTGGAAGCGAGTCGCACAGGACCAATCAATGTGGCGACACTTGGGGGAGACCAGATGTCCAGCAGTGGACGTCTTTCGGCTGAAATGATCATGCATCTATCAGTGAGAGTGATAGATCTATGCATTGCTGGATCATTTCACTAGACGTGATCACCGGTTAGGTTTCAGCTTGGTTTCGGTGCTCAGCTAGGTAGGTGTTTTCGGGTTTCACTGAAACAAGTCTCGAATTGTAACCGATAAATATCAAAAAAATTAACCACAAGTTCACAAGTACATGGGATATAACAAAGCTTATTTTTTTGGCTGGCATAAATCAAGTATAAGTTCTGTTTCAACATTTTATGATAATTGCACATCCAAAACTCAATGGTAATGTAATCATTATTAAAAAAACTAATTCCCTCACAGCCTCTTAGTTTTAAAAACGATTAAACTAAGCTCCACTAAATTTCATCCAAAACATTTAAATCGTATAAGCCCTTGACTGTAATTCGTTAACTTTTTCGTGTTTAATTTCGCGAAGGAATAAATTTTCATTTAGTCTGCTGATACCGTTTTATTAATGTGCTCAATTATACAGACAACGTTGTAAGATGGCGGTGGTCGGAAAAATTGGAGCCAATTTTAAGGTTTAATAGCTATCGAGGTTTTGGGAAAGAATTATTACTATTTTTGGAAGGACTAGGGGTACTTGGTAGTAGTTTGTATACTAGACTTGCGAAATATGTTTTGAAAGTTTACTAAATGAAGTCATATTCAGGTATTTTCAACCGACTTCTAAAAAGAGGAGGTTCTCAATTCGTCTGTATTTTTTTTTTTTTTTTTTTTGTGTTTGTTACCTCAGAACTTTCGACTGGGTGAACCGATTTTGATAATTCTTTTTTTATTTGAAAGCTGCTGCTTCCCGTTGGGTCCCATTTTATCTTCGGAGATATACAATGGAACTCTTCAAAAATAGACGGCAAATCTGCAGTGATTGCCGCATCCGCTTGTAGGTTCATTGTTTATACTACATCATGACGTAACATCACGCCTGTATGCTCTGAGGGGGTACGCAGATGTGTACAATATACCCAGATTTCGACAATGTTTGTTACCTCAGAA
The DNA here is from genome assembly GCA_950022955.1 of Xestia ashworthii. Lineage (NCBI taxonomy): Eukaryota > Metazoa > Arthropoda > Insecta > Lepidoptera > Noctuidae > Xestia > Xestia ashworthii. The sequence goes on from OX465572.1 coordinate 15,499,767, forward strand.
CTTTCGACTGGGTGAACCGATTTTGATGATTCTTCTTTTATTTGAAAGTTGGTGCTTTCCGTGTGGTTTCATGTCAATTTGGCTAAGATCTTACGCTGATCTTCGGAGATATAAATGGAACTCTTCAAAAATACACGGCAAAGCTGCAGTCATTGCTGCAATCGCTTGGTTGTTTATTGTTTATACAACATCATGACGTAACATCACACCTGTATGTTACATACACGCGTAGCACCTAAAACGATGACCGCGCGTTAGCCTAATTACCGCGGATTGCACCAACGGAGACACGAGGCGCCGACGCAGCTCAACGTGATGCAGCCCGGCACCGAACATCGCGGCCTTCGCGAAATCGTCACTTTTGGCACAGCATCGGTCAACTGTCGACTATCTAGCTCATAATTAATATTGTAATTTTCGTAATTAAATTAAGTTTTAGTAAATTTTGTATTTCTTTCAATTCTCCGGCTACAGCCTTCGTAATTGGCGCAGTCGGAAGGATACTCGCGGGCCGGTTCGCGAGAGTAAGTTGTTAGGATCGCGAGTCACCCGGGTGGCTTTCGGGCACCGTACGAGTATCCAGAATCTACAAGAGCTGCAGTCCGGAGGAGTATCCAGACATCGATACAGAAAAGGTACAAAACCATTGCAAGTAAGTACTTTAGAATCGCTCTAGAGTCGCTTCCCTTTGTTATCCTATAATACTCCAAGATTTTCCATCCACGGCAATCTCGGTCCCCTAGGTTAGGCAATAGAAATAGTATTTTAGACGCTAATAGAAATTTAGAGGCAGAACAGGAGGAAAGTAATAGTTCATATATATCGAGTATGGCTGACTCAGTGGATCAAGTTTACAAGGCCCTACGATTGGTGCCGGAATTCGACGGAAACTCGAACGTATTAACTCGATTCATAAAACTATGTGATCAATTAGTACAACAATTTATGAGAAACGGGCCGGAATTTCAACTAACTAATTTGGAATTATTAAATGGAATTTTAAATAAGATAGTGGGACCCGCATCGCGTACGATTAATTCGAATGGTATCCCGGAAACTTGGGAGGGAATAAAGAGTGCCTTAATAAATAATTTCGCCGATCAACGGGATGAGACATCCTTGTACAATGATTTAGCGCTCTTAACACAGGGTTCATCCACCCCGCAGGAATTTTATGAACATTGTCAAAATCTCTTTAGTACTATTATGACCTATATCAGCCTGCATGAAACGATAGCGAGTACCATTGAATCGAAACGCACCTTGTACAAGAAACTCACGTTACAGTCGTACTTACGTGGTCTACGCGACCCGCTGGGTTCTCGCATTCGGTGTATGCGGCCTGATACAATTGAGAAAGCTTTAGAGTTCGTACATGAGGAAATGAACACGTTGTATTTACAGCAGCGCAACGACCGTGCTCCTGACAGGAGGTCGCAGGCTCAGTACCAGGTTAGTCCTAAATCTTCCTATGGCCTTATGCCACCGATTTACATGGCACAGCCCGCAGCGCGTGCTTTTAATTTGTCACCCCCCGGTTCTTCTAATATGCCAGGAGCCTCGCGTCCGTCTTTGCCCCAGGGACAGCAACCTGTTCCGTTCTGGAAAAACCAACCCCCTCAGTATCGCGGTCCCACACGCACGCAGCAAATGTTCAGTTCACCGCCGCCCAATTATATACCCCAGGGTCAAGGTTTTAGAATGCCTGGTCCCAGGCCAACTACTAGTAACACCCCACGGCCTATGAGTGGCGTAAGTCACTATGTGGCTAGACCATTCACGTCACGTACATCCCACGATTGGTCTAGATCTGGGAATCCGCCACCCTCAAATTATTTCAGAACACGGGAGTCCAATTTTAACGATTTTAATGACCAGTTGCAGTATGACTATCATAGTGATTATTTTGTTAACGGTGACTATTACCCCCAAGAAGTTGAGTATCCCATTTACGTGTCCCCGAGTGAATACGTATATGAGAACCCACAGCGTACGGATTCCTACGTTATAGTAGAAGAAGTAAGGGAACCAACTCCGTCTGCTGAAAGGGAGGATTTTCAGGAGGCCCCCAAATTAGACAAGTCAAAATAGAAATTAACTTGCAAACGCAAAGGCAACTACCATATATTCAAATTTCAAACCCTCCGCTTAAGCTATTAATTGATACTGGTGCAAATATGTCTTTTGTAAGCCCCGCAGTTGTTCAAAAATTCTTTGCCCATATACCGTGCAATTATGATCCCTTTGAGGTAACGAATATTCACGCTACCACTAGAAGTGATTATTCCATTACTTTACCGTGTTTCCAGGAATTTAAGGAGTCAGGTGATATAACTCTTTTCGTTTATGCGTTTCATAATTTTTTCGATGGTTTGATTGGCTATGACTTATTAGAAAAATTAGAATCTAACATTGACTTGAAAAACAGATTGTTGGTTACTCGTAATTCTAGTAATCCTTTATTAATGTACGACTCACGCAATAGTAACCTAGGCTGTACGAGGACATAGTACCGGCCAATTCATCCAAATTAATTAAAGTTCCTATAAACTCTAAGGACGGTGACGTTTTTATTCCTGAACAGGTTATTTCAAATTGTTTAATAAGTGATTGCATTACCACAGTTAAAAACAAGAGAGGTATAGTAGAGGTAGCAAACACGTCACGTCATGACGTAGTCTTTTCCATGAATCGCCCCGTTAGTGCAGAGTTATGCAATGTTCAGTGCACGCGCACTAAACAACAGTCCGATCGCATAAAGGAAGTTTTGTCTCGCCTACGTACGAATCATCTGAACCCCGAGGAAAAAGCTAACTTAGAAGCGCTGTGCGCTCGGTACGCCGACGTATTTTACATTGATGGCGAGCCATTATCTTTTACAAACCAAGTAAAGCACTCTATTCGAACAACAGATGATGTGCCAATCTACACAAAAAGTTACCGATACCCATTCATACATAAGCAGGAAGTTCAGGATCAAATCTCTAAAATGTTGGAACAGAATATCATACGACCCTCACAGTCTGCGTGGAGCTCGCCCATCTGGGTAGTTCCCAAGAAAGCCGACGCCAGCGGAAAAACCAAATGGCGCTTGGTTATAGACTTCAGGAAATTAAACGAAAAAACTATAGATGACCGTTATCCTATACCCAACATTTCAGATGTCCTTGACAAGTTAGGTAATTGCCACTATTTCACCACTCTTGACCTCGCGAGTGGCTTTTATCAAGTTGAAATGAACTCAGATGACATCCACAAGACGGCATTTACAGTGGAGCATGGACACTTTGAATTTCTCCGCATGCCAATGGGTTTAAAAAACTCTCCTTCAACCTTTCAACGGGTGATGGACAATGTCTTACGAGACCTTCAAAACGTGGTGTGCTTAGTTTATCTAGATGATATTATTGTCTTCTCAGTATCCCTTCAGGAACACATGATCAATTTAGAAAAGGTATTTCAGAGACTCAGGGAATCGAATTTCAAAATTCAAATGAACAAATCTGAATTTTTAAAATTAGAAACTGCATATTTAGGGCACATCATCAGTAAAGACGGTATTAAACCTAACTCGGATAAGATCAGGGCCATTCAGAAATTTCCAATCCCCAAAACGGCAACTGAAATCAAACGCTTCCTAGGTCTGTTAGGGTATTATAGAAAATTCATTCCAGACTTTGCTCGTATAACAAAACCTATGACGCAATGTCTCAAGAAAGGTTCAAAAGTCGACATAACCAATCCAAATTATATCAGCTGTTTCGAGAAGTGCAAAACCCTTTTAATCAATGATCCGATCCTGCAATACCCAGACTTTAGTAAAGACTTTATACTGACCACTGATGCATCTAATCTTGCCATTGCATTGGTGCCGTTCTCTCACAAGGTCAGATAGGTACCGACAAGCCGATAGCATACGCATCCCGCACATTAAACACCAGTGAAATTAACTATAGCACAATTGAAAAAGAACTGTTAGCAATTGTGTGGGCAACCAAATACTTCCGCCCATACCTATTTGGTAGGAAATTCAAAATTGTTACAGATCACAGGCCTTTGCAATGGGTCATGAATTTAAAAGAACCCAACTCACGTTTAACCCACTGGAAATTAAAGTTAAGTGAGTATAATTTCACTACTGTCTATAAACCGGGTAAACTGAATACCAACGCAGACGCTCTATCCCGCATCGAAATCAATAATGAAGACGCAAACTCCATAGCAGTTAACACGTCTGAAAAACCCCCTTCAGTAACTGATTCCACAACAGCAACAGCTCACACCAGTGCTGAGAACCCCATATTAGAAATACCAATATCTGATGAACCCCTAAATAAATTCCACCGTCAAATATCCTTTGTAATCGTAGGAGATATCAAGAGACGCCCAATTGTATCTAAACCATTCGAAACCCATACTAAAACTACCATACAACTATCAGAGTCAAATCTGGAAGAAGACGTAATTAATGCCGTAAAGGAATATGTAAATCCCAAAGTAAGAACCGGAATTCTTATCTATCCCCCTCTAGCCATGTACAGTATAATCCCGATTTTGCAAGATAACTTTAGAAGCTCCGCCTTGAATATGGTCTTAACGAAAAAAGAGATAGAGAACGTAAAAAACTATTTAAACCAACAGGAAATCATTCGTAATTACCATGAAGGAAAAACAAATCACCGTGGTATAACGGAATGTTTCTTGGCCTTATCAAATCGTTATTATTGGCCTAAAATGAAAGAAAGTATTTCAAAATATATCAATGAATGCAGTATCTGTGGACAGGCAAAATACGATCGGAACCCCATTCAGCAAAAATTTTCCATAGTTCCTCCCCCAACTAAACCCTTTGAAACCGTTCACCTCGATCTTTTCACAGCACAAAATGAGAAATTTCTTACCTTAATTGACGCTTTCTCGAAATATGCGCAAGCATATCATCTCAGAGATGGCACCGCGTTAAGTGTCGTCCAAGCTCTTTTAACGTTTTGCACCCATCATGGCGTCCCTTACACTATAGTTACAGATCAAGGACCCGAGTTCACTAATGCATTATTTTCAGAGTTCGTCCGTCTTCATAAAATCCAGCATCATAAGATACTTGCACATACTCCTAACGACAATGGTATAGTCGAGCGCTTTCATTCTACTATTCTCGAACATCTCAGAATCCTTAAGTTAGAAAAGTGCAAGGAACCTGCCGTAAATCTCATGCCCTATGCAATTTTAGGTTATAACAGCTCAATACACAGCTTTACTAAATGCAGGCCTATAGACTTAATCACAGGACACTTTGATCCCCGCGATTCCTTAGATTTAAATTTATCAGAGCACTTATTGCAAAATTACTTACAAGACCATAAAAAACGACTAACCCAGGTCTACGAAATAATAAATGAAACCTCTCTCCACCATAGGACTGAATTAACTGAAAACAGGAATAAAGACCGCGAATCTGAAAAGGAATATATCCCTGACCAACAAGTTTTTGTCCGCAATCCACAAGCCAGCAGACAAAAGTTAGCCCCGCGTTATACTAAAGACATAGTCCTAGCCGACCTTCCCATACATATTTACACCAGAAAGAAACGAGGTCCTGTCGCAAAATCTCGTCTAAAGAGAAGCCCTAAAGATTCTGTATTGTTACACGATGTTACTACTACTACTACTACTCCAAATGACGCAAGGACAAGAAGTAACGATTGACCCTTTAGGGAACGGCCCTGGAATACTCCCGTTTAATCTAGGAACGACGCGTATTGTTTCCCACTATCATTCCTTCCTGAATTATGTTAACCTCGATAGTATACGTTAAAGAAACTAAGGATTTTATATTCCAATGACGAAATCCTTGACTTAGAACTAAGAGACTATTATGACGTAATTAAGCTAGGTTACTTTTATGTAGATAATCAGATAGTTATAGTATATAAGGTGCCGATTGCCTTCCCTCCAATCTATAGCCTTTACAAACTTTCCATCGTCCCTAACAAGAATAACAAAATCCTTCTACCTACCTCACCTTTCATTGCGATTTCTGGACAGGATTCTATGTACATGGAGGCTGAATGCCCGAAGTTAAATTCTCTGTACCACTGCGAAGCCAAAACAAAACACAAGGCCAAAGATGACCCCGATTGCATCCAGCATCTGATCTCCAGCCAAGAACTTCTCTCATCCTGTAAGCTGTCTTCAGTCGCCTTGAAGAAAGAAGCTGTAGAACAACTCGACGAGAAACATTACACCATCAGTTTCCCACATCCAACCAAGGTGAAGATATCATGCGGACAAGAGACATATAAAATCCTTGAAGGAAGCTATTTAGCTATCATCCCGCACAATTGCCTCATCAAAACGCCCGAATTCACCATAGCGAACTCTAACAACCACATCAAGGGATTCGCTCTAGAGATTATGCAATTACCTACAAATAATGAAGACTTAGAAACATCAAGCGAACCACCAATCGTACTAAACTCCGTCGATCTACAAAATCTGGACTCTATAAACACGAAGATCATGCAACAGACTCCAGCAAAGCTTAATGAAGCAATTGATACAGCTCTCTACCATACCACTATCCCTATCTATCTAATACTATCCGGTGCAAGTGCACTCATTATCGCACTGACGTACCGACGATATCGAACGAAACGCCTTCACAAAAATCGAACAATGAAAACCGATGATGCTACATCTCCAGGAAATTATGCTGAAATTCGAGAACCACATGGAATCAGTCCTAGCGAGGATAAGAATCGACCACAGCAATATTTCATCATCTCTCTCACATAAGATTTCGAAATAGTTGCTTATCTTCGGGGGGAGGTGTTACATACACGCGTAGCACCTAAAACGATGACCGCGCGTTAGCCTAATTACCGCGGATTGCACCAACGGAGACACGAGGCGCCGACGCAGCTCAACGTGATGCAGCCCGGCACCGAACATCGCGGCCTTCGCGAAATCGTCACTTTTGGCACAGCATCGGTCAACTGTCGACTATCTAGCTCATAATTAATATTGTAATTTTCGTAATTAAATTAAGTTTTAGTAAATTTTGTATTTCTTTCAATTCTCCGGCTACAGCCTTCGTAATTTGTATGCTCTGAGGGAGTACGCAGAAGTATACAATACACCCAGATTTCGACAGTTAGACGTGTAAAGTTCCATTCAATGGGATCCCGGAGAAATAGAGGTAACTCCTTAACTTTATAGGCACACCAGAAGCGGTTTTGGTAGTTTTAGGCAGAGTACTTTCTCGGAGTGATCCCATTTCGATTTGATAAAGATCTGGTGACTTCGGAAGATAGGCAACTAACTGAACTCCTTAATAAATGATAGCAAATGTACTGGGATCGCTGAAGACTCACGTCTGTCTTTTGTTTACACCAGTTCATAACAAAAAATCACACCGATACGCTGTGAAAGGGTAAGCACATGTGAACCACTAAAAAGTGAAAAATAAAAACTTTTTAGCAAAAAATAAAACCGACTTCACACAAAAAAGTGAAAAATAACTTTAGCTTCAGAAGTCGGTGACAAAAAAACTAAATCAATCAAACAAAGGTCACCGACTTCTGAAGCTAAAGTTATTTTTCACTTTTTTGTGTGAAGTCGGTTATATTTTTTGCAAAAAAGTTTTTATTAATGGATATTTTTGAAGTGAAAACTTCTATAGGCGCGTTAAGCCCTTTTGAGTATACAAAAATCATGGAACTCGCGTGACCGTCACGGAAGACTCCAGGCTCCGTGGCTGCTATTGAGAAATTCCTAATGGAAAAACCCAATGCCACTTTGCTGACCTGGGCATCGAACCCAGGACCTCTTGTTCAGCGGTCGCACTTGTGACTACTCGACCAGCTTACACTCTTTAGTGGGTTGGTTAGAATCTAGACATAAATAAACTGATGGACGCTTCCACTAACCTGCCAGTCATTTGATGAAGAAAGTAATAAAAAAACATCGTTGGATTCAAACAGCACCATCTAGTGCTTTACTGAGCAACGAGGTTTGTGTCGTGGACACCAGATAGTTGATTTACTACATAGATATGTTTTTGTTTGTAAAAACTAACTTATTATACATCTAAACATCCATGACTCGGAAACAAATGTCCATGCTCATCACATAAACATTTGCTCCTACCGGGATTCGAACCCGGGACCCTATGAACGTAAGGCAGCCTCACTACCGCTGCGATATTCGATATTCGTCAAATACAGTATCCTTTAATTTTTATTTTGGTAGATACTTTAACATACACACAACTGTAACACAACACTCACAAACAATCACTTACCCGACTAGTTCAACACAAGGCTTTATATATTTTGTTTAAATGTGAACATGTTTCGTAACTAACAACGTGTGCTTATAGATACACCTCTGCCTACCACTTCCGGGATTACAGCCATCATGATACCTATATTCTAATCACCCGCAGCCACTCGGGAGCAAGTTGCCATATAATTGTAACATGAGTCACCGCAGTGGCAACTTAGCTCTAACTTTGACACAACTTTCTTTGGATTTGAATAAAACTCTGTCTCCCGGGCTGGTTTGAATAGCATTTCAAGTTGAAACTTTGATGGGTAATGGCCGTTTTTATTAAGACTATAGGAGGCACATAAGTGAATGCCTAAATGTGATTGCACTGTTGGAATATCAACTTACTGTCCTAACTAACGTTCAAAATTCAATCGTGCGTATTTTTCTTAACGTCAACTTTGAGTACGTGTTATCTAGTGTTAGTGACTGGCTTCAGTGTTGGGTATTTTATAAGATGGATCAGATGAAACGATATTTGATTGACGTGCCTTTGAAATAAATCATTTTATTAGAAGATGCCTGTCTCTCATGTTGTATGATTCTAAGCTATAACTATATTTTAAGTTTTATTAAAATACTATCTGACCCGCGCAAATTCGTCTGCGTGAAGAACCGCTCGACCGATTTTGTGCAAACTTCACATAAACCATCTACCTACTAAATAGTCCGAACAAAGCCTAAACATCTAAAGAAGAAAGAAAGAAAGAAAAATATTTATTTGACGTCAGTTAATAAAGCACACACACAATAATAAAAAAAGATAAGTACAAAACAATGAGTAGGACATAGTTGAAATGTGCTGTGTGCCTCACGGCTGCGCCAAAAAGGTCCATTTCAGCATTCATGCCAGACAGGTGATGAAGCTGTCTGACGCTGGTCTTCCAATGAACCTTGAGAGGGTACGTTACAGAATAAACGGTTTCAAACAATTTAAAAACAAATAAACAAATGGTTGATAAGAATAAATAGATAACGAGTAAATTAATTGAATGTGTATTAACGAGTATGGATAGAGAAAAAAAAATAAAAAATAATAAGAAATAAGTACGTATTTTATTGTGTTGGAAAGTATAAATCAATGTTTGTGTAGGCTAAACAAAAAATAAAACAAAATAAACCCAGCTAAACCTATATGTACAACAAACAATAAAAATAGGACATGGGGTGTTTTCGTCTCGCTCCCACCGCGCGCCCGCCGCCGCCTGCGCGCGCGCCACCCACCGATCATGCGACCACATTTTTCCCGTGCACCTGTTAGCGTGTTGACGTAGGTACAAGTACAACGCAGTCAAATAGTCAGAGCGAGCGGTGGCACGGAGGCGGCGCCGCACGAGTCCCCGTGATCACGTGACGCATCTCGCGTGATTAGTCATCTACCTATTTGTATCTGGTCGACGCTTAATAACCAGTACTTAACGCGTTTTCTTGGGAATCATAATAGCCAAAGACTACTTAATATTGGCATTGGAAATACCGTCTCGAGTCGCTCGGATAGATATGCCCTGCCGATGGATTATGAACCTTATGTGAGTATTTGTTTATACCTAATGTATTTGCTGTTTTTACTTTTTTCTTGGACAAGGACTGTTACAAAAAAAAAATATATATAAATATATATATAAAAAATAGTAATAATTTTAAACGATTTAATTTTGTTTTTAGGAATCCTATAGAAGAATGGCAGATCCTTCCAACAGCGAGTGGCGGCATTCTGAAGCATCCCCTGAAGGCTGTGGTCTTACGTCGAGACATTGAGATGTCGTGGAACAAGCAGTGCAGCTGTGGTGTGTCAGGTTCAGTACATGAAAGAAGTATAATGTAACGTAAAATTGAACATTGTCGCAACAGTTCGCGTGTTTGCATATGTAAGTACCTACGTAGGTACACGGTGCAGTCATACGCAAGCGCTGCAAATTGGTTGGCTGGTTTGGATATTTAAGTGAGTCCGTTGTATAAAATTACAACGAAAAGTGGCATTGATTTTATATATTATATTGATTTAACTGATACTAATTGATTCATCACGCATTAGTTGTTAAGTTATTAATCTAAATTGTTTTTTATACCTTTAAGTCTTGGGGGCCTGGTGACCCGTAACACAGGTATTGTATACCTATATCGGGCACTAGTCTCTCACAAATGTTCACCCTGTGTTATTAGATTATATAATTCATGTTCAATGTAACGTTTGTGATGAGAAAATAAACACATATATTATTATTATTTAACATAAAGCTTTATTACGCAATTCTAAGAAATATTTTTATTTGCGATTAGAGTTTTTTTTAAATATTAAATTTATATTTACCTTAAAAATAAATAAATAGAAACAAAATTAATAAGAGTCCTTGGCTAAATAATAACAGCAGCTCGGATCGATCTTTAGGTTAAGCCGATGGGTAACTGACTACACATTACATACCGAGTTTCCTCCGTGCCTCGAAAAGTACGTTAAGCAGTTGGTCCCGGCTATCATTAGTAGATCTTTGACAGTCGACACAGTCGTTAGGTAGTCAGTGGCCCAGATTCTGACAACTATTCTTACCAATTGGTATCGTATCACTACTAAGTGGGTTGTGGAGGTCAGATAGGCAGTCGCTCCATGTAAAATACTGGTATTCAGCTGCATCCGGTTAGACTGGAAGCCAACCCCAACATAGTTGGGAAATAATGCCAACAAGGCAGATGATGATGAAGTTAATATTTATTTTAACAGTATTTATTTTATTTTATTTTATTTATTATGGGACAATAAACAGCTACAATAATAACGTCTACGTATATGAAGCTTTAACTTTTTCTGCGGCATGAGACGCCTTCTAAATTCTGATATTACTCTTTTTTAATATTTGCCATCGTGCGCTTAGCAGTCTACGTCAGTAATTCTTTTTAGATAACTGACTTTCATCACAAAAAATTGACAATATTTTAAAATCATTTAGCCTCCAATTCGCCACCTAATTTAATTTAAAATACTCCGAACGGTCAATATAAAGGTAGCTAGATACAAGACGCGATGAAGCGACAATCTGTTGGAAATTCCAATAAAATTCACGCGCGTTAAACGTTCAGTATTGGATTCACTCGCCGCGATGTGTGTGCACTCGTGCGGAACGCGCCGTCTGGATACGATCTTATGCTATTTGTAAATAAAAGATTTAAGAAGTGGAAACTTTTCTAAAATATGTGATCATTATCATGAATGGACACAAAAAAGATACATATCTCAAAAAATAGATTTTTCGGAGCAAAGATATTTTGAGTAAATAAATGATGAATATCAACCATAGTCGTTTAATAGTGCAACAATGTAGTGATAGTAACGGTTTTAAATTCCAAGTGTCTACTTGGGATTTAAAACCATTATTATACTACCACTATTACTGATAACTTAGCTAATAACAAAACACCACAATACTTTGCCCGACCTGAAAAATCGAAGCCAAGACCTCGGGTGTGATTCTAAGACCTCATTCTAAACTTCGAATCGGCTGAGAGTTTCTTGATTGGCATTCTAATAACTCGATGATAATTCGAATTTACACTAGCGCCACCCTTGCCAGCGTGTCTAAAAAGTTGAACTAAATTGACAGGGAGATTTTGACGGATAAAGTATGAGATGACGTAAGAAGTGGCATTCTGTAAGGTAATTCCCCCATCACTTCGACGCTCACTTCGCACTCGAACCTGATTCAAAGTGTCAAATAAAAAGAAATTATTTTCTTTTTATGCGAGTGAGAGTGAATAGCGATGTGAGATGCGAGTTGTTTTTTTGAATTTTACAGAATCAACCGGCTCGTGCTTAGCAGTATTGTTAGCAACCACTCTAGGCTAATGAGGCAACTTGATAATGACAATAGGCTAGATTGCTAGATTCCACTATCAATAAATTGCAAATCTATTTAGTCCGTCAGTTAGAGTATTGGAAAATAATGGACACATATTTTTTGTTTTTGTAAATCTATGAATAAAACGTATCAAAATTCGGGAATGGGGCTCGTGACGTCAGAACGCACTAAAAATTATACGACGGCGTGACATATTGAGAATTTTAAAAGCGTCGTATTTTCGTCAATTTTGGTTTACGTAACAAAAGAAAAAACACAGGTCATATTTTTTGATAATCCAACTGACGGATTTATTAGATTTTAAAATTGGCAAGCCGAAAATTGGACTAAGAACCATTACGGTCACCAGCCTTCTTTGATCCTATTTTACTTTCATCTATATCATCCACTTACCTCGAACATCAAGCTTGACCTTCTTCACGATGTCAGCATCCAGTGCGGCGGAGCTGACCACACAGGTGAGCTCACCGCCCAACTCCTCACGAGTGACTGTGAGGAGTAGCAGACGGGTGATGGTGGAGTTGTCCGGGGTTACTGTCTCTCCTGTGGACAAGGGATAGAAACTATGATTTTCAGGTTTATGTTGCAAGGTTTTTGTTAAATGTGGTAATAGAATAAACGCTTCTTCTTCTTCAGAAAAAGGTGAAGAAGAATTAGCACTGCAACGCTTTGGTGGTGATTCAGACCGTCAAACAAGACAACTTTCACCAAGGAAAACGGGTCAAAAAAGAAGAAATTAGACTCTTCATACTAATTGCGTCAGCCGGTACGATATTTTGTATATTTTGCAAAGCCCAATGTTTTTGTGAAATTTTCTGCTTGAGTCTATGTCTACGGTAGAATGGGTTCGACTGAACAAATTGCTTCAGGCAAGCGTGTACCATCAGTTAAGATAGATAGCCTAGCAATGCCTATCCGAAAATGTTAGTAAGCATCAAAATTTTATAGTAGCTTAAGCCTGCGTATTCGCTTGCGTGGAGTTCGGTAATCATCCCACAGGATCAAATTACCAAGAAAATAATATCCCATAAGTTTATTCAGGTTATAAACTGTATGTCTGCTAAGTTTCATCCAAATCGGTTTTGAAGTTTTTGCGTGGAAGACTGACAAAAATCCACCCATCCTCAACTTCCATCTTAATAATAATGGTAGGAAGTAGGATTTTACATTAACATCTAGTACAGTTGAAGGTTCAGTACTAAAGAAACCCCAATTTCTGACAGCTTACTACTAGTAGTCAGAAATTCGGAGTTTCTGACTAGCGGCTGAATTAGCTGTGATAGGCATCATTCTCCTGCCCTCATTACGTTTTATTTGGTGTCGGCGCAACTTATCTTCTCCTCTCATATTCTCTATTACTCATCATCTCATCAGACACCTTCTTTCTAGCCATATATCATACTTCACACAGTCCATCCATCGTTTCTTTAGTCTTCCTCTACTCTTATAGCCACGAGCAAAGATTTTTACTTTAAAACAATCTGTCTTCATGTAATCACAATGTTATTCAACATCCTACTTTAATTCTTATCAAAGCTAATGGCACTACAATCCCTCCTTAGTATGCGTGCCTTATCCAACCTTGCTCATTTCTTAATTTACCAGCTGAGAGAGGGAATGTCAAGATGAAACACTTCGCTATTAACCCGTTTATTGATGAGTGTATTGCTATTGGTTTTGAGTTAGCGTACGAATAATGTTGTTCGGTTATGTTGGAAATAGTTAATAGATTTAATTGAATGTTGGAAATTATGAGTCAACTGATTTTAGGGAGACTACTAGAAGCCTACTATTGTCCCGTTGTCGCACTTGCCGTTTTCATTTTCTGTTTTTGGACAAGCTCACCGCACTAGTATAGGTACATCATTACAACTCCTAAAAACCAAAATCAAAAGTAGCACCGGTAAAGCGCGGACGTCAAGACTTACGCCGAGTCTCGGAGAAACAATTCAGCTGTTTTGGATCCCGCAACGAAATTGATCAGAGATGAACAGGAAGGAACCATACCATACCAAGCTGAGCAGAACAGATCTTTTTATAATATTCTTCTTAAGAGAAGAGCTTGCTTTGGGGAAACGAAGTGCTCGTTCAGAATCTTACATACTAAAACCACCTCCTGGGTGTTCCCCCCGTTCCCATCATACATTTGCGACGGCTGAGAAAAGTTCCGTACCACGGATCAAAATTAACATAACTGGGTAATGCAAAAGTGGTCTACCTGGCCAAAAATAAACACTCGATACTTTGGATATAATTCTCCATTAAAAAAACCAGAAACACACAAACCCCGCCGACAATTGTCCCCATAAAGGATGAAAATCGTCGAAAATTCTCACTCAGTGATTAAAAGCCAGTACTTTCCATGGCATACAAAACAAAATAAATGTCGACCGCAGTCCGGGACGCTCCGAAGATTTATAGCACCTGCCCATTCCGATCAAACAGGCCGCTTGGATACGATATACAGTTTTCGGTTAAAAAAATGTCCTGATTTTTCTGGGTTTTTTTAAAGAACATGTTTGGTGCAGTTCTGCTGTTGCAGTGGTTGGATTTAAGGAAGAAAATGGGGAAAAATTGCTATCTCTGTCTTGCAGGTGTAAAGAGAGAGAGACGGAAGGAATTCAGAGAAAATAGGTTCTAGGGTTAAAAGTTCAGAACCACGTCTCAGTACTTGAATCACTAGGACACAGCTAGTTGTGATAGCCTAATGGTGTTGCTGCCAAGTCATAGGTCTCGAGTTAGAACCCAAGACATGAACCTCTGGTTTTTAGATTCATGTGCGTATTGTATTATTATAACTTGCTTCGATGAGGAAACCAAACATGCCTAAGAAATATTTCTTGACGGCATGTCAAGCTAAGTCAGAGGTCCATGGGCCAAGGACACAAATGGGAAACAAGAGACTTCTTCTCATGTACGGTTGAACCAGCTATTTGGTTTCCATTTTACAATAAAATTTGTGGGTTCAATAAACTGTAAACCCAATAGCTTGGTCGACCATACCTTTATTTTGATTATCAACCCTACTATGCCAAAAAATAAAAGGTAGAAATAAAAAGTTTATATTTCAAAACATAGCGCAATCTAACATAGTTGCAGAAACGATACCATATATTTGAACTAAAAACAATATCTAGCTTCTAAGCTTCATAACGATCTGTAAACTGAAAATCAGCAAAGTTTCGAAACGCCTAGTTTTCAGCCTGAAAAGTGCTGAAACAGTGAAACAAGGCTAAGATTTCAGCAGTACGCTTTTTGTACGGCATTGTTTGAGTTGCAGTCTGGATTTATTGTAACTAAACCCTGTTTTGTGCTATTTTTTAAATTTGACAAAATGAAAATGCAAAAGTTTATGAGTATGTCTGGATATTTGTTCCTCTTTCACGCACAAACGGTAGAATGGATTTGGGTGAAATTCGGCACACAAATAAACATATCAGATATCTTTTTTATTATGAAATGATCCCGTGGGACAGAAAAAAAACATTTATACTGTGAGTTTTGATAATGATGTACAAAAATCTTGAAGGACGCTTCAAAAATAATAAAATTAATAAATTGCTATTCGGTTCGGTTCGGTTTTTGTGGTTTATCTGATCGCTTATGTAGATCACAAATTCCACAAAAAAAATCTTCTTATCTAAAACACAAATTCTCTACAAATCATCATCATTCTCTTGTTCAAATCCCAATTCACTTGTTCTATTAGTCATCACCTCATCAGACACTTCTTTTCTTGCCATATCATTCATAACACAGTGACAAATTCTCCACATATAGATGTTAAATCATTCTCCTAAAATAACAACACCACTAAATCATGGTCAAAACTCATATAATACCAAACCCATTACTAGCTACTCGTACGAAAACCATCTGTTTTTCTTATAATATAACCCCAAAACAATTCGACATCGGTAACAAAACATTCATCTCAAATAGATTGTGTCTAAAGTACCCGTTTACCTCAAACCGACCAACCGTAGAGCGCACAATTCATATTTTCGGTATCCAACCCCCCTCCGCTGTTGTCCAAATACCTTCCAATTTGGTGTAATAAACGGGTCTTTTGTACCCGTATCAATACAGGGTTAAAATACGACTGGTATCTATCAAAATGATGTATGTATGGTGGAGGGTTTTTTTATTATTTTGCAATTATGGATAGCCATTAGAAAATAGGGGATGCTTTTAGGGCTTTTCTAGGTTACAAAGGTGCACCCACATCTTGCTTATGACAATGAAGTCCCAATTAACAGGAGATTCCGTTCTGTTACTAAGAAAATCCTGATAGGAAAACCTAATCCCAATTTCCCAGAGCTGAGAATCGAAACCAAGACTTTATGCTCAGAAGTCGAAACCAAAGATTTTGACGAGAATATGGTAGATGACGAAAAAAAATCCCGTTTCTTTTGTTACCTAAACCAAAATTGACGAAAATACATCGGTTTCAAAATCTCAATTCGTCACGCCCGCTGTGGTATAACTTTTAGTGCGTTCTGACGTCACGAGCCCCCACTCCCGAGTTTTAATACGTTTTATCTTTGTCAATATTCATTGATTTACAAAAACAAAAAATACGTGTCCATTATTTTTCAATACTCTAACTGACCAAATAAATTTGCAATTTATTAATGGTAGAAACTAGCCTATTGGAAAAACACACAACATCCATTCGTCGATCCCTTTCTTGCTCCTAAAAATATCCCTTCACAACACAACGATATCGAAACCCCTAATTCGACGCTCACAATTTTCACAATTCAGGAAACTAAAAATAAATCGTCTCAATTGAACCGTGCACCCATCCTACCAGGTGAAACGAAATCCAAAGCAATGAAGTGAAAACGTGCCATCTGGTGGAAGGATCGCTCTCATGAAATATGTATCAAAAACCTTTACTAAAAGTACCTGGTGCTTATAGGTACAGCTACAGGTAGATTTGGGAAACTTTCCAGCGAGATTTTTGAAGGATTACTTTAGGTTTAATTAACATAACATCAGGTTTGTAATCCTTGGAAGGGTTGAGGATAAGCAGAAGCCTAAATATGGTATACCCACATTTCGCCACTTATGTTTAAGTTACTTTAAATATGAGGCGAGAGACCTGTGATAAACTGAGCATAAACATGCTTGTGAGAAACTTTAAACACTATGCTCGACCTCAGTCTAATCAAGAGGTATCGTATTACCCAGTACTAACTGGGTAGTGGAGGTCAGATAGGCAAGTCGCTCCATGTAAAATACTGTTATTCAGCTGCGGTCGGTTAGACTGGAAGCCGACCCTAACATTGTTGGGAAAAGGCTAGGCAGATGGTGAGGCTCGACCTAATATAATATATTCGAACATCAGAGTTCAGGTGCAGTTTTAGAGCTTTTAGACCAATGAGGCAAATGGAATTAAAAGTATTTTTTACTGGCTAAGTTTAAGCTGTTTGTTTAAAATACAAGCACTGTTTTCAATCCTCTTTTTATTTTTAGCAAAACAGAATACAGCCCAAAAATAACACTTCCAATTACTCTATATCAATACAACCAGCTCAAATAAACTTTTCAAAACAGAACAGGCCAAAAATAACATTGCAATTACTCCATTAAATAAACCAGCAGAAAAAAAACTAAAAAAACACGCGCCTTTCTTTCCGAAACTATAAAATACCCATTCCTATTCTACCCGCAACGGAAATCAACTACCATTTAAAAAAAAAACAGGAAAAGGCCAAACTACGGCAGTGTGTGAGTTAACTAGAATTTATAGCTGGCAACACAAATTAATAGCGTTTTCGGAAGCGGGGCCTAATTGTGAATTGTGCGCGATGCGTGCCTCAATACTGGCCGATCGCTAATTTATTTATTTCGGTACTTGAAAAAGGGCCCTGGAAAATAAAGTGGTTAAAGGCTGTAGTTTTTGGTACAGAAAAGGTCATGAGTTTTCATTCTAGGGTGTTATATATAGCGAATCGTGAGGAAACGGAAATGTTCATAAACCAACACTTTGAAGACCAAAGCGCCTTTCATAGAAAAAATTGGCAATAAAATAAACCTCTTAAAAAGTTTAAGTTTCCTCAAAAACTTTTAATGAAAAAGCCCATTGAACTACAGTTCCATATAAGGGTTTTAAGGCCCTTACAACTTCATGCCATCGCGATAAAAGACGTCTTAAATGAAAACATCATAAAAACACTAGACAGATGTCCAACTATCTTCAATTCCCCGTGTGAATACCTGCAGCTGTCCAATATAACCCCGTATTTCCGAGGAACCCAGGAGTCGATATAAAAACCCTGCCTCCACCCGAAGACACAGAAATCCTTTCCCCTGCTCGTATAAGTGTGGCGCTCCGGACCAATGGAGCGCGCACTAGTTCAAGTGGGGACCGTGTTATGTAGGAAAGAGCTATTGACTTTTTGGGTGAAATTAATTTGAAAGTTTAGAGTTCTAGGTTTATAAAAAGTGGATTTGCGTCCAAGGTATAATCCTGGTTTTTTCAATGTGTTATCAAGGTCCATTAATACGTGATTCACGCCTTGGAAAGCATACGAGGGTGAAGGCTGTCATTAGCAGATCTTTGACAATCGTTTTACAAGTATTCTGTAGGCCGAAAGTCCGAAAACCAGTCTTGTCGAGGAGAATCTCGTGTGAACCAGTAAATAGGTTCTGGAGAACAGACACGCAGACTACTCTAGTCAGCTCCGAAAGGTTAGACTGGAAGCCGACTCCAACGAAAGATATCCACTGATAGGACGTAGGTCCTAAAATTTTTCACTTCTACCTTTCTTTCCCACTTAAAAGTCGAGCATCAATCATCACGCTGACTTAAGGCGCTACCCCAGGCAAAATTAGCAACTCTATTTGTGGTGATTCAAACTTCGTTTGAAATACTATTAGAATAAAGTTCTAATCAGCTTGCACTACAAAGTGGTTTTTACGTCAGTCACTGCGGGTCGAATAGTGCGAAATTAGTGATTTTTATTCTTTATAAAATCAAATTTCCGTCTTTTGAAAAAAAAAAAACTAGCATTATGTTCATTATTAAATTGTCTATCCATTAGTATAAGAAGCAAATCAAAATAATGTTAACTTTACGAGAAGAAGCATGCTATAAATATTTTTTTCTCATTTTTGTGGTTTCATTGTGAGGGGATTTATTACACATTATGAGACTTAAAATAAAAAATAAAACTACCACTTTGCAGTCTAAGAATGTGTAGAAATTTAATGTATTTTTATTACTTGGTATTTCTTTTGGATAAAGAGGAGTTGGCTCCAAAAAACTGCACAAAAAACGGCTTTTGCCTGGGGTAGCGCCTTAATGCCAATTTCAGACCATTGTTTTTTATTTATTTTCTGTTTAATATCAGTTTATAAACTCATGGTTTCCTCATAAAATTTCCCTCATGCTTTAAAGCCAACGATACAATAATCTTCCCAAAAATTTTAAGATGAATAAGCGGCTTTAAGAATCATTTTGCTCTCCTCAAGTCATAAATAAAATTGCTGTAATATATCAAATTGCTCATCGCGTAGATAATCTCTTGGTACATAGCTCCTCAGTTTAATTTCATTTTGTCCGCGAAATTACCATTTTTATTGGTCAATATATTATACGAGTCTAATAAACATAATACAGTCTTTTGAGGAAACTGTTTGGAGAGAATTTTTGTTTTATTACGTCTTGGGTTCAATGGAGAAGAATGTGTTTTTGAAAAGATTTTCAAAGAAACATGTTCTATGTTCTTCCCGGTTCTTCTCTGTCGTGCACCTATCTTCTGACTTTTCATAAGTTTATGATGGTCGAAGTTACTCCTGAAGGTTTATGTGAAATTACAATGTTTTGAATCTGAATCGCCAAGAAATTTAATGAATGAAAACTGTTGCATACATTATGGAATATTTCATATCATGGAATAGTTTAAAAGATTATAGAAAAGAACGGCTATAAAAAAGTTTTTAGCACCGCTATTTTCTCTTCTGAACCATTGAAGACTGCTGTCAGAACTACTCCAAATCAGATAAATCGATACTAAGAAAAATAACACCATTGCTTTTGCATTTTTTTTGCATTGTTATCCTGAACTTGTTTTTAACTTAACTTTTTCGTACTTAAACCGACAACCCTACTGCAACCTCCTTCATATCGCAATAGATCAGAAATAAAAGAGGCACGAAAAAACCGAACACCAAAAAACGAGGAAAGAATAAACACCACTTCAAACTTTAACTTGCCAGCTCTCGCATGGAGCCATTCAACAAAACTCAAGCCAGTCCTTTTCCAACGTTTAAACTGAGTCAGGCCCTTAAGTACCAAGTTCTACCAACTTATTCTGATTGATTTTTTCTTATTTTCTGGGGCTTGAGTTCCCTTGAGTTCCCTTCGAAGTTTCCAGAATTTTCGGAAACAAATGAACGTTAAATTGGTGGAAAGTACTTACAATTTAAAACGGTTAGAAGAGAAATTGGTAGGAAGGGTGATTATTCTTTTGGAGTTATTTTAGTGGGTTTTGAATTTGGATAGTGGGGAGGTGTGAAAAGTAAATTAAGGATTGTTTTTTCTATTTTGATGGTACTAATTGTATGAACTTAGAAAAAACGGGTAAACTATTTGCTTGTTTGCGTGGATAATATAGATTTATGAAGCTTCTTGCCGGTTCTTCTCCATAGGAGACGACCAAACCGAACCGTGCACCTTTTAGTCGACGTTTTATAAGTGCCCATGTAGGCCTATGTGAAATAAAATAATAAATAAATAAATATCGCTGGACATTACACACAGCGCCATCTAGTGCCACACTAAGCAAGGCTTGTGTCGTGGTCACCAGACAGTTGATATACTACATATATAATTTTTTTTGTTTAAATATTTAGATTTTTGATTTATTAACAGGAACACTTAATCAGAAATTTGTTTTGAATAATGTAAAATCTTTCAGTTCCACTGAAAGAGTTTCTTTACATACTTAAATATGGAAAGATACTGAGAATTATGATTCCAGTTGTTTTGTTGAAGGTGATGCCTCTGTCCTCAACAACTTATCCAACTAAAAACACTTACGGGATAAACAATTTTCCTTTGTACCACATACTGCACAATCTTCTTTAACAACACAGTTTTCTTTCTCAGAACTATCTTAGCCTGTCAGACTGATGTTATCATGAACAACATAACATCACGGCTGTTTATCCGAAAGCTTAGGTAGGAATGTACCTGTAGTAGGTACATCTATTTTACGCTTGTTATGTCTAACTCCCATGTAGAAAGAAACCAGCATAATGCCTTAAATTCAGACACTGGGCTTTTTTACTGAAAAAATCTTGATAGAAAAACGAATTACTACTTTGACTGACCTAGGAATAATGCTTGCGACCTTTTGCCTTATATCTAGGCTTTTTTTTGGGACAAGCCCGCTACACTATTCTCACACCACTGTAACTCCTGAAAGCCAGAATCACAGTGGCGACCACCAGAAAAGCGCAGAGACAATGAAGCTCGGCGAAGCCATACTTTCTGTACATCAAACTAAGTAACACTGCGCAAAAATGTTTCCTGGGAAACGCCTTTTTTGTGATTTTTACGGTTCACGGTAACGCACTGGAAACTTTGTGCTGGTAGATGCATTCAATATAGTACAGGGGGTCATGAAGGTATTTAAAGTAAGGTTGTAACATTTAAAATATGTATTTAAATCGTCATGATCATCATCATTTCAGCCTGCAGACGTCCACTGCTGGACACGGGAATCTCTCAAGTGTCGCCACATTGATCGGTCCCGTGCGACTCACATCCAGCGGATTCCCGCAGCCTTAACCAGGTCATCGGTCCACCTAGTTCCCAGGCTTTCCAACGCAATGTCTTCAGGTTCGAAAAAGTTGGAACTTTTGACCTTCAATATCTTCGTAACTAGAAGGTTTCACTGTTGTAACTTTGACCCCCAATATCTCTGTTACTAGAAAAAATAAAAATGGTCACAATGACGGAAAGAACAAATGCCCCTCGGCTTCGTTAGGAGTGTTTTTATACCGGTTATTTACGCAGTCTGTCAGTAGTATATAAGTAATGTTGTTGTTATATAAATAGCGTGTTAGTGGAAGCGCACTTAGTATGTAATCGAGTTAGTGTATAGCGGCTTTGTCACTGGATTTCTGTGGTCATACAAGTTAGGGGGTTGCGAGGGTGAGGCGGTAGCGGGGCAGCCTGAGAAAATACGGGTAATCTGTGGGTTAAAAGATATTTTGAATGGATGGATGTTGAAACTAAAAAGAGAAGATATGTAATACTTTATGTTCCACCTTTATTTTATTAATATGCGTGTATTTTTGATGAAAAACGCACCCATGCAACTTAATGTTGAAACTTTTTTGTTTTTTCTTCGCCCTCATGACTGATACCTTATTACTTTGACAAAATGGCAAGAGACCACGAAAGGGACGGAGGAATGTGGGAAGACCACGGACTAGGTGGACTGAGGATCTCATTAAAGAGGCCAGAAGAAACTTAATAGTCATAACACAAAATGGCAAAAATGGAGAGATTTGGAATAGACCTACACTCAGCATTGGGTGGCCAAAGGTTGAAGAAGAAAAAAAATATAAATACACGTCGACTTGAGAACTTCCGCTGTTTTTTTCGTCGTTTATCAAGTTACATAAATATATAAAAAAAAACCCAACACATAGGGTCATAACCCAAAAGTATACATTATTGTATTAGCCCTTTCATTTGACACCCATACTGAGGGAGTTGTTTAATAAATATGTAATCCGCCATTTTGTGGCGGCGGCCATCTTGGACTGTTTTTTATCAAACATAGCTAAGAACACTCCCGACTAATTTACGTCTCAAACAAAAAAAAAACAAAATCAAAATCGGTTTATCCGTTTGGGAGCTACGTTGCCACAGACATACACACACACACACACAGACACGTCATACTTATAACACGCCGTCGCTTTTGCGTCGGGGGTTAAAAAGAAGAATGGCAAGCCTGGCTTTTAATCAATTTCCAATCCCGCTTCCTCCTACGCCTCACACCTCGCCACACTTGACGAGTTGCCTAGATTTTAGCCTAGCTCGTAAACTTAGCCGGGTTTGTTCAGTCCCCAGTTATTATTGGACCAACACTTATGCCCTGTGAGTCCTGTGACCAAGTTACTGCTTGTTCGTCCACTGTGCGATGTTTTGTTGTACCCGTGTTTGGGGTACTTGCTAGTTTACTTGCTTGCTGCATGTATTATTAATGTTGCTTCATGTTGGACTAAGATTTCTTGGTAACTATTTGAAAATGTAGCTTGTATTGTGGCTTTCAAATTAGATGCGTAGCTAGATTGGTATTACGACTATTTTGACTGTATAGAGGGTATAAACACCTCTTAACGAAGCCGAAAGGCACTTGTTCTCCCCGTCATTGCGATCATTTTTTTGTTCTACAACATACCTGGGAACCTTCTAGTTACAGAGATATTGGAGGTCGAAGTTACAACTTTTCGAACACCTCTACGGCCCTCGTACTATTCATATAAATCCATCCATCAGCATAATGTTTTTAGTGCTTTACATTGAGTTCTAGCACAAAACATGATTTTAAACCTCAAAAAAAGTCTGTTCCCAGCAATAATATTTGCATTAAGGTACTTAGTTTGATGTACAGAATACTTGGTTGACGGACTTGATGGCTTCGTGATGTGGTTGGTTACACTCTGTATAGTCCGTCTGTCTACGTTTCAGTCACGACGGCCAATCTCAGTGGAGATTAAACATCGGCTCGGGAGATGTTATAGTGCAGGCGTGTGTGCGTACAGGTGCTCTCTCTGTTCCTTTGCAATCTGACACTACAGGAGAGAGATCAGGCGTAAAACCGACGGCTTAACGTGCGCACCGAGGCATGAGGGGTATCATACCGCCAACTTCCAAACTGCAGGCTACTACTGAGAAATGTCTAATGGAAAAAACTCATTAGAACTTTTTGCCCGATCCGAGAATCGAACCCATTGCAGAACCTCACGGTCAGCAGTCGAGCTTGCGACCACGACACCTACGGGGCAGTTACTTGACAGTATATTATGTACCAGATGCACCTTAATAGACAGACTGCCTTTTTTCTGTAATGGTAGATATCGGTAATACGGATGATGTGGTCTTGGGTGCCCGCGGTCAGCAGTCATGCTTGCAACCACTCAACCAACCTGACAGTCCTCACGTATAAAAAGGACTCAGTATTTATGTATTACCGAGTACACTTACACCGGTCGATCACTTGACAACCTTGTTACTTAAGGTATATGGGTGAAAACTGTCAGACCGTCAGTGACACCGTAGTAAAAAAAAAAACATTCATTTTGATCCATTCTGAATGCCAGTTTTACAAAGAGGTATCGTATAGCTCGGTAACTGAATTTGAACTGGGTCGTGGCGGTCAGATAGCCAGCACTTCCACCCAAAATTCAAGTCTCAACTACATCCGTTAACACTGGAAACCGACTGCAACATAGCCGACAGGAAGTTGATAATTTGGATTATGCCGCAATGGCACACAACAAAAATAGGAATTACGTAAAATTAAAAACTTAAAGCTAAACAATAAAAAAGTGAATAAAGAAACTTATATCTGAACAGCAAATAATATTGTGTGTCTCACGGGTGCATCAAAAAGGCCCAGTTCAGCAAGCTGACGAGCAGCTAGTGCCCGACGCTGGTTTTCAACTGGACCTGCAGAAATCTACTACTAATTATGTCACAACAATACAATAATTTTACAAGAAAACCAAATCAATAACTATTCAGTCCTCAAAAAATAAGGCAATATAAAAATACCCAGTGACCCAAATACAGGCTTATTTCGCGACTGTTCCCGTTTCTTCGGCCCATGAGACGGCCATTTTAATTAGTTCCAACTGTATATAATGGAAGAAAGTTTTCAAACATTCCGTTTGTTTCAGTTTTTCAGTCACTGTAGCTATATCTACAAGCTATGTTCTTTGTGTGGAGGGTAGGCAGGGCTTTTTAGGAATTTGTTGAGTGGCAAAAACTGGGTTAAATCCTTTTGACAAATTATTGTCTGTCCGTCTGGGGTCACAGTGAGGTCGAATCGTAGAAGCTTTAGGCCGGTATTCCTCTTAAGCTCACGGCCGTCGCTCGTACGAGTATACATTGTGTTCTTATGGTACGTACTGCGACGCTGACGTCGCGTCGGAGCGTACTTTGCTACTGTATTACATTTCTCGACCGACCTTGCGCGACCGACCAGCGACGATCAGCGTAGCAGGAATTCAGGCCTTAGACGTAAGTTTTTATTAGAGTTTGTTATTGTCGCGGACCTCCTCTTATTGGGATGGAGAGGGCTGTTATCCACAGTAAGAGCGCAGTAAGGGTTGACAGATGACACATGTCTTCGAATATGCAGTTCTTGGACGAGGCAGTTTCCTCACAATGTTTTCCGTAACCGTTTTGAGGGCAGTGGTGATGAAATATGCTAAACATGAGCCTTTTTGGGTTTTAATCCACACTGACAACCAGTCTTACCAAGTGGTATCGTATTTCCCAGTGTTAACTGGGTTGTGGAGGTCAGATAGGCAGTCGCTCCTTGTAAAATACTGGTATTCAGCTGCATCCGGTTTGACTGGAAGCCAACCCCAACATAGGAAAGGCAAAGCAGATGATGATCTCCGTAACTAAAAGGTTCCAAGGTATGGTCTAGATCAAATAAATGATTGCAATGACGGAAAGAGCAAGTGCTCTTCGATGTTTTTGTAGGTACTTTTACACCTTGTATACCTTTTTTTCATAACTTTCCCAACACATCATTCTCTATTAATATTCCCCAGTATTTCAGATATACCCTGTATAACACAGACTACCTAGAATTGAAGTCGAACAACAGCGCGGTATGACGTAGCCACAGCGACAGGGGAAATCTCTAGCCGTATGTTTAATTAAAACTATGTGTGTTATACATATTTGTATGATAATTTTATTATTGTACGGTTTATTTTAAAAAGCGCGTCGTTTTGCGTTGAATGGTGAAGTTGTTTGTGGAATTTTGGTTATTCTGTAACCTAGCTCGATTGTAGACTACCTAACATATTCTGTAATAACTATTACCATGTATACCTACGGTAATAGTTATTACAATCTGTATGCTTGAGTAAATAAATATATTATTATTATTTATTTTTATTATTTATTTAATTTTTGGAATGTATTTGGCGCGTGAATGCAGATAATGGTGTTGCATAATTTTGTAGTCTTATCCTCAATTTGGTCCCGGCTGTCATTTGTCCTTCTTTGACAGTCGTTACAGGTAGTCAGTGGCCCCAAAAGTCTGACACCAGTCTTACCAAGTGGTATCGTATTTCCTAGTATTAACTGGGATGTGAAGGTCAGATAGGCAGTCGCTCCATGTAAAATACCGGTATTCAGCTACATCGGGCTAGACTGGAAGCAGACCCTAACATAGTTGGGAATAGGCTCGGCAGAATATGATGATGATAGATCAAGTATGATCAAGTATGGACGAAGAGACATGCGTTGTCAAAAACTACAGCCATCTTTTAAAAAAAAATACTTTGGCCAAAACAGTTTACCCTGCATTCAAATCACTTACCCCACTAAAGTGTTCCTACACCCATTCCCCCACAAATATCACACCAATAGCGTTTGATTCAGAAACAAAACAGGGCGACAAGGGAAATCACGCCAACAACTTTAATTAAAATGAATTAAAATACTTAATTAAATCGCACAATGTGCTCACTTCTGCAACTATTTCATTATACTTGTCTCTTTCTTGCACAATTGTTTTGTGTCGCGTTCTCTCTGTCTCACGTTTCTCTGCATCGTAATTTAATTGGAGAAGTTTTTAGATTTGGAATGAGAAACCATGAAATGTTCGTTTGTTAAGATATGAAATAAATTACACAAAGTAATGTGCCTGTATAGTTGACCTATGCGGATTTTATTACGAGTATACTTCGTGTCACTATAATTTCAACTCAGTACCTATACTTTTAATTAGAAGGTTGATATTACTTTGTCAGCAGTGGCGAGGGGTTCATACAACTTGAAACCTAACGGCTTCCCTTCGACACAACCACTGTACTGGAGTCTACTATTGCCATAAGTAAAACAATGTAGGTAATGTAAGTTAGGACGTGATAGCCCAAACATGACTAAAACTACAAATGATTCGATGTATGGTTTTTTCAAATAAAAATTTACCCTTTGCTACTGGTACGTAGCGACTCTACAAAAACTACTACAGAAACATAGAACAAAAATTAAAACAGTATCCTTTATGACACACTTATGACGAACATGTTATAAAACATCTCGCCTGTAATCCTGGAAGGCTTAAGCAGAAGTACCTACACCTACACGCACATTTCACCAGTTACATTTTAGTCATGGAATGGAATACGGGACGAGCCTTTTGCCATCAACCGGGCACAAATTAGAAGTTCCTAAGGGAAAAACCCAATAACACTTTGTTTGACCTAGGAATCGAACCCAGGACAAACAAAAACATTGCATAAAGGTAAACAAACTATCTTGCCACTCTCACACAAATTCTCTAACTCCTAACTCAGGGGTGACAAACTATTGGCGTTTTAATTTAGAAATTTTAATAAAACTCAACCCCTCGAGTGGAACTTTTAGTTTTATCGTTACGCAAGCACGTTACGGTCAAATGCCAATTAAATTTAATAATTAACTAGTTTATAATTAATTTGTTCGCACGAGTTTGTTTATGGGAGTTTTACGGGATTCGTCGTTCAGAATATTTTTAGCGTGTTGCGTTGGACTACAATTTATGATCACGAGATTTGTTGTGTATTATAAAGTAGTAATTGTATAACAACAAAACTGAAACTTTAGGTCCTAGGTTCGATTCCCGGTTCGGTCAAACTGTTATTGGGTTTTCCATCAGAAATTTCTCAGTAGCAGCCACAAAGTCAAGATTTGTGCTCGGTTGATGGAAATAGGCTCGCCTCCTTTTACTATTAGGTACACTTCTGCCCAACCCTTCGGAGATTACAAACGTGAAGTTATGCTATGTTTCCAATACCACAGACAAAAAAATCCTTAGATTAGAAACTCAGAACTGATCTGAAAACAAAACCGTAATCAGTATTTCATACGTATGAAATATTCACTGTACCGCCATCATTTTAACTACCAGATTCCAAAAATTGCAATCTAAAAAATCCTCACTGTACGTCAAAGGATTCTATCAAAGCATAGACTAAAAAGAGTTAAAAAAAACCTGTATGTAATCTGATCACACGTTTGCGATTGCCATGTAAAAAAAAAGAAAAAAATATTAAAAAAAGATAGTTTCATTTGGGCTGTCAGTTGTCATGTGATTGATTAACGATAGGATTCTAGGATTCTACTCCATAACGCGTGGTTGACGGACCGTTGATTGGTTGCGACAATGGTGCTCAAAGTTTTGTGTCTGTGTGTATGATATTTAGAAACTACAAATGTTATACTTACCACATTTTAACACAACGTGCACTTGTAGAACAGAGCATTTATTTAAAATTTAGCGTTACAGTGATTTGCATAAGACCTAAAAGATTATTTATCATAACATCTTCTGTATGTACCCTGTGTTTACGAAATAAATGAATTTGAATTTGAAGATACTGATGTGCAGAAAACGATATTCATATGCATTTTATTATTTTCAAAAAGCTACTTCTCTGTTAAAAATCACTTGTAGCATAAGTTGGAAAACGAGTAATTCATTTTCAATAACACAAACCTTAGGCGCTGACTCCACGAGCGAGAGAATCGCGGCGATATTATCGTCCTTGCCACGTTTTTCTATACACTCTTCTGGACCGCCTCCACGAGCGAGAGAATCGCGGCGATATTATCGTCCTTGCCACGTTTTTCTATACACTCTCTTCTGGGCCGCCTCCACGAGCGAGAGAATCGCGGCGATATTATCGTCCTTGCCACGTTTTTCTATACACTCTCTTCTGGACCGCCTCCACGAGCGAGAGAATCGCGGCGATATTATCGTCCTTGCCACGTTTTTCTATACACTCTCTTCTGGACCGCCTCCACGAGCGAGAGAATCGCGGCGATATTATCGTCCTTGCCACGTTTTTCTATACACTCTCTTCTGGACCGCCTCCACGAGCGAGAGAATCGCGGCGATATTATCGTCCTTGCCACGTTTTTCTATACACTCTCTTCTGGGCCGCCTCCACGAGCGAGAGAATCGCGGCGATATTATCGTCCTTGCCACGTTTTTCTATACACTCTTCTGGACCGCCTCCACGAGCGAGAGAATCGCGGCGATATTATCGTCCTTGCCACGTTTTTCTATACACTCTTCTGGACCGCCTCCACGAGCGAGAGAATCGCGGCGATATTATCGTCCTTGCCACGTTTTTCTATACACTCTCTTCTGGGCCGCCTCCACGAGCGAGAGAATCGCGGCGATATTATCGTCCTTGCCACGTTTTTCTATACACTCTCTTCTGGACCGCCTCCACGAGCGAGAGAATCGCGGCGATATTATCGTCCTTGCCACGTTTTTCTATACACTCTCTTCTGGACCGCCTCCACGAGCGAGAGAATCGCGGCGATATTATCGTCCTTGCCACGTTTTTCTATACACTCTCTTCTGGACCGCCTCCACGAGCGAGAGAATCGCGGCGATATTATCGTCCTTGCCACGTTTTTCTATACACTCTCTTCTGGGCCGCCTCCACGAGCGAGAGAACCGCGGCGATATTATCGTCCTTGCCACGTTTTTCTATACACTCTTCTGGACCGCCTCCACGAGCGAGAGAATCGCGGCGATATTATCGTCCTTGCCACGTTTTTCTATACACTCTTCTGGACCGCCTCCACGAGCGAGAGAATCGCGGCGATATTATCGTCCTTGCCACGTTTTTCTATACACTCTCTTTTGGGCCGTCTCCACGAGCGAGAGAATCGCTGCGATATTTTCGTATAGAAATACGTCAAATCGCCGCGATTCTCTCGCTCGTGGAGTCAGCGCCTTAGAACCATATCGGGAAATGTTTCTTGCAGAACTCATCATTTGATAGCCTTTTCCCAATAATGTTGGGGTTTCGCTTCCAGTCTAATCGTATGCAGCTGAATACCAGTTTTTACATGGAGCCACTGTCATCCCACCTCCACTACCTAATTATTACTAGGTAACACGATACCCTTTGGTAAGACTCGTTCTAAGACTTTCGGGCCACTACCTACCTAATGACTGTCAAAGATCTACAAATGACAGCCGAGATCAACGGCTTATGGGGCTACCTCACGCCAACGACCTTGAGCGAGTGGAAGCCCGTGCGTGAGAGTGGTCAGCGATACACTGCCGCCCGTCGCCCCGAGGAGCCCCGCACCAAGATTATTCGAAAAAACAACCCACAAACACAATACGGATAAAAGCCGTATACTAATATAAAGGGCATTAAATTGTCTTTGAGATGATCTAAGTTTCATGCAAATACGCCCGATAGTTTTTGCGTGATGATCATTTTTTGCCGCGTTAGACATTACTTCACAAATTAATTACACTTAGTTATAAAAATATTTCTTCACATTTTCACATATCAAATTATGAAAAAAATGGTCTAGTATAACATATATTTTTTTCAAAGTAATTAGACTAGAAGTTAAGACGTGATGATCAATTTAAAATCACTAAAGGTCATGTGTCTGCGCCTTAACGTGCTTTCTGAGGCACGGAGCAAACTCGGTTTGTGATATGTGTTCAGACATCCACGACCAGCCTAGGCAAGCGCGGCTTAACTTAAACATCGACCCGAATGGTTGTTAATTTAGCCACGAGAACCTGTTGTTACAAAAACAGTTTGAGAACGACTGTCAGAACACGAGTCTGTATGTCAAGGAGCTTTACGCTTCGTTGTCGACATCAAATCGGTTTGTTTGAAAACCGCCATTGAGCTGAACTCGATATAGAATACAAACAGGATCAAATGATGTTGGTCTGATATTGATATTGTTTTAGCTTAACCTGTGACTTTAAGAGACAATTTTGTTGCTGTTAACGCTCTGCACTAACCCCCCGATGGAAACAAAAATTATTATTTCAGGTTATTGGTAATTTTTTGACCAGTCTAACAACCAGTTTTACCAAGTAGTATTGTATTACACGGTACTCACCACTTCTGTCTATCTGACCTCCACAACCCATTGTGGAGGTCAAATAGGCAGTCGCTCCATAAACTAACCGACTGGAAGACGACCCCAACATAGTCGAGAAAAAGCTAGCCAGATGACATTGTTTTTTAAAGGCCTACATCGGCATTTAAAAAATGACCATAAAAGTCGTACAGTTCGCATTGGTAAAAACGCCATGGTTACTGTTTAGAGAAAGTTAGGAGGCAATCTTTTATAATTGGTAAAAGCGACTATAAAACCCAGCCCGCCTTAATAAAGCTTCATATTAATAATTTGAAGGAAATGAGCACAATTTCTACATTTATAAAAGCTACTATTTACGATCGCAGAAAGAACCCCTCCTCCTCTCTCTGAAGCTTTAAAAGGATTTCAAAAGCTGCGACTTTCCGTTCTCACTCATAAAACAATATCCCCAGTTTAACAACATTCATGCAGGAAAGCAAGAACATATCAGTAACAAAGTAACTGGAAGTACAAATATCACGGTAACAAATTCACAATCTCCCAAATAACTTTGTACAGCGCAGTAAGTTACGACGCAGCCATATTTATCGTCGAATATCAAAACTTTTCCACGGCAAAGCATTACAATTTCATATTGCCAAGATACTGCAACTGACACTCTTTGCCTGTGTATTATTCTTTACGTTGTTGTGTTGTTCTCAAATCGGTCGGAAATAAACTACCGATAATTTAAGGGCAAGCTCAGACCTGTGGCAGAGAGCGGCGCTGTTTCTTTTACGAGTCTAGCAAGAAAATGCGTATCAATATTGCGTGCCTTCAATTTTTCATCTGCGTAGCCTTTTTCTAACCATGTTGAGGTCGGCTTCCAGTCTATGTAGGGTGACTGGCAATTAGTGTACGATACTTAAACACGTGATTGTACTCATCATAACAAACAACTCATACAATGGGACCAAAGATGATATCGCGAAAAAAAATCAGCTGTTTAGACACTAAAAAATTACCAGTCACCCTATATGAAAGCTTCATGCCAGTATTTTACATGGAGCAACTGCCTATTCAAAAAGAAACTCAGGACCAAAACTTACGGATTGTAGCTCGTGGGTTCGAACCCAGAGACGCTACTAAGTGTACTAATCATCACATCAAATTATAATAATATGCTGATTAAGTTATGCTTATATTAACTGCCTGTTTGACCTCTGCAACCTATGTTTAGTTACAGGGAAGCATGATTTCTTTGCAAAACTGGTTGTCAAACTCTCAGGCATCCGTTAGTTCTTTGAAGATCTGTGAACGGCATCGGGACCAACTACTAAACAAGACTAGGAAGGGTATGTAAGATCATCAGAATCAGAGTTTTATTTGCTATGAATGTAGGTACGTACAGGTATAAGATGTTGTACATAAATTCATGTGATCGGGTACAGTCTACTTCGGCAAGAGATGCTTTGTAAGTTGATCATCATCATCATTGTCATCATCAGCCTATTAATGTTCCCACTGCTGGGACACAGGCCTCGTCTCTATGAGAGGGAACGGGCTATAATCCACCACGCGGGCCCAGTGCAGATTTGTAGATGTCACATGTCTTAGATTTTATGGTTCTAGGACATGCCGGTTTCCTCTCGATGATTTCCTTCACCGTTTTGAGAGCAGCGGTGATGAAATAAATTACACAAAGTAATGCGCCTGTAAAGTTGACCTATGCGGATTTTATTACGAGTATACTTCGCGTCACTGTAATTTCAACTCAGTATACTTTTAATTAGAAGGTTGATATTACTTTGTCAGTAATAATATGCGCTATGCCAGGTCTGCGCTTGCCTTAAAACTTTCCACCTCACTGCCTGCTCTTATCGCTTTCTCGTATCAGCCGTGATAGTGTTTGTTTTCTTTCTTTCTTTCCTTTTCATACAAGCGAGCCGATTTGAGGTTTTTTCCTCGATAAAACTTGATTGGTTGGAAAATATTCGAATACGTATTTTTGCCTCGAGTCTGATAGCAGTGGGAATTGTGTTTCTTTTGCATTATTATTTGAAATATCGTAGCAGTTTTCTTTTTGGATCATTCTGTAGACGTATAAATGGATGGCTTTATATTTAAATCTAGCCAATTTATCAGGAAAACACCAAAAAATAACTAGGTTTTCAGGTTTTTCTTATAGCTTTGCATATGAGAAGGTGCCATAGGAACGTAAAACTAAGTTAAAAAAGTCCTAGAAGCCATGGTCAATATGTGAGCAAAATTTTACCGAAAACTGTTCAACCCTCAGGTGTTAAAATGTGACTTCTTCTTAGCGCGGTGGCGATGGCAATCAAAACTGTGTAGGTAGTTCTGGAACTAAGCTACTAGTTTGGTGCTGTCGAAAGCGTCTATCAGTTCCTGTCGTGAACAAACAACAGGACACGCAGGACACGATATTAAGTGACAGACAGACGAGTTACTTTTATAATTAACTTGATTTTGCTTGCAGCTTCGCCTCTGTCATGTACGGAAATTAACCACGAGAACGTTTTAAACAACGTATGACATTGACACTCGAGGACAAAGAATTTTCTGAATCGAATCAGTAGCTCCTAAGATTAACCCCACATACAAACTTACAAACCAATGTTACCCCTTTAAAATAATAATATGGATAACTAGGTACAGATTTCCCACAATAATGCAAGTATATTATCCATTAATTATTTTGAAAAATCAAACACTGCCCTAGAGCCCAGCCCAGTAGCGCTCCAAAAATACCCACTCAAAGTAAAACCAACCAATTCTCCCAAGTAATACCTTCCCATTTTCAATAAAGAATTAAAAATAGACCGCTAAGGAACAAAGGAACGCTATCCCCAAAGCCAGATTCCGTAGCAAAGTGCACCGGAAACTTTAAGGAAAGGAATCCGAAAGTTTGGCCGAAGTATTAGCGGTTGTTACTTTTGGTGGCGAATCCCGGGCACCAAAAGTCTTCAAACCTGGGGCCAGTGATTCTGGAGATAGGTAATTTTGTGTAAACAACTTTGGTGTTAGTTTCTGGTTTGTTAATGAAAGGAGTTTCGATGGTGAAGTGGAAGCGAAGATTGTGTGTGAAATTGTGAAGTAGGTAAAACCCTGTTGGGGTCGTGCTGTTCGTTAGTTTGTTTGTTAGGTAAAGAAAAATAGGTCAATTTAAAGAACAAATGATATATTTTGATGAAGTCAAAAAGAATTTTCAAATGCTCCATATGTAAACGAATAGGGATTATTACTTTAAACTTGTGTTTAAGTAGATTTCAGAATAACCACGAGTAAGTACTGAAATCAAATAATTTGTAACGCAGCAACGTTAATCTTATCTTAAATTTGCGGACTAACTTCCACTTGCGACTTCGAGTCTTTGATGCAGCTGAATACCAGTACTACCTGTACTACACATTGCCTATCGGATCTCCACGACCCATTTAGTACTGGGCAATACGGTACCCCTTGGTAAGACTGGTTGCTAGAATTTCAGGCCACTGACTGCCTGTAACGACTGTCAAATATTAACAAATGACAGCTGAAACACGTCACGGAGGAAAGTTGGTACGTAATGAATGGACACCCATTTATGGAGCGACCTTGGTAAGTGCGGCTTAACCTAAAGATTGACACGTGCCGCAAGTGTTGGAACAGAATAATAGAGGAAACTTCAGAAATAATAGACTCGGCTATGAATAGAACACTATTGTTAGTGCTAAAGAAGTTAACTTGGATGTTTACTAGAACTTATGTTACAATGAACACAAACATATCAATTAGATGAGGAATTGTTATCACAAGAATAATAGATTAGTTACCTCCTTACATAAATATTGACTTCAATAATTCGCTTGCTACAATTTATTAAGGAAGATTTTCTGAGATTTATTTATTTTATCAATAAACTTGTACGTATTTTATCTTTGTACTAGTGGGCCGCATCTGCTTCGCACAGATTTGACAACTTGACAAAACATCGAATTATATTAATAAAAATAACATAACATCACGCTTGTGACCTCTTTTTGTGTAAAGATAAGTTAATAAAACGAAATAAATATTATTATATGCATATAAAGCACACATGATCGGAAAACCCTATAACACTTTGCTCGACCCGGAAATCAATCCCAGGACCTCATACTCAACAATCACGCTAGCGACTCAAGACCATCGATGGATTATTTATAGTTAGATAGGTTAATAAAATAAACACTAGAGCGAGTATAAAAACGTTACCAAAAGAGATGAGCAAAATAGGTGAGATAAACAAGTATTTCTATATTTTCTCGATCCTTTCTACACTCTTTATATTTGCATTGATTCCAACAAAGAAACAGTTTATAAAATCTTCAGTCTGATCCCGCTTGAACTTTGAAAAATGTTTGTTTAATGTACCGACGTCTTGACCGTCTGGCGTTTCGACAGTGAGATATAGCTCTGCTGATGCCCTTTGATGCCTCACTTAGGCTTCACAATATTTATCTTCAGACAGAACTTTAAATAAAATACCGTTTGCAGCTCAAAGGAGAATGCTGCAGGCGTGTACTGAAAAACAGATTTATTTTCCATGAAGGATTGTTACAGACAATTTCGTTTTGTTTTTAGACGCTGTGTTATGTTTATTAATTGTTTGATACTGTTGTGCAGTTTTTAAAATGTGTTTTATTATAAATGTTAAAGAAATGGAGCTGGTAGGTTAATACTAATAGACTCACAGAACAGATAACAGAGATTAGAAAGAAAGTAGCTCCTGATTTGTATTAGAAAGCGTGTCGCCGCTTGTCTTCCACTCTAACTCCCACTACAAGCAAGAAACCCATACGTACGTGCATTACGCACACAAACAACCTACTCAAACTTAGATCGCGAACTTGCTATACACATTAACGCAAAAACTGTGCGTGACGTGCACTCACACACGTTTCGTACGACGTCTCAGTAAGAGCGCGACTATTGCTCGATTAACATATGAGCGTTCACTTATATGAGCGGCGCTGCCCCAAAAGGTCCTCCTTACCTCTTTTATCGGTTCTGTGCACACGACATTCTCAAATAAGTAATTCGCCGTGGCGTACCTTCTGAATCGCGTACCTTAGTTCGTACTTTAAAACTTTATGTATGAGGCACACGGGTATTTTAAACTTCAAAGTTTAGTAAGACAATCAATCTTTGAGGTTAAGCATTGCTTGGTAAGTTCGGTTTTGGGAATCAAGCCATAATCGTGCTTAAATAAAATAATTTTCACGAATTAAATTGAATAAGATCAGCACATTAAAGCTGCGTTCAACCAGAGTCACCATTTCTATGGAATATTGACAGAAACAACTT
The DNA here is from genome assembly GCA_950022955.1 of Xestia ashworthii. Classification (NCBI taxonomy): domain Eukaryota; kingdom Metazoa; phylum Arthropoda; class Insecta; order Lepidoptera; family Noctuidae; genus Xestia; species Xestia ashworthii. Next base: position 15,536,412 of record OX465572.1, read on the forward strand.
GATTTAATTCAAATGTCATTTCATTGACTACCTCGTTGACTGTTGAGCAAGAGATCCTGGGTTCAATTCCCAAGTGAGACAAAGTGTTATTGGGTTTGAGAAGTCTCTCAGTAGCAGCCACGGAGTCTGGATTTATGCCCGGTTGATGGCAATAGGATCGCGCTCTGTTGCATGAGACTCAAACATAACTGGTTAAATATGGGCACAGATATTATAATGGGTGTGCTATTAGGTAAATCTCTGTCTAACACTTCGGAGATAGCAGGCGTGATAATGATATCATCTCAGTTGTTGTTTAACTATAATAGTGAACAGACGTACGATCGCGCGCGCGTGCTCTAGTTGAGAGTATTGTGCAGACGCATCACAACATCGTCGTCGCAGTGTACCTACGTCGATCTATCGGGGTCATTGCCATGACCTAGTTACAAGTGCGGAAATCATGAAGTGTTTACAATAATTTATTGTTTAGGTGTTAAACTCACCTTACAACAAAATAATGGCTTCACAGTCTATTAAGATAAAAACTGACCTGGAAAAGCGGTTGTATGACTGTTACATCCAGGAGAAAACGGACAGAGAAAACCTGCAACTTATGGTACGTAATTTGAATGATACCATTAATACCTTGCAAGAACAAGTACAAACCCTTCAAGGAGAATTAAATTGCTTGAAGGAAAAAAATGAAAATAAAGAACCCTTAGAAAAACAGGAAAGCGAGAAAAAAATATTTGTCCAGCGTACAAAAAGTGACGTTGAATATTGCACGGACGAGGATGAACTCGCTAAAGAGACTGAGTGGATTAGGGCCAAGAGCAGGAAGAAGAGGAAGCTTAATACCTCTCTCTCTCCAAAACAACAACCCGAAACAAGTGCCCAAGAAAAACAACTGAAAAATGCGAAAGAGACTTCCGTCAAAAAAGTGCCCCCGCCACCGCCACTCATAGTAGATGGAGTTAAAAACTACCAAACGTTTTACGACTCGCTAACTGAAACAATTACAGCTGAATCATTTACCGCAAAAATGATGAATGGGGATTGTGTCAAAGTTAACGCCAAAACAGAAGACTCCTATAGAGTAATTGCAAGGTTTTTAACTGAAAAAGACTACCATTGGCATTCGTACGAGAATAAGCAAGCTAGACCAATTAGAGTTGTAGTGAAAAAATTACATTCTTCTTGCCAACCTGATCGAATTAAAGACGATCTAACAATGCAAGGACTGAAAATAGAAAAAGTAGACAGCAAATTGAGCTGGAAGAGTAAAGAACCACTCAACATGTTTGTTTTATCATTTAATAATGACGAAGATGTCAACAAAATCTATGGCATAAAGTACATTTTAGGGTGTAAAATTGAAATACACCCACTTAAAAATCCCAAACTTATTCCCCAATGCAAGAGATGCCAGGCATATGGACATACTCATAAATATTGCAGAAAAGAGCCAAGGTGTGTAAAATGCACTGGCAAGCATCTTACAGCCAACTGTACTAAATCTCCCGAGGAGAAGCCAAAATGTGTTCACTGTGGTCTATCTCACCCTGCCAATTATAGAGGGTGTGAAGTAGCTAAACAAATTCAAGCTATGAAAAATAAAACAATTAAAAAGAAACTTGCGGTACCAACTACCCAACAGTCTCTTCCCTTACCAAAACTTGACAAACAGGCACAGAAAGCAAGTGTCCAGTCAACTGCAAAACCCATGCAAGTAACCAACGCTGGTTCCTATGCGGAAGCTGCAAGATCACAGCCTTTGAATCTGGAGGATAAGATTAATCAGATCTTAAAGTGTATAACCTCATTTGACAAGAGATTAGAGAAATTAGAATCCAGCACTAAAACAGCTGTTTTAAATAATCAAAAATGAATAACACCCTTAAAATAATGGCTTGGAACTCTAATGGGCTCCTCAAACATCAAAATGAGTTGCAGGCGGTCCTTGACACAGAAAATATAGACGTGTGTTTGGTCTCCGAAACGCACTTCACTAAGCAATCTTTTGTTAAATTTAGAGGATACATGGTATATAATTCGCTCCACCCTGACAACTGTGCCAGAGGAGGTAGCGCGGTTATAATCAAAGAGAACATTAGTCACTACGTGCAGTGTAAATATGAAGAACAAGACATTCAAGCCGTGGCAGTATCTGTTAAAACCAAATTTTGTCACATATCCATTGCAGCCGTATACTGTCCTCCACGGCACATGATAAGAAAAGAGCGATATTTGCATCTCTTTGAACTATTAGGCCAGAGGTTTATCCTAGGCTGCGATTTTAATGCTAAGCATACGCATTGGGGATCAAGACTAACCACAACTAAGGGAAGGCAGCTCTTAAGCGCAGTCAAAGATACACATTCCGAAGTTATGAGCACAGGTAAGCCAACGTATTGGCCCACTGACCACCAGAAAATACCGGATCTTATAGATTTTTTTATATGTAAAAATATATCCGCCAATTACGTCAGTTTGGAGGAAGGTTTTCATATGAATTCGGACCACTCTTCAATTATACTAATGCTTAGTCAAAAAATCATATTCAAACAAAGCCACTTAACACTGGTTAATAAATTAACAGATTGGCAAAGTTTTGCCCTTGATCTAGATACTATAATTGACCTTAAAACTTCTATAAAAAAGCAAGATCAGCTTGACTCAGAAGTAAACAAATACATCGTTAACATCCAACAATGTGCGTGGAACAACACACCGCAATTAAAACGTAAATATAAGGGATTTATCTATCCTAAGGAAATTGTGGATTTACTATCTGAGAAAAGGAAACAAAGGAAGCAGTGGCAGCAAACAAGGTGCCCGCGAGATAAAACATCATTAAATAACCTAACTAAACGATTAAAGAGGAAAATTCTGCAATTTGAGGATGAATCTCTGAATGCCAACCTTCTGCAGCTAACCAATGACAAATCAACGGATTACTCCCTTTGGAAAGCGACAAGAAATCTAAAAAGGCCGATTACACAAATACCGCCCATCAGAACTAGTGACGGAAAATGGGCCATAAATAATGACCAAAAAGCGTTAAGGTTTGCTCAACACTTAGAAGAAACTTTTCAACCCAATGAAAGCTCGATAGAAATACTTGAGAGTGAAAATGTATCCCAAAACCAAAGAATTAAGCTTGTGACACCAGAAGAAGTAATGAGAGAAATTCAAAATAACATTAGCTCGAAAAAGTCTCCGGGTTACGATCTCATTACAGGTGAAATTTTAAAACACCTCCCGCGCAAAGCCATAGTAAAGCTGACCAAGCTTATCAATGCTGCATTTATATTAAAACATGTACCTGAGTCATGGAAGGTTGCTGAAGTCATTATGATTGCAAAGCCTGGGAAACCACCCCATGAAGCATCATCATATAGACCTATTTCTCTGTTGCCCGTGTTATCAAAACTATTTGAAAAACTGTTATTGAAACGGTTAAAACCAATAATAGAAGATAAAGACCTTTTTCCAAATCATCAATTTGGCTTCAGGGAAAAACACTCAACAATAGATCAGGTACATAGAATAACTAACATCATTGAAAAAACGCTTGAAAACAAGGAAGTCTGCGCCACCGTGTTTTTAGATGTCGCGCAAGCATTTGACAAAGTTTGGCATAAAGGTCTAATATTCAAGCTCAGACGCATGCTACCAGAATTCGCAGATATCCTAGAGTCATACATTACTAACAGAATGTTTAGAATACGGCAGGAGGACGCATATTCCGAGCTAAAAGCTATAAAAGCTGGTGTACCTCAAGGAAGTGTGCTAGGCCCAATTTTGTACTTGTTATACACATGTGACATCCCAGAACTGGAAAACAACACCATTGCGACCTTTGCAGATGATACTGCAATTATGGCTACCGGATCAAGCCACAGAGAAGCAGTAGAAAAAGTTCAAATAGCTGTGAACAAAGTTTATGACTGGACACAAAAATGGAAGATCAAACTGAATGAGTCAAAATCAATTCACATTGACTTTACAAACAAACACTTGGACTATCACCCAATCTACATAAATGGTTCGCAAGTACCTTATGCTAATACAGCCAAATACCTTGGCATTACTCTCGACGCCAAGTTGCGTTGGAAAGCTCATGTCAAAAAGAAAAGACAGGAACTCGATATACGATATAAAAGTATGTATTGGTTACTCGGAAGGAAATCTTGTCTATCAATACATAATAAAATAACCCTATACAAGCATATTCTTATGCCAATCTGGACGTATGGCATCCAACTTTGGGGCTGTACTAAACAAAGCAACGTCAAAATAATCCAGCAATTCCAAAATAAAGTACTTAGGGATGCTGTCAATGCACCCTGGTACATAAGAAATGACGACCTTCATCGTGACCTTAAAATGGAATTCGTCACCACCATTATCCAAAAATTTGCTGAAGCCCACGAACACAGACTCCATCGACACGTGAATGTTGAGGCAATCCAGCTGCTAGACAACACAGACTTAGTGCGTAGGCTAGTGTAGTGTACAAAGTGAATGAGTAATAGTAACAATGTTGTGCTATACATAATAACACATGAACATAGTGTTTTATAAATTATATTAGACTCTAAGAAAGTGCTACGGACTTGTGTAAAAGTGCAAATGAACACTATTCTTAGTTTTAACATATTCTATCACGTAACATATTAAGTTAGAGTTAAATTACTTATTAGTCTTTTAGGCTAGATCGTAATTAATTATTAAGAATTTTGTTCTTAGTAATAAAGCACAAAAAAAAAAAAAAAAAAAAATCTCATATTAGATCATTATTAAAAGCTTATCTAATTGCTGTAACTATTACCACTTGAGAGAAGCGGTGGCCAGCGGTGGCGGCCCCTGGGTTCGAAACCCAGACAGGCGCATTACTTTGTGTAATTTATTTGTATCACAACTACTCTCAAAACGGTGAAGGAAAACATCGTGAGGAAACCGGCATGTTCTAGAACCAAAAATTCGAAGACATGTGACATCTACCAACACGCGCTGGGCCCGCGTGGTGGTTTACGCCCATACGCAAAATACGCGCTTTGACTAGGAGTTGCGGACACTAATAGTTACCACTTCATTACATGCCTATAACGGACTCAAACAATCTTAAGCCTTGAACTAAAAATCGTAAATATCCAAATCATTATTTTATCCGGGTTAGAGTAGGATTTTAACCGAAATACCCGAAATCTTAGCTTTCCCAGCTAGAAGGTTTGTGAGCATTCCGCGCCAAGATTGGAGGCTTTCGGAATAGCACCGGATTGGGTGGTCTGAGCGAAAATTATTATAGCAAAGGCTTTGCATGTGAAAGTGTCATTAGAAAATTGTGGATGGTATTTTACGTGAAAAGGATTGTAATTTTTTCTGACTTCTTGGCATCTACATAACATCACGCCTGTAATCTCCGAAGTGGTAGGCAGACAGGTACCTGATAGTACACCCACATTTCACCAGTCGTAATAGGTGCAAGTCTGTTGCCAACAACCGGGCACATTTCTACACTCCGTGACTTCTACTGAGAAATTCTTGACGGAAAAACCCAAAAACAGCCCGACCAGGTAATCAACCTAGGAACTCATCTACAAGCAGTTTGCGACCGCTAGACCAAGGAGGCAGGCAGTCAAAAAGAGCATCTATTAATGATATAAACTGTGATGAGCCAAGTTGGTCATAGGAACGACATACATTTTTTGACCTTATTGGTGTTTTGCCCATTAATTAATTATGGTCACAAATTATCCCTCTGGAAATTATTACTACTTCAAACCGAACTTATCATCGAATTCAAAATACTTTTACCTCGATGACATCATAGTCTCCTCAGGTGGGTCCTGGAGACTGGAGACACCTCATTGTGTATTCCGCTCAGCTGTCTATTGAATGGAATTGTCTCTCTAGACTGTCATCGAAGGAATTTTGCACAGGAAATGTATTTTTGTAAGGTATTGAAAGAAGGAAGTTTTATTAATATGGAAATGTAGACAGAATTTCATTCATAGAAACTAATGAAAAGGTACGACGCTTTATGACAAAAATACCCAGTAACTGCACTGTATCCGGTTAGACTGGAAGTGGACCCAGATATAGTTGGGAGAAGGCTAGGCAGTCGATGATGAATGACCCACTAACTAGCTGTGGAGGTCAGATTGGCAGTCGTTCTATGCAAAATACTGGTATTCAGCTTCATGCGGTTACACTGGACCCATCCAATGCTAATTTTGCAAGTTTACAAGTGAGAATCGCTTTCAATTGCAAGTCTCAATTTTATAATGGTGGTAAAAAGATGTAAAAATGACAGCCGGGGCCAACGGCTTAACGTGCTTTCCAAGACACGGAGATAATTCGGTGTGTAAACGACCAACCTAGGCAAACGGCCTAGAGATCGACCCGAGCGGCTGTTATTATTTAGCCACGAGCTCCTACTAACTCCTATTCACTATCACTAAAAAAAATATCTCATCAAAATATTTCAGGCCTGAATAAACGAGGTTTATAATACATCTTTACAACAAATAAATCTACAAACGATCCCAGTTTTGCTGAAGTTCGCTTAAAACCATGAATGATGGTCTCCCGTGACAACTGATGGTACAGTTAACGACCCGGAACACGACAGCACTAAGTTACACACACACACACACATACAAACGTACGATACTAGTACTGTACTCTGGGATACTAGTTCATTGTAAAAATGTTTGAAGAGCGAAGTGGATAGGAACAGATTTAAAACAATAACAAACGAGTGGTAATGTGGAGTTTTCAAGGCTTATAGGAGTGCCGTTTTTTCTCCAGAGTGTGAATCTTCGCCATCAGCACAACTGTGCTAGCTTGGAAGAATGACGCTTTAGAAGATTTAGTCTCATACAAAACTTGTTTGTTTTGGTATCAGCTATTCACTGGAAATATCTTGCCTTCATTTATTCGCATTTCAGCCGTTAGTTTTAAGTCCTGTGTGTCCAAAGACATAAGACACTAGGCGGTTATCCCAGGACCACATGCTCAGTTGTAACTCTTGCCAAAATAGACCTAGGAGGCAGTCTAAGATAAAACAAACTAATGCAATAATTTATACGCTAATTTAAACCCTGTCTTTATTTTTGCATATTAAGCCTAACATAATACGTTCCCATTGTTGGAACATAGGCCTCCTCTGTGCGTAAAGGAGAGGTTTACAATCCATCAAATGAACGGAAAAACAATTAATAACAAGCTTATAATATATATTTTTTTTAAAGGGAGCCCACCATATTAGATTTAGAAAGTCGTTACTTAGCTAACCATTCATTGCTATCTAAACTACGTGTATGCAAAATTTCAGCTCAATCGGTTGGGGATAACGGTTTCAAAGAACCAGTTGCAAGATTTGACATACACAAACAAACGAACACACAAACATTGCAAAAATAATAAGTTTGATAAAATAGAAAGCCACAGGTTCCTTCAATAGAGATACAACAATAAAAGAAGACTGTAATCTTTAATGAAGTTAGTCGAGTTACAATTATTGGAGGTAAGATACTACCTGACCGTACGTATAACTTACCTACCGTGCTTAGAATTGGTGTTATTATTAATTGAGCTGACTATAATGGATTGGTAGATATTGTTATTTATTATTCGTTTGAAAAGAGAATTATGTTATTTATCCTCGCACTGGAAATCACATAAAGACAAAAAGATGAATAGAATAGGCGGACTATTTGCATATGCGAATTCTCCTAAGACACCTTTTTGATAGAGTGAAAAGGTAACATAACAATGATTGAATTTTAGCAAAAAGTGCGATACACAATTGGTAAGCAGGACTTCTTGTAAGAAGTAAAAATTTTGTAGGTACTTCAAATCTCCACATTTTCCTGCCCTTATTTCATGTTATAGTCACCACAACACATTTTGTTTTCTTCCATTTTCTCCTTTTAACCGTCACGCTATCATTTACTCCATGTTATTACATATCATTCCTCACAAAATCTATCCGTCGCTATACGTTGACCTCTCTCTCTCTATCCATCCATCAATATTTATATTCAACCCAATTTTGTTTTTTTCTTTATGTTTACTTTTTATTAATTGTACAGATAATTAAACCATTTCGTTTTTGTGTCTTTGTTCTTTCTTTCCTTTATCTATATTCATGACTCCAAATCTCTAATTAAATAAAATTGATATAATGTTCGCAATTTCCTCTGTTTCCAGTCTCTAAACATCTGCTAGGTTTACACTATTTTCAGTCCAGTTCAACGGTGAGTGACGGGTCAATGGCGCCAGTTCATCCCGCGACAATTGATACGATGGCTAACGATTCGGAACACGTATGTACGTATACATATACATGAGTATATATGTACAGATTTACTGATATCGCACTGTGGGGACTCATTCCAATGCCTGACTAGATTGGAAACGATTGGGCTAGACTTTTTATTTTAGGATTCAGACCCTTTTTTTGTGTGTAGAGAGATATATTTTTTTTTGTTTGGATTTGAAGGTTTTTATTTATGGAATTTTAATTTAGCTAGTGTGGGGACAGTAAAATAAAAGAGTGCCTACAAACCCATAGAGAAGGAAAGAATATAGGTTTGGGTTCATGACATGCTAATTAATAATGCTTTTCTTGCATGTGCATATTTTTTTGCAGATGGGGTGCTGCATTCTGCATCCAGGCCAGGATCTTTTGGCAGATTGTTTTTTTTTTTGCATTAAATTTAATGTCATGGAATTGCGCAAAGTAATGCCTGATTCTATAACTTAGTGCTACTTTGTCTAGATTAGCTGTTTCAAGAATCAATATAGTATTAATTCAGGAACAATTAATCAAGTAAGTAAGTAAGTAAGTAGTAAGTAAAAATTTATTTGTTTAAACATGGTGTACATGATACATTGCATGCAAGATAATAATGTTATACAGAAAAGTTCTAACATGTTCAGCCGCATACCGTGGCGTACAAATTGGTAGGAAGAGATGGTGCATAAACCGTGACAATATTATAAATCATCATTACATTATAGGAATTATTACATATTAAATCATCATTATTCATTAAGGATTAGGTATAATTACAATTCAAAAAGCATGTTTTTTAGATAAAATTAAATGTCAAAGTACTTGGTCATTAATAAAATAGTCAATAAAATATAAATACAATACAATAATATAATTAAAATTTCAATTCAAAATTACATCCATTCCAAAATAAAGAGAGTAAAATCACAAGATTCCTATAACATGTCATAAATACAACATCGTCATCCTAAAAACGATCAAAATTGTCTTCTTTCATAAACTCTGCTATACTGTAATATGCTCTTTTATTTAGAAAACTCTTCAATTTACTTTTAAGAGATCAGTGAAGATCAAACCTTTTAATTCATTGCTCATTGGCAGGTCTGAAAAAACATTGACGCTTCTTGAATCCACACAGGTTCAAGAGAGCATCAATATTTCTCCAGACCCGCCTGATTTTATCTCTTATCTTAAGTCCCTCCTACAATAAATGTTTTTCATATTGACAGATGGTTTCGGCAGCAAAAGCAATATCTTATCATTCCGTAAATGTATCTCAATTGTTTACCCTTCCTTTATTTATTCAACCAATTGTAGCCAGATAACCAGACCAGAACATCGGGCCAAAATACCTAATATCTCAAAATGATTTTTCTAAACTAGACCCTCACCTATTCAATTTTAAACTTTGGACAGTGTTGCTAAGGTTGGTATTCCTTCAATTTCAGCGGTAGTAGAACTAATATATTCCGTAGATGTAGCGACTATATTCCAAACGGCTTCTATGAATATCTGAGCTTGTCTGTACGAATGGGTTTCGATTTATTTAATTCTGAATACCTATATGTTGGGAGGACCCGAGTGGAATATTGACCCCGGTAAGGTAAGGACTGGGTAATGAATTTGGTTCTGTTTACGGGAGTTTTGAAGTTAGTGATTTTAAATGCGTTGTTGCCGAAATGAGAAAGGTCAATTTGGCATCATTGTAGCAATTTTTGTAACGGTTTTGTCCTGAATCAACACGCAATACACCTGACTATCATCAGGTGTATTGCGTGTTGATTCAGATAAATTTTTAGTCAGAGTTTATTCCCCCCAGCTGAAATACTAGGATGTGGCGGAGAGGTGACGTTTCAAGGGTCTGTCTTGTGTATTTTTCTAAATTACATTCTTAACTTTATCTGAAATGTTGACTATCGTGAATCGTGATTTTTAACCCAAAAAAAAGCAATAATTTTTACGTAGTTACTTAGTGCGCATTTACGCATGTGCTGAATGCGGCGATGGCAATCTTTCCGTTTACACCCTGTATACAGATAAACTAACCCAGCCTAAAATTTCCAATACACATCAATTGGAAAACCTTTGAAACAAATTCTCATATAGAAAACAATAGAAACAAAACTTCACTAGTTCATCCAGATAATTCAAATCCCTTGCGGAATATTGAACTGAACAGAATCTAGTTTGGAACCTAGATAGGTCCAGACTTTTGGGATAGTTCTAATCTAATCTAGGTTGCTAATGTTCTGCGGCTGTCCTTTGGTCTGTCAGGGCTTATCTTATTACAATAGTACGTAGAAATTATTGCGGCTTTGATTCTTAAAGAGCAACACCAATTGGTAACAGAATTCAAACAAAATCTTACGACTATTATAAATGCGAAAGTTTGTAAGAATGTTTGTTTCTTTTTCGACTCGGGTGAAATTTGGCACACCGATACTTTGTATAAACTGGATTTCATGTGGTAAATTTTTGAAATGAAAAATTCTTTAGCACTTTTTGGGTGAAAAAAAAATCATGGAACTCGCGGTATCGTCACGTAGCCGATCTGCTACGGCGTAGCACCACACACAGTGCTACGACTGGCGCGGGGCCTGTGTAGTGTGTACTTTTTGTTTTCACTTCTATCGGCAGCCAAAGAACCGCTCCGATTTATTTTATCCTAGTACTACGATCCCGTGGGACGATTACCGAACTCGGCGCGAACGAAGTCGCGGGTATAAGCTATAGATCTATAAATTTATGCTTTTTTTTCATTGTGATAGGCAGAAACCTCAGAACTTCACCTGCAACCTAACATACTCCCTTCGTCTCTTCCACGTTTATATGTCCATCTGGTCATACACGAACGCCGGTTGTGAGTAATACGCATAATAATTTCAATTGTGCAAATACACTGACTTTGAAGATTTTATTCTTCCTCGCCCTTTATGTTCCGGGGCCGCTGTATCTCTTTCGAACAATCCCGCAGCCCCGGCAGGAAACTATTCTAGCCTTTTTTTTTTTTAGGATGGGGAATCATCAAATGACTTCTCCCACTCTGGGCGGAGCAGGAGGGAGTGTCAGGCTCTTACTGACTAAAACCCATCCATGTTCCTTCCTCGCCCTTTACGTTCCGGGGCCGCGGTATCTCTTTCGAACAGTCCCGCAACCCCGGCAGGCTTCGGCCCTTGCGGGCCCCTCTCTTCTGCTGACATCTCTTTGAGGCGCGCGTGGAACACGAACGCGCCGTCGACACGGCCTGTCGTCACTAGACGGACGGACGGCTAGCTAGCCCATAGCTAACCGTCCACAGGCCCGCATCTACGGTGGCCGGTAGCCACCACGTGGCCCCCGACGCCCGGTGCGTCTCCCGCGGCGGCCGGGAAGAGATGCTCTCTCCCTCTCTCGTTCCGCCACCTCCTTCGCTAGCATGACTGCTTCGCAGAAGGAGGTGACGGCTTCCCATTCCATCTCGCTCCGGACCATGGATTGAACCAGGGCCGGACGCGAGAGGTCGCCGCCGCCGATCGCCGCTACGAGGACACGGCGGTGCTCCGCCCACGCAGGGCAGACTTCCACCGTGTGCTCCACCGTGTCCTCCGGTCGATCCTCGCAGTGGAGGCACCCGGGCGTTTCCTCCCGCCCGATTCGGTGCAGGTACCTCCCGAAACATCCGTGTCCGGTGAGGACCTGCGTCAGGCGGAAGGTGAGGACGCCGTGGCGCCTCTCCAGCCACTCCTCAAAGAGGGGACTTACCGCCATTATCGTGGCGTGCCCAACTATTCTAGCCTGGAGTGCTAATGTGATGATCCACAAATAATAGGGAATATGATATCATGTCCCGCGTGTGGACGCCAGTGATGGACGCCAGTAATGGACGCCAGTGATGGACGCCAGTGATGGACGCCAGTGATGGACGCCAGTGATGGACGCCAGTGATGGACGCCAGTGATGGACGCCAGTGATAGACGCCAGTGATAGACTAATTTATGGGCCAATTTCAGCCAGAAGTCCATAAAATCCTTGCGGTTCATTGTCCCCAGAATGTTGCTACAGACATCATAAAAAGCTGTAAACCAATATGTAAATGCCATTCCCGTCTGCAATAATTTACATGAAAGTATCAAATTCTCTGCTAATAACGTAAACGAGTTGGATAAGACACGTATCCATTGAGCAGTCAAGCACGAACTTTATTTATTGGTTCCGTACATTAAGAAAATTACATATGTTTTTCCAGTAGTGGACGTTTTATGAGTGAAATGCTGATGAAGATTATGATGGTGATGTTTATGTAGGTACCTCCTTAGGTACGTCAAGCATTCTTATGTTGGTAGCTTCAATGTTGACTCATCTTTCTGAAGCGAATTGCATAGGAGCTGAACGAGAACCAACTACTCCTTTTAACGAACCACTTATATTTGCTGCATGCCCTGACACCTGCGCACTCGACGATCTTATGACTGCATCAGCAAGCGGGGTTCGTACAGCTGAATTTTTATCCAAAATATATTTCGTAAAATTTTCCGTCGACACTCTACGGACGGACTATTATTTAAGCACCATGCTTGGCAAAAAAACATGTTAACAGTTTCTGGCAATTAATATCTGTAGTCCTAATTCTTCACTTAAATTTTTTCAACAAACGACAGTTGACGTCGAAACAAAGTGTATACATTATTTTTAGTCCCGTCCCGTATTAAACCCTTACCACACTTAAAAAACCGTTAACCAAATAACCAAGGAACCCTAAAAACTCGATATGAATGCATCATAGAGCTCACGTGCCAAGCTGTGTAATTTATCACTCTGTGCCGGGTTCCGCATACAAATGGTGTTAGAGATAGCTGCGGAATTCTGAAGTGGGGCATATTGTGCTCGGTCCTGATGCTTGATAGTATCATCAAGGTTTAGAGAAAAGAGGTAGTGGTGATATGCGCGTAGTTTTAGCTGGGGGCGTTTTGGGTTCGTTGAAAATCTTATGTGTACCTCGCAAATACGAACTGGCGTTTATAGGAAAAGAAGTGACTATATTTTTCCACTTTTACATCATCATCATCAGCCTATTAATGTTCCCAGCAGTGGGAACATTAATAGGTGTGTCCTATCCTCCTCTCTATGAGAGGGAATGGGCTATTAATCCACCACGCGAGCCAGTGCGCTTTGGTAGATATCACACATGTATTCGAATTTTATGGTTCAGGACATACAGGCTTTTCCTTCACCGTTTTGAGAGCAGTGGTGATGAAATATGTTACACAATTAAAGTAATGCGCCTGTCTGACGCCTACGAGCAGCTGTTCGTAATTCGGGGCCGCCACCACTGGGCCACCGCTGCTTTTACATAACTTAACAAAACATCATATTATCTGTGTTGTAATCCCCGAAGGAGCGAGGACAGAGAGGTCTACCTAATAGTTCAACCACATTTGGCCAGTTATGTTAAAGTCCCGTTTAATAGAGGCGAGCTTATTGCCATCAATTGGGCACAAATCCAGACTTCGTGGCTTCCGAGAAATTACTGATGGTGAAACCCAATAAAAATCGCTTGACCGGGAATCGAGAATCGATTGATTTTATATTGCTTTGCCTCGGAAAGCACGTTAAACTGTTGGTCTCGGCTATCATATGTCCATCTTTGGCAGTCGCTACAGGTACTCAGTGGCTTGAAAAGTCTGACAACCAGTCTTACCAAGTGGTATCGTATTACCCAGTATTAACTGGGTTATGGAGGTCAGATAGGCAGCCGCGCCATGTAAAATACTAGTATTCAGCTGAATCCGGTTAGACTGGAAGCCGACCCCAACATAGTTGGGAAAAGGCTAGGTAGATGATGATTGCTGTCACAGGAGGCGGCGATTACCATCAAAATAGTCAATCATGTTGATGAGGCCCCGTCACACCTTACTTAAAAATAGTTTACCCATCCAATCAGAATTGGCTACAAAGAACGTAGCTTAACCTCTTGCTTAAAGCTAAAACTAGTTCATAAAAATCAATTCCTATTGCAGTACTTTGATTCCTCACCCTTCTACTGGCCCCACCTGTCAATCCCATCGGTTCCACTCCGCGAGTCTAGGCGGAAATATTTAATCCTAGATGTATTTTCAGTCCAAGTATTTCATTCCAATCTGCGGGGTGCCGGGAATAAATTGATTTCATTTCAAATGTCTATAGAATCTATTGGATTGTCACATCGAGTTCATGGTTTTGAGTGAAGGAGATATAAAAGAATTAGGTGTGCTAAAAAGGTGGAATATAAAAAGTAGGTGTAGTATTCATTTAAATAACAATTTTTTTTTTTGCCGAATGGCGTGGTGGTAGTGACGCTGCCTTACGTTCTTAGGGTCCTGGGTTCAAATCCCAGTAGGAGCCAATGTTTGTGTGATGAGCATGGACATTTGTTTCCGAGTCATGGATGTTTATATGTATAATAAGTATGTATTTACAAACAAAAAAGTATATGTAGTATATCAACTATCTAGTGTCCACGACACAACCTTTGCTTAGTGTGGCACTAGGTGGCGCTGTGTGTTAATGTCCAGCGATATTTGTTTATTTTATTTATTTATTTATCAAGATAAAAAATAAATTCAATAAAATAACATTACGCCTTCAATCCCCGAAGAATTAGTTAGAGGTGTACCCGTTAGTACACCCATATTTCGCCAGGGACGAGAATATTGCCATCAACTGGGCACAAATACAGACTACGTGGCTGCTACTGAGAAATTACTGATGGAAAAAACTTCTAGCACTTTGCCCGGCCCGGGAATTAAACCCGGGACCCTATGCTCAGTAGCCGCAATACGACCACTACACCACAACGAGGCAGTCAAGTTCCATAAATATATTTTTTATCTATGTTCTAACAGTAAGGAAATAGTACCTGCTTGGGGCAAAACGGTGTTCCTAACTAGGTTGGGGTCGGCTTCCAGTCTGACCAGATGCAGCTAAACACGAGTATTTTATATAGAGAAACAACAAATAGAAAAAAAAAAAACAACAAAGAGAAACAAAAAAAACCGATACTAAATAGAAAGACTGGTTTTCAAATTATGATAGTCAGTACGCAGAGGTGTGGGTAAAATGTAACCCATCCATGGACTAACCTTGGAAAACGTTGCTTTACTTACAGATCGATCCCTACGGCTGTTATTGTATAGCTCACGAACCTCTAAGAATGATCTGAATTCAGACCAAAGTATTTCAGTATGTCCTAGATCAGAATAAAACAATCTCTAAGCTGACCTAGACAAAAAGTCAATAAGTACTGCTTAGCATTCAGCATAGCCAACCAAACAATAAATATAAACGGCCCGGGAATCGAATCCGCTACCGGTGAGCATTCAAAGCGTTTGCTTTTGTGGTTATACTTGGACAAGGTTTGAATACAAACTGGGATTCTTAGAGAACTGTTGAATTCAGTTTTTGAATCTAGTTTTTGGGACTGATTTTTCAATGTTTTCAAAAATAACATAACGCAACATGTCGCCAGTAATTCTCAAAGGAGAAGGCTCGAAGGTTAATCACCATCATCATCATCACCATTGTCATCATCATTTCAGCCGTAGGACGTCCACTGAAGACGCAGCCGAGTCACCATCTGCTACTAAACGAACCAGGTCAGAGGGTATTTCAGATAAAACTATTAAACCTTCAAATGAGACGAGAAAGCCTTCTACATGTAAGCCTTCAGTACATAGGCCTCCCACAAGTGTCGCCAGATTGAAGATATTTTGCAAGATATATGTATTATGTTCAAGCTTCATGTTATAGGGAACGAACCTATTATCATCAACTAACCCCTTAATGATGGAAAAACCAATTAACAATTTATTCGACGTTTTCACGATAAGGCGGTGGTGCATGGGTCTCTAATCTGCAGAAGCTGAAAGTTTATTTATTTATTTAGATATGTATTTCGAACCCACTTAAGGCCTTTTTCAATAACTTACTGTTCGGTTTCGGTATGTTACTATCTCTGTTTGTCTGCATTTTGCTTACAGACGGTTAAAAACAAAACGTCACAGAAAATACCTTGATTTTCCTTGATTTTTTCTTTGAATCAAGTGTGTGTTTGTTTATAGAAATACCGATAGCTGAGAGACATGGCCTAAGTATTGACTGATATGCGTAAGTAAGTTGTAGAAAACGGGCCAATATTAGATAGGTAATTACTACCAATTTGTTTACTGAAGTATGGCTTGATAAATTTCAAAGTTTCCAGACAAAATTAATGTTTAAATAAGAAGTTGATCTTGAGAGTTTTAATGAAAGCCTATTAGTAGGACAAGATCTGAAAA
Source organism: Xestia ashworthii (assembly GCA_950022955.1). Lineage (NCBI taxonomy): Eukaryota > Metazoa > Arthropoda > Insecta > Lepidoptera > Noctuidae > Xestia > Xestia ashworthii. The sequence goes on from OX465572.1 coordinate 15,552,993, forward strand.
ATGTTGTATTAGTAAAGTGCTTCAGCTAAGCTATTTCAGCAATTAACTTCAAACATCCAGATAAAGGCCCGTTTTCTGTAACTTACTTACGTATAACTGTCAGTTAATCTCGTAGCTATCGGTGTTTCTATAAAGAAAGATAGCTTGAAATATTCTATCCGCGTCACCTACCGGTCACTTGATCCATAGAAAGATCAAAGAAGATTTTCTGTGACGTTTTGTTTCTAACAGTCTGTAAGCAAACAGACAGAGATAACAACCTACCGAAACCGAACAGTAAGTTAATGAAAATGGCCGTTACTAACCGAGATATACCTAGCAAAACTCAAAAGGCATTTATTTCAATTTTAACTACTTACAAACATTTCAGAACTTTCAAGGCTTTCACGGTTTATAACTACATTTATAATGTCACTTACGGGATATATCTTTCATGATAGTCTTTTATTGTAAGCTCCTGATATTTCGACGCGGTTGCAAGCGTCATGATCGCGACATGACTGCGTCATCAGTCAGTCATCACAGTAATGAATGAACACGAAAGATATCCCGGCAAGGAACTCCATGCACACATATCGAACTTTCCTTTCCAAAGTCACTCCAAAATCGTCCCTAAAATACCATAAACAAGAATGCCTATATCCTATTTACTTCCCATATTTGAAACCGCAACAAATCTACGCGCACAGGACCGGGCAAAACCACCTGAATCGGACCGGGCCGGATACGTTTTGATTTAATGCCTACGATTGACCACAAATCTCGGCAAAGGCTTCAATTTTGGCCTAATTTAGCTGATAACTGAGGCCGATTAATTTATGAGTAGGTACGAACAAATTTATAGATTTTGGGGCACGATTTTCTATTTGGAGTGCGGTTTTGATAACTGAGTTTTGGTTGAATTAGATTTAGTGGTTAATGATGGAGTTGAAGGTTTAAATAGACAGCTGCTAAAGAACTAAATTACTTCTAAAATAATAGTAAATGTAAGTATGTATTTTTTTATATCGATTTAAAGCTAAGTTTAGCCACGAGAAGATCTTTGCTGGTGACCTAGTACTCAAAGTGTGCTTACTACAGATGAGTGAGTCATCATCGGAGTCGACATCGTCGTGTCATTTTTATCAGCTACGAGTATAAGGGTATGAAGAACAAGGTGTAAAGTTCTTCATCCCTCATAGAAAAGAGAAGATTCTCCGTCTAGACGGCTGCTGTTGTCGGGTTCTCTATATAGTTTTAAGTTGCAGAACTTTAATAGCCGGATTCATAATGTTGTGTTCTTTATTTGAGTCACACACCAAGTAAGGCCATACTACTGGGACGATGAAACGCTTGGACGCCGTCTCTCTGACAGTAAGCAATATTACTGACAATTTGGCGAGCTTATCTAAAAGTTACCAACACACTCGACACTTTAAGACTCCTCTGGAAAAATCTTTTGAATTACACAACACACCTGTTTTATTTTGTAGCCTTCATTGTGCCCCACTGCTGGGCAAAGGTCTCTACTTTCTCCGTTCAAATCTATCTGTTCTGTGCAATTTCTGGCCACGTTTGCCCCGCGAACATGATCAGATCGTCACACCACCTTCGCTGTGGTCGACCTCGTCACCGATGACCACCCTCTGGCGTCCAGTGAGTGATGATCTTCGCCCATCTCTCCGGGTGCTTCCGTGCAACATGGCCAGCCCTCTCCCACTTTAGCCTGGCTGTTTTAACTGCAACATCAACTATTTGACTTATGGAGCGCAGTGATGGACGGATTACAGAAATTATAACAAATATTAAAATCCACTTACCATTCAACTCCCTCATGTCATCCACCCTGTTCTTCCTGAAGTACCAGACGACCTTCGGCTGAGGTTTCCCTTCCTTGACGGTGCAGCTGATGTTGACCTTCGCTCTCTCCAGCAAGGGTCCGAAGACTGCCCCATCAGCTAAGCTCTTCCCGTCTCCCGTCACCACTTCCACTGATTTAGGTTTTACTGCAGACAAAGAAAGGGTACAGGTTAATTGAAGTTTTGAAGTAAATTGTACACAGCGACATATCAATCTATACATATCCAGTATAAATTGACCTCGATTTCTATGAGCTTTCCGTACAATGAAAGATCAGCTTAATTTGGTTTTGTATAACTTGATTGGTAGTCGTGCATCAAGTCATGGTAAAATAATTGACGTACAATAAAGTAGAGTATCTGTCTGTCAATGGAAGGTTCAAATTCGTGAAGTGATTTTTAATTTGGAGACTTATTAACCATCAATAACACCATGCCTGAAGTGCCCAAAGTTTTAGACAGAGGTGTTCCTAATACACCCACATTATGCCAGGTATGATTAAGTACCATGTAATAGGGAGCGAGCCTATTGCCATCAACTGGGTTTAATCCAGACTCCGTGGCTGCTACTGAGAAATTCTTAATGGGAAACACCTGTTGAACCAGGGAATCAAACTCAGGACCCAGCAGTCAGGCTTGCGACCTCTCGACCAACGAAGCAAACGATTCATCATATAATGGGCAGAAAAAACTTTGAGAGAAATGTAGGTACCTATGTGTTGTATGTATGAGTATTCAAAATTTTGAAAAAAATGGCGTCATCTTTTTGCTTTCATCCAATTTATTTAAAACAATTAAACCAAGTCTATAATGATCATTTTATTTTATCATCTGTAATGGCAAAGGCAACATGTGATAATAATAAATAAATTTTAAATGACAGTCAAAAACTTCTTCATATTATTATTACCTTAAAGCTAGACTAGACATTTCCAAAGTAAAATACCTACTTATACGGGTTAAGAGAAGTTCTAGGAGATACCTGACAACTATCTCCTTAACTTTGACTCTGACAATGCTCCTCGACGATTTTTCTACGAAAGGACTTACAATACCAGTGCTACGCTTTGAAACAGGGTTTTCATAAAACCCTGCCGAGATACTGAAAGAGAAAAAGCATAATAACGAGTTCCTAGAATTTCGAGAACGTTTGGTCCTGTGTAAGTTTAATTTTGTACATAATATTGTTGCTATAAAATACACTTGTTTTACGACTTTAAATTGGCGTAAAATTAACTATAAAGATTTTCACGAGCTTCTTGTACTACGCACTTCATTTCAAAATATACTTTTTTTAGGGTATTTTTAAACGCACACACATTTGCTGATCTTAACTTCTGTACTCCTTTTACAACGTGGTTATACAGTATTATTTGTGTCATACTTGATATTGTAAGCCTGCATCATCCCACTGCTGGGCAAAGGCCTCTCCCCATGACTTCCAGTGGTTTCTATCCAGGGCTAATTTGGACCTATGGTAGTTGGTTTTGGCCAGCTTGTGTCATCATAATCATAATTCCAATAAAGTCAACACTTTTTTGGATAAATTTCTCAGACCAGACGAAGGCTTCAACTAGTGGCAATTTGCTTTTCAACCCTTTCGTTTTCCTATTACGACTTTGAATTGGATTTTTATTTTTAACCGACTTCAAAAAGGAGGAGTTGTATACTTCCCAGGTGGTCCCATACTCATCAAGTCAAGATCTGATGATGGAATCCTGGAGAAACAGAGAGAACTCTACAAATTTTATAGGCACACTCGAAGCGATTTGGGTAGTTTTTGGAAGAATACTTTAACGGAGTAGTCCGATTTCAATTTGGTGAAGATGTGATGAAGAACTTCGGAGATAGGTAACGGAACTCTTCAATAAATTACACTCGTAGCAAATGAACTGGGATTGCTGAAATATCATGTCTGTCTATTGTTTACACCAGTTTATAACATTATATCACGCCAGTACGCTGTGAAGGGGTAAACGCATGTGAACCACTAAAAAGTGAAAAATAAAAACTTTTTTTGCAAAAAAAACCGACTTCAAAAAATACAAAAACGTGACAAATAACTTTAGCTTCAGAAGTCGGTGACAAAAAAAAATAAATGAATCAAACAAAGGTCATCGACTTCTGAAGCTAAAGTTATTTTTATACCTATGTATTAATACAACCACAAGAAACAAAATAAAATCCCTATTTTCCGTAAGTTCCGTACAAAAATAACCGGTGTATGAATGTAATAGAGAAACGGGAAAGCCGTTAATTTGAGCCCAAGGGTCCACACTAATGGGCTTTTCAAACATGTGTACCCAATTCATCACTTACCACGGAAAATAATCGGGGCAACCGCTACATTGAATAATAAATTGAGGGTAGGATGTGTGGTGCCATCTAGTTGGCTTAGGATGAACTAATTTTGTGAAAACAGCTGTGCCCGTGATTCTACGTGCCAAGCTTTTTTTTTTAATTTTCTGTGAAGATTTAGGTAAAACATTACATCTACTGCGTCTAACGTCCTGGCCACAGCTATGAGCGGCGCCAGTTGCGAAGCAAATTGCGGCGCGACAAGCGGTGACATATGAAGTATGCGGGCAAGCACAGAACTTTTGTGGCGCTAATCAAAAGTTCTATGTTTGCCCTCGTGTTATTTAAAAAATGTATGAGGATAGTTCCTATTCATTTCATTGAGTTTAAAATTCTCTTCTTTTCTGGTTAACTGGGTGCTCTCCTATTCTTGCCTGAATGATATCTTGAGCTAAGAACGCACTTGTTTCAAGGCAATACCGTGCCACTTTTGACAGGGCCCTTTTAATGATGTTCTAAATTTACGTCCACCGCTGACGCCGACGCGGTCGCTAGTCGAGCTGTGGCATACCACCGCAAATCGCGCCGCAAGACGAACTGCAAGACGCGCCGCGATTCGGGCAGGCTGTTAGCTGTGGCCAGGACGCCGTAAGGGTGGTCACGTTAAAAATATTCAGGTAGGCAGCGGAGTATGATAACTTCCTATTTCTCCCGGTTTGTTAAACCCCAACTCAAAGCACACACACAGTCCCAGGCACAAGGCATAATAACTATAGAGAAGAATGGGCAAGAAATTCCATGGACAATATTTAAATCAAAATATTGTCCATCATTATATTGTTACAAAATCTTGGTAACAAAAATCATGTTCAGATAGTACATTATATGAGAACGATGGAGAAAGACTTGCAAGTTCACAGCGTCCGGATAAAGTTAATAAAGCCTATTTTTTAAAAGCTTAATGACTCATTTAGTAACAAAAAACTCAAATACAGGGCTTGAATTGACGGGCTGCGGGACTGTTCAAAAGAGATACCGCGGCCCCGAAACGTAAAGGGCGAAGAAGGAACATGGATGGTTTTTAGTCGGTAAAAGTCTGACACTCCCTCCCGTTCCGCCCAGAGTGGGAGGAGTAATTTGATGATTTCCCATTTAAAAAGGGCTTGTATTGACAGTAGAAAACTTAAAAACAGTTTGCCCGACTCGAAGTTCGAACCTGGCTTGCAACTCTACAGAGACACCTAAAGTTCCTGAAAATATACCTTTTCAGAGTCAAAATATGTCTCCCTGCCCCAAACAAGTAACGACGTTAATAAAGAAGTTCGTTAACAAAAAGTGAATTATTCCCATTTCTCATTAACTCACTTAACACTCTGTCGCATGTCATCAAACAAGGTGAAAATGTTTTACAGTTGAAATGCGACTTTATTCTTTTCATCAGAATTCGTGCAACACGGAAGGACATATACAATTGGGAGACTTGTTTATTTATGAAACGATGAAAACATCTTTGAAACAATTTGATTCTGTAAGATTAAATTGCCAAAAATTTGGATAACTTACTGAACTAACTCTAATGATGGAAATCTATTTTTGCTTTTTTACCTTGAAATTATTTTAAGCTTTATTTATATTTTCTGCTGTTAGCTCTACATGAAACTAAATTTAACTGGAAAAAAAGTACACCACAATTTTTGCACGAATGTAATACAACGTTTTTCAACACATTTGCGAGAAAATTATTCATTATTTTAACCATGCTATAAAATTATTGTAAATCATTAAATAGCGCTCTCGCGATTTTGGCGGCAAGAAACTGTTTTCTGCAATTTGCACCTCATTCAAAATATCAGTCGAAGTTGATTCCATATTAATATCTGATTTCTCGCTTGCACTCTATTATTTTGTTTATCAGTCGGAAAGTCGCAACAATCTTTGACGTTTCTGTATGAAAATGGCGCGAATTTGCAAATTGGCGCCATTTGCAAACAAGCACGTGGTGAAAATTAGAAGTACAACTTTCGTCTCACTTTCTCTTTTGTATTAAAGTGAGACTTGCAAACATGTTGAGCAAAAGCGTTTCCAAAGAGTTTCGATCAGTCAGCTCATTTCTTCTCGTAATGTGAAAATCCTTGTTGGAATTCTTATTACATTCAATGGAAATAAAAAAACCGGCCAAGAGCGTGTCGGGCCACGCTCACTGTAGGGTTCCGTAGCTTCCCAGACCATTAAAAATACCAACATTTTTCGTCAGCAAAAATAACTTTGTTTTTCATAGTATTTGTATGAAAAACAAAGTTATCATTTGCGTTTTTTTGAAAAAGTGCTATATTACTCAAAAACTATTCAACTCATCAAGTTGAAAATAATTTTCCTAGAAAGTTCATATAAAGGTCTACTTCTGTGATTTTTTTCATATTTTTTAAACTTATGGTTCAAAAGTTAGAGGGGGGGGGGACACATTGTTTTTGACTTTCGGAGCGATTATTTCCTAAAATATTAATATTATCAAAAAATGATTTTAGAAAACCCCTATTCATTTTTAAATACCTATCCAACAATATATCACACGTCAGGGTCAAAATTAAAAAAAAAATCGCTCCCCACTTTACGTCTGGGGGAGGTACCCTAATAAAAATGTTTTTTTAAATTTTTATTTTTGCACTTTGTCGGCATGATTGATATACATATTGGTACCAAATTTCAGCTTTCTGGTGCTAACGGTCACTGAGATTATCCGCGGACAGACAGACAGACAGACAGACAGACAGACAGACAGACATGGCGAAACTATAAGGGTTCCGTTTTTTGCCATTTGGCTACGGAACCCTAAAAAGCCGTAAACAATACGCACGGTGCTATTACAAGGGGGAGTGCGGTAAAATAGGTACTTAGGTTGTATGGAGCGCAATTTTTAACTTTTGAACAGTGTATATACAGGCTTTGTAAGTGCAGTTTTTGAGCAAATGTGTTGAAAATGAAATAATTTACTTTCGAGAAAAACAGAGCATTTGTGTATTCATTTGTGTACAACACACGAATGAAATCGTATTTAAAGTAATAACGTTAGCTGATTGTCTCGCACCGTTGTACTCGCCTGTACTGTGTCAGTCGGTAAAGCTGCCTGTTCATTAAGCTACTTTTGTTTCGAAAACAGGTCAACGTGGTTATTGAAATGTTGCTTTTTCAAGTAACAATGCATTTCGGGTTAAAAGTTGCAGTGAAATGAAGGGATAATAGTCACATAGTTTTTGAAGTGAAAACTTCTAGAGACGCGTTGGTCACTTTTTGAGTGAACCAAAATCATGGAACTCGCATCCAACACGCTTCGTAGCACTCGTAGCCGATCCGCTACGGCGTAGCACCGTAGCAGATATAGATTACTTAGTGTTCATATCTATCGACAGTCTACAAACACTGTCCTGCATGCTTTTTGTTTTATTTGGTATTTCTGGTTTGGTTTACAGAGTGATTACTGGCGTGATGTTATAAAGGGTGTAAATCACCTCTTAATGAAGCCGACAGGCACTTGTTATCCCCACCATTGCGATCATTATTTTGTTCTACACCATACCTGGGAACCTTCTAGTTACGGAGATATTGGGGGTCAAAGTTACAACTTTTTGTCAGGTTTTTGTTTTCGTACAAGTTATTATTGCAAGATTTTTACTTTAAATACCTCCACGAACCCCGTACTATTCAATCCATCCATCATCACAATGTTTTGAGTTCGTTACATCGAGTTTTACCCCAAAAAGTGATTTTTGACCCCAAAAAAAAAGTAGTTTCCCAGCAATAATTTTTGCGTAAAGTTAAGACCGCTTCGTGATGAGGTGGTTAACACCCTATATTATGTTTGCAGATTAACTAATTCAGGTAACGTAGATGGTCGTCATCATCTTCTTGTCCTTATCCCAATTCTTTTAACTAAATAGAACCTATATCTTCAATCATCAATCATTTGGAACCTCATTGTAAAACACTGTCTCTTAAGATACAGGATACCCTAGTTTAAGAGACAGAGTTTAATTTATTGTGCACAGATATCTGAAAAAAAAAAATTGGGGTCTTCTTCCGTGCACTGCTTTGGTACTCATCATCTCATCAGACACCTCCTTTCAAACCATATCATCTTTCACACAGTCCATCTATAGTTTCTTTGGTCTTCCTCTACTCTATACCTTCAAACTCAAAACTGGCCAATAAATATAAATCGTCCAAATACCGAAATTGTCTCTAAAATGAAATACCGTAAATTCAATCGTGACTATTGCATTTCCATCTGCCCACAAACCAACAACATCTCCAATATTTTAGATGCGATTCAATTTTCAATTAATTGGAAACTGCAGTATTAATTAATAGTGACTGAATGTTATGAAATTTTCGTCCATTGCTTGAGGTAGTAAATAAATGAGACGTCGAAATAGAGGTACATAGTTATTTATAGGTAGCGATACCTATATATTATATCGCATAAATTTCGATGTACCTACAGTCCTCATCATCTGCCTAGCTTTTATAGAATAGAATAGAATAGAATAGAATAGAATAGAATACTCTTTATTATGTACACCATAAAAAATAGAAATACAAAAATTTTAAACATTTTACAAGGGGTGTCACAATGGGCGGTCTTATCGCTAAAAGCGATCAAGCGATCAAGCTTTTATCAACTATGTTGAGGTCGGCTTCCAGTCTAACCCGATGCAGCTGAATACCAGTGTGTTACATGGAGAAGCTGCCTAGCTGACCTCCACAACCGTTCAATCTGGGTAATACGAACCACTTGGTAAGACTGCTTGTCAGACTTTTAGGGCCACTGACTTCCAGTAACGACTGTCAAAGATGGACAAATGATAGACAGGACCAACAGCTTAACGTGCTTTTTGAGGCACGGACCTACAGTCACGAGAGCGAATAATTATGTATACACTTAGCGAAATTCTGTTGCCAGGTCAGTCCAGACCATGAGGTCCTAGGTTTGATTAACAGGTCGGGCACAATAATATTGGGTTTTTCATGAAGAATTTCTCAGTTACATCCACGGAGTCTAGATTCATGCCCGGTTGATGGCAATAGGCTCGCTCCCTATTACATGGGACTTAAACATGACTGGTTAAATGTGCGTATACTATTAAGGTCCATGTTCACCGAAAAGATAACGGTCTGATTATCTAAAAAACAGCTGTCACTGTGACATGTTCCCATACAAAAATGTGTTTTAAACAGCTGTTTTTGGATAACTAGACCGTCATCTTTTTGGTGAACATATGGACCTAAGTACACTTCTGCCTGTCAAAATTCTAAAGCGTTTGATATTTGTAATTTCTTCATAGATGTTCAAAATACGATTAAAAAGCAACGTAAATCTAGTTGACGAAAATGGCGAGTGGCCAATTATAAGGTAAGTCTGTCTTCAGGGATTATCAGGAAAATTATAAATCATTAGTCAAATCAAAGTTTAAGTTTCGCATTTATACCGAGAAATTCAAGAATAGCAAGAGACGATTAAAGTTTGGTAAACAAATGTGTACTGTGTCTCACTCCAAACATTTCATACGTTCGAGAATTCACATTCTAACCTACCTTGCGAGAAATAATGGATCTGGCTAAATGTGCATGTAAAATATTACCACACCTTCCTTCGAAGAAACTGCGACATACATCTTCGCAAATTGTCGAGATATGTGTATAATGTCTCCAACATTTTGTCGCATCGTGAATGCACAGCTTTAGTTTTAACAAAATATAGTTTTCCGTTTCAAGGAATTAATAAATGATTATTAAATATACTGTTCCGTTTGTCCTGCTTATTCGTGATTGCATATTCATAATTTCATATTATCGAAAAATGTAATAAATGACGTCAATGAATGCAAATTTTGTGAAGTAATCATTTACGGAGAAGACTGCCTCGTTGGTTTGATGGTCGCAAGTGCTACTGCCGACCATGAGGTTCTGGGGTCAATTCACAGGTCAGGCAAAGGGTAATATGAGTTTTTCTGCAAAACATTGCTCTGAAGCCGCCTGGAGTCCGAATGGAAACGGTGGATGGCAATAAGCGCCCCCTATTACGTGGGAATCAAATATAACAAACTAAATGTGGGTGTACAATACTATAAGTAGGTTAGTACACCTCTGTCTAACTCTTTAAGGATTACAGGCGTGATGTTAACCATTTCCACATAAAAACCAAGACTGCTAAAATACTGGTTCCGCTTAATGAAATCTCAAAAACCACTTTTTAACTAACAAAACATCTCATTACATTGCACAACAAACTAAAAGAAAAACTGAAATGCACTCACAATGGCTTTCATTCCTAAATGGAAAGAAAATCTTCTTTTAAAACCTTATGCAACTATTGTTTAACAATTGTTAGAACACAGCTAAATCTCCAGTCTTGTATCATTTCTAATTAATTTAAAACAGACTGACTTTAATTAACTTTCTGCAACTGATGCTTATCTGTCGCCTCCTAGTGGTGGGAACTGTCGATACACAGTTATCGATAATGTTGGCAAATGTCCGCTACAAGTTGCGGTTATCGATAATTTGGTTGCACCTCGTTATATCTTTTGGTGGCAAGTGGAGTTCGTTAGTTTAAATGAAATGTTGGAAATGATAAAGTTGTTCGCAGTTTTGCGGTTTGGAAATCGGAAATGTCGATAATGATGTTATGCCTTGTTTTGGCAGGTCGTTGTAGATAGGTTTTTAGTGCTTGCCCAGTTTGAAAAGTTCCTTGTTGCATGGTGCAGCAGCAGTTGCAATAGTTGGGCCCAAACAGATGGTTCTGTTCATCATTATTTTGACCCGTTCTATTTTTATCTACATGCTTATGACACATCTTTTGGCGCGGTATCATTATGAGTGGTTTTTAAGGGTCTTATTTTTATTTCTAAAAAAGGTACACTGATTTGGTTGTCAAACAATAAGGTGTTTTTTTTTTGTTTTCGCAGCATTTCCAAACCAATACTTGTTATAGATCAAATTATTATTGACGTATATGAAACGTCAATAATAATTTGATCTGGAGCTGTTGTTCATCGATAACTTTTAAACCCGTTCTACACTTCACTATTAATTACTATCAGACTTCAAACAGTTACAGGGCAAATTGAGGAACTGTTCGAAAAGCATTCGTTTTCTACTTATTTTTATTTATTTGTTGTGGTAAACGCTTTCTCGATTATTATGACTTTCGTCTACTTTTCTCATTCTCCTATTTTCTAATCTTTTTAAAAGTTATTTTGTCGAAGTGTTCTGATTTTATTTTGATTGAATTGTTTGTTTGTTTGGTTGTTGAGTTTTGAACGCTGATTGTTTTGTGAAAGGCTTTAATAAATATTATAGTACGTAAGTTAATATAACTGAAAAGTCAAGGAATTTCAGTTGTTTCTACGATAGTTTTTTCAATCCAGTTTAATGACTTCTAGCCCGATACACTATTGGTTTGAAAAATGGAAAGATTCTAGATTTTCTTATTCTTCTTTATCGTGTGGTTAGTGCCTAACCTGATGTCAAAGTTTTTATGCCGCTTAGGGGCCACTGACAGGTTGAACGAATAGAATTTTAATTTTCTTTCTGACATTGAAAATGGCTTCAAACAATTTTTTTTTTAATTAACGTCATAATCTTAATTTTACTACCCAATTTTCCTGCCATAAATCTTACCTTATTAAAAAAACCTTAAATTTTCCTTATCCCAAACCAATTTCTTTCTAATAAGCCATGAAAAAGTCATAAGAACCTCCTTAAATTATTTCACCAAAAAAATCAAAATAAGTGCTTAAAAATAATATCTTATTACCTTTGCCTTGCCCTTGTCACCTTGTTAATAAAATAAACACGTCACTTTTGACAGGTATTGCGTCGCCATGACAGTTTGGGAATTAGCGCGGGAATTTTGACAGATACGCAATATTCGACGGATATTTTTTTGTGACTGTCTTTTTGCTTTTGTTTTGCAGGTGGCATTGTTCGATATGAATGTTTAAATGGTAACTTTAGGAAGTTTTTAGACAGTTTCTCTTTATGGCAACTGTTTTTTTCTCATTTTAAATTGTGATAGTATTCTTTTTGTCTTTTGAGGTATGTAGCTTTCTCTTTTTGTTGTTGACTGGTCGACTCCTTGACTAATCAAGAGAGCCTGTAGTAAGCTTATTTGAATGAAATTTTTAGGTAGATTTCCTTTTTTTGAAAAAAAAAAAATCTACCTATTGGTCTCTCACCTACGGGGATATATATGAATACGTATGTATATGGGTGACAAGCAAAATTTAGCCACACTCTACAGGTCGCAATTATGAACCGATTGCTTTCAAACTTGGCCAAAAAATCGAAACGGTCAAAACTTAGGCTAAGTTCGTGAATGGGCGGAATTCGTCCATGGGGGGCGGCGGGGGGGCGGTTTTTCTAAAATCAGTTTTTTGGCCATAACTTTTTTCCTATGGAAAATTTTTGAACCGTTTCTCATTTTTATCACTCTGAGTACGAATACGGATATCTTTAAATTAAAACTTTTTTGATGCAACCCCTAATTTGGGGAGGGGGTTGAAAATTCCAAATTTTTTGCGAAAAAAAATCATATCTCCGAAACAGTAAACATTTTGAACGTCGCAAATATTTTTTTTTGAAAGCCTATTGTCTACTTTACAATTGTTACCTTCAAAGTTTAGCGATAAAACTTATAGTTTTCGAAATAAAAAATTATAACTAAACTTTTGAGGGCGTTTCCATGCTAAACTCTTATGAGAGAATTTAAAAAGGGTAAACTTTCCATTACAGGACAACGATTTTGAAATCATATTTTTTTTGTAGATTGTACACATAAGTAGAACTCTTTATACAAATTTTCAATAGTCGGACGCTCCAGCACCTTCTTCGAAATCTACCTCCTCCTGCGGCTTGCCGGAGGGATTTTTTTGAGTTTACGGCCCTCATACGATGAAACTATTTGAAATGACGTCTCATATTCTCACCTTATTATAGGAAGTAAACAATCAATGTAAGCGTCGCTACTAAGTCAGATATTAATAACATTAATTCCCTACAACACTATCACGATAAATCCGTCAAGCCTTCGTCACGAGTTGTCCAAATAAACCACAATATTGCTGTTAGCACAGTATCCAATAATGGCGTGTTTAGTTGTACATTATTACTTCGGTTGTGGCTTTGATGGATGTCTTTGTCCTTGCAACGGTATATGTATTGTTCAATAATTTAAAGCTATAACACGTATGTGTATATACTGCTAGTGTCGACGAAATCTAAGAGGTCCGTTTTGTGTCCGTGTCAAATCCATAGTAAATTGACCGCTGTCGGAAATTGAACTTTATTACTATTACGCTAACAAATGTCAAAACGGGCATTTAATCTTTTGAATACTTTATGAACTTTTATTACTTAATAGCTTAATTGAGGAATAGTAGTGTTGGGCTGATCAATGAAATCATGATGACCAATAAAAATAAATAAGTGGGGAATAAACTGTACTTTTGAAAACTTCAGCATTCATAACTCAGCCTCCTGTTGAAAATACCTCTCCTTGTATTTTTGACATTGATTGGCGCTTAGATTACATTATAAAACATAATATATGAAAACGAGTATTTATCGCGAATTTACCTTTAATTTAATCCCGACGTTTCAACCGGATTGCACCAGACATTACTTTTTTATTTTACATTGTGACTTGTTTTAAAACGTTTTGAATTAGGTGAAAGAGTCAGGGCGGCCCGCGAAATTCAAGTTTTCTTACGTTTTTTGCAATTTATTCACTACTGACTGACTGACTGTTATTCGCATTGCATTTAATTGTTTACTAGTTGTACAACTATGGAATAGTCAAACATTACAAAATACTTAAAATGATTGATTTAATATTCATCAATGATAAACAAACCAGAACACAATCCCAAAATACCAACCTAAACTATCCCGCGCAAATAAATCATCACACAATGAAAACACCTCGACGCCATGACAGTGAAATTGGCGGGAAAACTGACAGCGTTGACATCTGTCAGTTAGTGAGCGTTTATGAGGGGAGCTATTACTCGGCGGTATGTTTAATTGTTATTTTGTCCAATTGCTCGTGACGCTTTTCATTAGCGTTTGCGCGGCTAGTTTGGATTTGAGTGATTTAGAGTGGGGCAAATTGAATTATTTGGGTTTTGGAAATAATTATGGGCTTTGCGGTTTTTTTGGTAATTAAAACGATCAAAAAATGTTGCTTTTGCTTAGCACCGTGCACGCTAGTTTCAAGTACCTACCACGCACCTTCCCCTTCTGAGAATAATCATCATTAAGGTCAGTGAATGTCCTTCTTAATAAAATATACTCGTATTATATAAAAGAAAAAACCTAGCTTTTATCTATTGGATAACTTATTTCATCAGAAAAAGGTAAACTGAACAGAATTTATTAAAAAATGCAGATGGTTGTTGAAAATTTATTTTCACCGATTTATCACAAAAAACTGCTGTAATATTCATTGGAATTGGCAATTCGCAAACTGCGTTGCCGATTGTACACCGGAGCTCTTATTTATATTCTCAAGTTGTACAGTAAATCACTCAAGTTCCGATATTCGTATAAGTTTTGGAAATATTTCGAGTTTACGATAAAATTTCAACTTTTGTCAAGTTCCGAAGTGAGTTATAGTGGTTGGATGCACGTCGAAAACAGGAGCAATGTGTTACAATTCAATTCCAGTTTTATTTTATTGTACATTGAGTTTATTTTTGTCTGGCAAGCAAATGACATTTCAGTATTGCCCGAAGTAAAATAAAATGTTTGTGAAATCGATTTGAAAATGCATGATACAGTTTTTTAGATTACGTATATGTTTCGGAGTGAAATTCTCTCGCTGAGGATAAAATACTGAATACGAATAACTATTTGAAATGCTCATTCTAGAGGATTGGTGATCGAAAATACTGATACATAGAATTACTTGGTCGCTTTTCACGTTTCAATAGATGCAATATTATAATTGGTTTTGCTTCTCTGTGTTTTGGTTCATCCGTATCATAATTCGGTTTTGTTATTAACTTTTTCATTTAATTGAGACAATGAAAACCAGTATTTTACATGGAGCGACTGCCTATCTGACCTCCACCAAACAGTTTTAGTACTGGGTAATACAACTACTACAATACTTTAATATATATTTATAGTATTTGATAAATATGTATAGAAATTTATATATCTTTGTAGTTAATCGTAGTATTAAATAAAATTATTCTCAGATTTTCAGAAATGACACCTACCACTGCTTGTCTCTGCATCACCTAAAGGTTGACTGGTAGAAAATGCCTATGGCATTAAGTCCGCCTCTGTACTTTTGTGCTTGAAGTGTTAAATAAATAAATAATACGATACCCCATGAACCAAGAAAGTCTGACAACCAGTCTTCCGGTTGTCAGACTTTCGGACCACTGAATATAGTCATCATCATCTGCCTAGCCTTTTCCCAACTATGTTGGGGTCGGCGTCCAGTCTAACCGGATGCAGCTGAATACCAGTATTTTACATGGAGCGACTGCCTATCTGATCTCCACAACCCAGTTAATACTGGGTAATACGATACCACTTGGTAAGACTGGTTGTCAGACTTTTTCGGCCACTGACTATAGTTACGACTGTCAAAGATCTATGTGTTATTAGCAGATTTTTGCAAGTTGCCGCCGGGACCAACGGCTTAACGTACCTTTCGAGGCACGGAGGAAACTCGGTATGTAATGGGTGGTCACCCATGCACAAACCAACCTAGGCAAGCGTGGTTTAACCTGAAAAACTACACGAGTGGTTGTTATTATATAGCCACGAGCTCCACTTTCATGTATGTTCCTTCATCATCAGCCTATTAATGTTCCCACTGCTGGGACACAGGCCTCCTCTCTATGAGAAGGAATGGACTATAATCCACCACGCAGGCCCAGTGCGAATTGTTAGATGTCACTTTTCTTCGAATTTTTTGGTTCTAGGACATGCCGGTTTCCTCACGATGTTTTCCTTCACCGTTTTGAGAGCAGCAGTGATGAAATAAATTATACAAAGTAATGCGCCTGTCTGGTTGCGAACCCACGACTTACTGTTCGTAAGTCGGGGCCGCCACCACCGGGCCACCGCTGCTGTTCCTAAGTAAAACGATATAATTGAAGAATAATTCCTAGTCTCACACTCAGTCAACCTCCTAGCAACCACAACACAGCTTATAACCGCCACAACTTGTTGAGACCCGCGGCCCATATATTAGGGTAGCCGACCATCTTCCTTTAGGGGTCGTCATAAATCCGGCACGCCATGTGCCTGTAACGTCGTTCCTAATTACGGATAAACGCGACGCTGCAAACTTTTGTTCAGACAATGTACAGTCGCGGGCAGGAATATGTTTACACAGCTTTTACTTACTTTTAGCATAGCATCATGTATCCAAGGACTCTATGAGAGGACCCAGTACGGGTTTGAGTACAAGTCTCATGTCTTCGAATTTTTGGTTAAACAACAAAAAAAAAAACACAACTTTAAGAGTTGTTGCTTTCTTTTTTCACTGATTTTAATTTAACGAGCATAGTGTTCTGGGACCCCTACTACAATGAAATTTATTACGAACCGAGTTGCCTCCATGCCTCGGAAAGCACTTTAAGCCGTTGATCCTGGCTTTTACAGGCAGTCAGTAGTCTGACCACCATATTTTTCAAGAAGTTTTGAATTACCCAGCACTAACTGAATTTTGAAGGAAACATAGAAAGGCGCCCCATATAAAATACTGATATCCAGTTAGACCGACCCCAACATAGTTGGGAAAATTCTAGGCAGATGGGATGTTGACTGTTTTAAAAAGGTCTTATTTCAAAGTTGCATAAGTTATTCCAACAGAAAATTGCTATTGAATCCTTATAAGTGAATACATAATATTAATGCTCTTGACTGTATGTCCGACGGGTGATATTACGGAGATGATTTTGTCGAAATTTTTCGTTGAAAATTTTAATTAGGTTGAAGGAAATTTGGGAGGTTGTAAAGAAAAGGACTTTAATGAAAAAGAAAGGTTGATTAAGGTTAATAGATAATACAAACAATAACGTATTTTTTGTTCTAGGGTTTAAATGCTTGTTGTGAAAATCAAGCTAATAAGCTATTTTGTGCTTTTGTCATTTGCTGGGTCTTGGATTTGGTGAAGTCTGGGTTAAAATTCTCGGGTCTCGAGATGCACTTGGGTCGATCTTCAGGTTAATCTGAGCTTGTCTAGTTTAGTTCATGGATGGGTGATCCGTTTCCTCGGTTCCTCGGAAAGCACGTTAAGCCGTTGATGATTGAAAAGAGTAACGATGGAGTTTCTTGCTGGTTCTTCTCCATGGAATCGACCAACGCGAACCGTGCACCTTTTTCGACGTTTATACGAGTAAGTGCCCACTGCCCATCTAGGCCCATGTAAAATAAAAAAATGATTTTGATTTTGATCCCGGCTGCCATTTGTTTTCAAGGGGATTTTCAGCCAATTTCTTACCAAGGGGTACGGCATAAACTCCACAACCCAGTACCAACTGGGTTGTGGAGGTTAGAGAGGCAGTCGGTCCATGTAAAATACCAGTATTCAGTTGCATCCGGTTAGACTGGAAGGCGACCCCATAGTTGGGAAAAGGTTACTCAGACGATGAGTCTCTTCTAATCTCAGTTTGAAATAACCAGGATGAAAACAAATAACATAAAAGTATATATTCGAGAGAATTCATTGTTACTGAAATTTCTTTGTGCCTTAATTTGTACGGTTTTAAAACACGGGAATCGTTTTTTTAAATACGAACTTATCGAAAAGTTTTATAATACATAGTTAAATGTTTTTGTTAAAGTCAGGGCTTAAAATATATTATTCTGTTGTGTTGGTTACGGGCGGTGCTCTAATTGGCCAAAATTCCGTAACTCAGTACTTGTGTATTTTATTTTGATCATGCATAATTATTTAACAATCGCGTTGTTAAATAATGTGTAAAGCCGAAAATTTCAATTAATATTTAATTAATTGACCAAACATTAAATGGCTGGATAGTTTCCGCCTGTGTTTGAATTATTAATTTCTTTACGCATGGAACCTAGTTATTGTCATACTAAATGGATATAGTTAAAGTTGACGATTTGAACAACCTCATTACGAAGCCGTCAACCAATTCTGTCCATCAAACCAAGTAACTTTATGCAAAAATAATTGCTGGAAAACCACTTTTATTTTTTTGGTGATAAATCATGTTTTGTTGTACAACTCAATGTAAAGCACTCAAAACATTGTGCTGATGGATAAATTGATTAGTACAGGGGTCGAGGAGGTGTTAAAAGTAAAAACCCTACAGTTAAACTTGTATTAAAAAAAAAACTTGACGAAAAGAAAGAAAATGTTGACCATGGGGTCAAAGTTCCAGCTTTTCGACAAGTTTTTCTCCGTAACTAGTAGATTCCCAGCTAGTATGGTGTAGAACATAAAAAAAATCTGCAATAGACACCATAAACGCTTTGTCAGACTTTGCAATCAAACCCGGAATCCTATGTTCAGTTGTCGCACATTCCACCACTGGAACAACGATGCCAATTTAATGCCACTTAACCAGAACAACAACGATAATGACATTCCTACTTTCCATTACTGATTAAACAATCATGATGTAGAATCTATAGACTTTTCATAGCAATAAAGGTTAATGACAGAACCTAATGGTAATGCCCCAGTTTTTTAGGAAAGCGAATGGTTATTGGCAGCAGATGGCCTTAAAAGCGTCATTGAGGAAGAGATAAGCTTTTATGACGCCGCTAAGAATTTTTTGTTGAAGTTGGGAGTCAATGTAGGCTGTGTCCTTGCTTATGCACCAATTGAGATACTTAAGTTTATGTTAGATGATGTGAATAAATTAGTAACTGTTACTTGCATTAACTTTTATACTATTGGTAATTTTGTTTGAGTATGCAAAGTATACTATGTCTAAACTTAGGACGTGCCTGGCATTAAAAGTATTAAACATAGTTACTTTTAGAAGTATGTACTACCGCGACCACTTTTCACTCACATGCATACATTCATAATTCTATATCTTTTTCCCATAGCGTTGTATTTGTTCCATACTTTTACATTAATAATACTACGAGTATGTAGTTTGGGCAGTTAAATTATGATATGCTATTTTAAATTGAATGTGCCGATTACAAGAGCAAAACGACTGAATAAAACACGAATTTTCACTGTATGCCAGAGTTTAATTTAATTTTCAAATGCGCGTAATACTTTGTGGCTCTGTAGTCGGCCAAAATGTTCATTAAGAAATGAAAGTCACAAACATTCAGTAATAAGTAATTTAAAAAGCAAATGACACAATTTAGCACCTCATACCTTACAAAGTTCTTCATATAACTAAAGACTAAACATTACCCACCCTTTAAATTGCATTTAACAAAACTTTCAAACCAATATGGGTAACAAACAACAGTAAAGAACTGATTAAATTGCCATAGAAACTTGTAACATGTTGTAACAAGCATAAAGCGTTCCTCAAGGTAATATACTTGGACCCTTACCGTTACATACACTAATATTGGAAAGTTATGTGAAGTTCGGTTAACTTTGATTGCGGGTCTGGCTCCTAATATTAATTTAGTGTTAGAATATACAGCTGCTGTTCGGAAAGATGATTTGTTTTGTTGTTATTATTAAAGTGTTTATGTTGGTGAGTTAATAGTGAGTTCAAATACATATCGAGTTCATATACAAATACAGATCGCGCCACGGAACAAATCGAAAACTACTAAATATGACAAACAAAAAACCCATGTTAAATTCAAATACATGATAGAACTGCCTCATTTATCTACAAGCGGTTCTATTGAGCATGATGATGGTTTCATTCTCAAGTGTTATTGAGTTTTTCTATCAGGCATCTTTCAGTAGCAGCTCGGTGCATGTATTTCGGCCCCGTTAATGATTATAGGCTAATGACTAAGACTGGCAAAATGTAGGTGTACTATACATAGATGCACGTCTACCTATCCAACTACCATAGAAAATAATAAACGAGTCTACAATTTCGCTTTTTTTAATATAATAAAGGTAATGTGGTAAGAATTATACAGAATTATTTCAAGCATATTAATGTAATTTTAGCAAGTTTTCATTTAGTGGTTGTACCTATAATTGTATACCCACATTCCGCTAGTTAAAACATGACACCACGGCAGTATATTGGGTGCTGCAGAGGTATCTCTATGATTGTAAACCCTTTCGCCAGTTATGTTTAAGTCCCATGTAATAGGAGACGGTATAAGAGTAGAAAAATACCATAGAAACGATGGATGGACTGCGTGAAATGGCGCGGACCCCAAATAAATTGGGATAAGGCAAGAGAATTATGTAATAGGGAACGAGCCTATTGCACATCAACAGGACACAAATCAACTCGGAGAGATACAATACAATTTCTAATGAAAAAAATCTATTAACACGTCGAGCGATCTGGGAATCAATCATAGCACCCCAGAAAACCTATTTGCACCCACTACAATAACAAAGCATTGTCTATAAATAAGACCATAGAGGCTTTAGTTCTACAAATCCTTTTTTTTGGAGGAGGAAAATGTTCCTCGATAATCCTCTGCCTCCCACCTTTTGACAATACGAAACTTTGCCAATATTCCGAGTCGATGCACGTTTAGAGTTTAGTGAGGGTTCGCAGCATAAGCCGACGGTTTTAGCAGTAAATACAGTTTTGCAACAAAAATAGGCTCTTTGGTCCGTAAGTCTGTTATTGTTTCCATCGGTCGATAACTTTGAATAGGATTAAGAAGTTGGGTCAAGAGATGTCAGACAGATCGTTATTATAAACTTTAATCTCTTCTTTTTAAAGCCTGGTTTAGCGCTTCTTCGTTAGAGATCCTGGGTTCGATTCCTAGGTCGGTCAAAGTGTTATGGAGTTTTTTCATCAGGAATTTCTCAGTAGCAGATACGGAGTACGGATTAGTGCCCAATTGATAAAAAAGGGAGGCCCTATACCACAAGAGATGGTGAAATATAGGTGTACTTTTAGGAGGTAGATCCGTTATGTTTTTCAGTCATAGCGATATTTTTTTTGTACTGGAACATACCTTGGAACCTACGGACATATGGAGATAATATTGCATGTCAAAGTACCGACATTTTCACACCTTTTCAAAAATACTTTGTGTTTAATGTTATATTATTACTTTAAATAAATCAATGACGCCTGTACTATTCGATGCATGAGCACAATATTTTGCATGTGTTAAATGTAACACATGCAAAATATTGTGCTCAACTTAGTAACATTAAACTAGTAACACAACAAAAACAAACTAGTAACAGTAAACTTAGTAACATTGCACAAGTGGTAGCGTTCCATTGAACGCTACCACTTGTGCAATGTTACTAAGTTTTATGTTCAGAATGCTCAGTTGACCATTTTGTGTCGAGTCTTTTGTTAACTCTCTAATCGTCTTGAACATCTATCAGAACTATGGCTTATTCTACTATAACGTCTATAGCTTTACTCTAACATCTCCATATTCCTAATTCCTTGGTATAATCCTCTAAGTCAAGACTCCCACTTGACCGTTATTATCCTCGACTCGGTGGGAATTAGCGCCTGATCGTAGGATTGTATGGAGAGCCCTACACAAGATGGTAGGTAGGTGGCAGTACTATTGATATCATTGAACTTTTATTTCTTGTAAGGGTAGGGTAGAGATGTGGGTATAGTGGCATATATTTTGCCGGTTATTTTAAATAGGGATACACCGAACTGTTACTGGGATCACAAGTTACGCTTGTAATCTTTGAAAAATTAATCACAGTTGTACCTATAGTAAACCGTATTTCCCCAGTTATATTTAAGTGTTAAGGGGCCGGCGGAGGATGCGTATTTCATACAAACGTAATACCAAAATTATTTGTAAATCAAACATATTCTTAAGGTAGTCTGTATTTATTTCGATTGAATTACAGAATATCTATGTTCCCAAATATGTTTTTTGAGAGGATAGTGATGCAAAGACGAGATATGAGGAATTTAAATTTTCCATAGAAAACTTATTTTTCTTATAACTCTTGTTAAAATCAGTGTCCAATCAAAATATATATTTGGGAACCTAGATATTCTGTAATTCAATCGAAATAAATACACACTACCTTAGGAATATGTTTAATTTACAAATTATTTTGGTATTACGTTTGTATGAAATACGCATGCTCCGCAGGCGTCTTAAAAGAGGTGACCCTATTGCCATTAACCGGGCACTAATGTGCAGCTGCCCAGATTAAACAATATCACTTTTACAGTTGTGTTTTCTACAACTTTGTGTATAAACATTCCTAAATGTTTGATGGTGAATTTAAATAATATAAGTCATAAACTACCAAATCAATTAATTAAAAAGAGTACGTATTCTCCAAAAAAACACCCAATCACGACCCAAAAACACCAACATCAGAAAAAAAGACGCCATATTAAAAAACAGTCTACCAACATCATAAAAAATCCTCCCTGACATGATTATCCCGTATCATGCGAACATTTAATAAGGTGCTAACTTGTCATACCCTTAACACGGGTCTCGGTAATCTGATAATTAAGTTTTTTAAGCATTATTCACTTGAAATTAAAGCTGGATTTTCATTAACGCGTGTTATATTCAGAGGTTTTTAATTAACTTTGGATGGGAGGCCTTTATGGTATAATTTTGTGAAGACAAACATGGGTGTCGGGGGCATCGCGAGTGGTAAGCGGTGATAAAGGTATTTTTTATATGTGTTTTAAACGAGTTTTGGCGCCTCGTTCAGGACATTAGCCTATAACTGAGTCTGCCTTGTGACAAGGGACGCTGGCGTGTCTCATTCGTTTCTCAGGACAACCGTGGCGTCACAAACCGCGTCAAGGTCATTTCATACTCTAAAGCCAACCATAGACGATAGGCATGACAGTTTTAAATACACATAACCGAGTTCCATAGAGGACACATACGTAGCTCCAAACCTGTCGGTTGGCTCATTTGCTAACATGGCATCAACGGCAATACACGACCATATGATTGCTTTAATTGATTTATTACTCGTTATATAAACTTTAAAATAACTAAGAACTGAGAGCTCGGTTATGCTTGCACAGTCGCGTAACCAAGCGGAAAAACTGACTAATAGGCATACTTTTAAGAGCTTTCAAAACGTGATTCTCTCATAACTGTGACGTCACTGTTTGGTCAACTCAATGACTCAACTATTTGATTTCAATGCTACCAAAATCTAATTTGGCAATTAATTGAAAATAAATTGGGTTTTCAGGTCAAAAATAACGATTATGAGAAAGATGTTTTGAAATTATTGTTTTATGGTGACATCTACCCTAATCGAGATTCTTTTGGTTGCATACCAGGCCAGGATAAGTGTACAGTTATCTGTTACACGTGTTCATGCTGCTTGCACAGTTTGACTTTACAGGCACTGCATATGCACAACCTATAACCTCTATGGACAGCTTGAGCAATTTCTGTCGTTGCCTTCTCCACAATCGCTGTGGCAACATGCATGTCTGTTGAGCTTGCATGTCGTGGCCAAACTGATAGGACAAGCAAAATGAAGTTATAATGCCAAATTCTATTTTATTCTGTTTATCTGTGCAAGTAGTGCCTTTATAAAAATAAACCTTAAATTATTCGATGTTAACTAACAAATAAACTAAAAAAACTAACGTATCTATTGCACAAATTACTTGTAACTAGCTAGAATACTGCTTGCATAATAAAATAGTGGCTTCAATAAAAACTACATTCAGAACATCCGTTTTGCATATCTTTTGCCTTTCTTTTTTGAATCTACAAGAGCTTGCAACTGTTTAAAAATGCAAGTTTTTTTAAGAAGTAAAAGGCTTAATATATTATTTTCGCACATGGTGTTTGTCTTCGTGGTCGGAGGAACTTCCCTCTAGAACGGAGTGTGAGGAACTTTATTTACTAGGAACTGCATTTGGGCGTCTTTTGTTTTATGATAAGGTATAAAGGGTGTTAAAAACTTTTTAACGAAGCCGAAAGGTACTTGTTCTCCCCATCATTGCAATCAGTTTTCTGTTCTACACCATACCTGGGAACCTTCTAGTTACAGAGATATTGGGGGTTAAATTTCCAAACTTTTTTGACATGATTTTTTTTTTTAAATTCAAGTTTTAATCTAAGATTTTTAACAAACACCTCCACACCCCCTGTACAATTCAATCCATACATCAGCACAGTTTTTTAACACAAAACATGAATTTTCATCCCAAAACACAGTCGTTTCCCGGCAGTTTTTTTTTGCGACAAGTTACTTAGTTTGATGTATATGATACTTGGTTGACAGCTTCGTGATGAGTCTGCTTACACCGCTTATTATATAGTCACGCGATTATTCGCGCAAGTTTAAACACCAGTCAGCAAAATTCGTCTCGCTAGCCGAGCGGGTAGCACCTCAGTTTTTATTTAACCAGAGCTTAAAGAGTTTGAAAATAACGCCATAATTAAAAAAAACACAAAAATTTCGTAACATTTTATTGATCCATTTGCAAAATTTTATCCTTTTCAATTGAATAACGTTACAACTTACAACACGAAACATCAACAAATAAATTAGACGTTAATTATGAAACCATTGTCTCAAAAATGTTAAAATAAAGCAACAAAGAAAAAAAATTCAACAAAATCTTCCTTATCCGGATTCAACCAACAAAATCATAAGGAAGCAAGATTTGTGTACCAGATAGGAAGGATACTTAATTAAATCGAGCAATATTGGGCGAAGCAACCGGGCAACTGGGCAACTGGGCAACATGGTTGCACAAGTTAGGGCAATAACGAACAGAGAACCGAGTTGCGTCTTCGGAACGGGAGGCTTAAGGTGGGGCTAGGAGGGGAGCGATTTTGTAGAACAGGTTACAAGAAAAGCAAAAATTAAAAAAATAAGAAATAGTAGAAAAAATAAAAGAAATAATAAAGAATAATAAGAAAATATTGATTGGTTTTTTAAGGTCCAGTTAACATGCACACATGGGGTGTTTTTAATAAATAAGAGATGAAGTAAGTTGACATCTAGATCTCTGGTGAAGAAATTACCCCATTTCTTGACGAGTCAATTTTGTAAAAGCAATCTGTCAAAGAATTTACCACTAGTGGTTTACTCTAGATTTGTTAAAATGTAATCCAGCAACCGTAGTATTATCAATTAAGTAACATTTAAAGGAAAAAAATTATAAGAAAAATGGCTTTTAGGTCGAGTAAAATACCGTCATTCATTAATGATCATTTTAGCTGGTAGTTTACCCAGAAAGTAAACACCACCTAGCATACATAGATAGCAAGTGATTCACGAGGCTTAATATGTTGTAGAACTGACTTGTTGCCAATTTACATTCCATTTTATCGTCGGACGAGCACAGGTACGGCAAAGCGTCGCCTTTAATATGGTTGAAGTTCCACGAACCCGAACAAGGCGCTATGCTTCCACATTACTGTGCGAACCGTCAGTTTGTGGAATTCAGTGCCGGCTTCTCTGTTTCCAGATCATTTTCATCTGTTCAAAGTTGGAGTGTCCTTCTAGGAAAGCCTGCCTTCATCGCTTTACATCACGCAAATCTATCTAGAGTAAGGTTTTTTTTAAATACAAATTTCGTTATTACTTTTCTTTATAAATGTACTTTCACGACAACTGTACTCTTTAATGCTGGATGCATTAAAGAGTACAGTTGTCAGCACATTTTTTCGAGTACGTTACATTAAGTTCTACTGAAAACGTTATTTTTCACAAAAAAAAGTCATCATCATCATCATTCTCTTGCCCTTATCCCACGGCGCAGCATGTCTTCTTCTTCCATACTTCTCTTTTTAGGGTTCCGTAGCCAAATGGCAAAAAACGGAACCCTTATAGTTTCGCCATGTCTGTCTGTCTGTCTGTCCGCGGATAATCTCAGTGACCGTTAGCACCAGAAAGCTGAAATTTGGTACCAATATGTATATCAATCATGCCGACAAAGTGCAAAAATAAAAATTTAAAAAAACATTTTTATTAGGGTACCTCCCCCAGACGTAAAGTGGGGAGCGATTTTTTTTTTAATTTTGACCCTGACGTGTGATATATTGTTGGATAGGTATTTAAAAATGAATAGGGGTTTTCTAAAATCATTTTTTGATAATATTAATATTTTAGGAAATAATCGCTCCGAAAGTCAAAAACAATGTGTCCCCCCCCCCTCTAACTTTTGAACCATAAGTTTAAAAAATATGAAAAAAATCACAGAAGTAGACCTTTATATGAACTTTCTAGGAAAATTATTTTCAACTTGATGAGTTGAATAGTTTTTGAGTTATATAGCACTTTTTCAAAAAAACGCAAATGATAACTTTGTTTTTCATACAAATACTATGAAAAACAAAGTTATTTTTGCTGACGAAAAATGTTGGTATTTTTAATGGTCTGGGAAGCTACGGAACCCTACAGTGAGCGTGGCCCGACACGCTCTTGGCCGGTTTTTTCGTCATCTCATCAGACACTACTTTTCTTGCCATATCATTAACACAGACCAGCCATCGTTTCTTTGGTCTTCCTCTACTCATATACCCATCCACATTCATTAATCAAAACATTCCGCACGACATTTTCCTCATTCCTCCGCATCACAATGACATGCTTATACCAAAAGTCATTTTCCAGCATTTTTTTTTTTGCGTATAATAAAGTTACTCTTCTCTAGTTTGATGTACAGAATGCTAGGCTCATGCAAGGTCCTTTTACACTTTGTAGATACATTAACTATTTGCAGGCATGGTTTTAAAATACGCTGTAGTTCCGCTACCTCTAATTTCCTGGCCCCAACAACAACTTCTGTTTTCATTAAGTGGACTTCGGTCTCTTGAATTATTGTGTGTGAGTTAGCAACTGAAAACTATTATCTAAATTATTGGGGATCGTGTTTGCGGGGGTTACGCTTTGTGATACTAGCCGTGTATTGCCTGGCTAAGTTTTGGAGCTTGGTTTAACATTGTATACTGATAAGGGAGTGATGAAAAACGTTTCAACTTGACACCACCATGCGTTCTTGAGAAAAAGGATCTTGATAGATAGACGGACAACGAAGTCATACTATAACGATTGCGTTTTTTCAATTTGAGATATGGAATCCTAAAAAAAGAGTATCATTAAATTTTTCGGTTTGTCATTACCGAGTAAAATTGAAATCTGTTCGGGAAACGAATGAACATTGTTCCTTATACTTTTCATCGGGTATTCGTAGATTTCAGATCATTATGCAAGTAAATCTTAGAGAAAGCGAGATTTATAAGACGCTTCCGATTTATAACATGCATCTTTCTGTCTCGTAGGTTTAGAGGCCGCAACCTCCTCATCCTGGGTTGGATTCCTGGGTCACGTAAATTGTTATTGGGCTTTTTCTTTAGAAATTTCTGAGTAGCTGCCACAGAGCCTGGATTTGTGCCCGGTTGATGGCATAGGCTCTTCCCATATTATATGGGACTTAAACATAACTGGCGAAATGTGGGTGTACTATTAGGTACACCACTGCCTAACCCTTCTGGGATTACTGGCGTGATGTTACATCTTGTCTTTTTAAACTGTTTCAATTAAACAGAAACTATTTGAACTACTCGCACAAATTAGCTTCAAAAAGTTCTTCGGATTTGAGTCAGATTTAAAACAAGTAAGCTGTAGCGATTTCATGTGCAATTAATGCGACCATTAAGTATCTTCTTACAGCGATAGTCGTGTCTGTGGGTATAGCGTGGTTGGAAGTAGGGCAAGGGGGCGAGGTTATAGTGTGAGCGGAGAGCGGGTGTATAGCGGAGATCTTCAGTTCTCGCTACGTCCTTTCTTTTTGTGTATCTAAGAAAATTGAATGTAAAATTGGTAAAAACTGAATCGTTAAAAGACAAGGGTAATTTCAGTAAATTGTTAGAATAAAAATTGATGTTTCTTAATTCTGTTAAACTATTTCAATCTTTGGGTGTTCAAAGTTATCATGGCCAAATAAAAAACTTTTGAAAAAACGCAGAGCTTTTGTTTATCTACCTCTAAATATTGCAACAGAGACCCAGACCTCAGTGTCTTTCTTTATTTCGATACCATCGTTAGTTTATTATTGCTTTTTATATATCATCTTATGTGTCATATTAATTTCTGTAAATTGGTTTTAGATAACACTTTCACAAGTAACATCATGTTATTTCTTAAAACTAGATGAAGCCGGTGTTTTGTACCTGACTACTCTGAGAAGAATCAGCCGAAACAAACTCAGAGGTCACTTTCACTTTAAAGTCTATAGATACATAGA
The DNA here is from genome assembly GCA_950022955.1 of Xestia ashworthii. Lineage (NCBI taxonomy): Eukaryota > Metazoa > Arthropoda > Insecta > Lepidoptera > Noctuidae > Xestia > Xestia ashworthii. The sequence continues at coordinate 15,581,497 of OX465572.1, forward strand.
TCAATTTATGAATTAAGATTAGTGACTGAGATGGTATTTTGTACGAAAAATTAAGAAAACGAATTAACCACACATATTAGAGGTTTCATTCGAACATTTTGCACATTTTAGCAATAATATAAAGTAAACGCTACTCGCTACCACTACAACCTACCCCCAAATGGGCACATGGCAATGAGCTAGCGGCTTAGTGCCAAACACATGGTTTGTGTACGAATAAATTAGTGTTCTACTGCGTTGTTTCTAACTTCGGGAAGTATAGCATAGTTTGTTCTTCACCGGTATTCTTGCATGAAATGAATGTTAGGCATTTTTATATGACGTGTAAACCTCGTACAAATACTAAATAAATAATGTTTTTATTTGATGTTTACGAAACTTGACTGTAGTAAAGCTCGTGGTTGCATAATAACAGCCGCTCAGTTCGTTCTTTAGGTTAAGTCGTGCTTGCCTAGGTTGGTCTGTGGATGGATGACCACCTTTACATACCGAGTTTCCTCCGTGCCTCGGAAATCACGTTAAGCTGTTGGTCAAATTTATTATTATAATAATATATTTATTATTTTAGCCTTTATTACTCGGCAAAGATGTGGCTTTCTCATGTCGAATGAATTTTTAAAATTGGTTGCGGAGTCCTTGAGTTAAATCGTAGTACCAAACAAACAAACAAAAAATCATATCTTTCCTTTTTCATTATTGGTCTAGATGAATTGGAGCACAGCGGCCCACGGCTAACAATACACGTGTACCAACTTACCTTCGCTTTGCCAAAACATGGTGGGCGAGATCGTCCACTACTACCTACGGATGTGTGGCTTGCAAACAAGTGAACGGTATGGCCAACGTAGGTAGCCCTTGAGCACATACTAAGTAGCAGTGGACGGTGAAAACTGACAGTTTTAAAAGTTTTAGGTAATCTTGTAGTCTAGTCTTGTTGTCGCTCCCAACTTAATAGTTACCACTACTTTAAGGCTAGGCAGATGATCTGCCTAGCCTTTTCCCAACTATGTTGGGGTCGATTTCCGGTATAACCGGCTTGCATGGAGTGAGCCTATCTGACCTCCTCAGCCCAGTCAGTACTGGGTAATACGATACGAGTATCCTTCAGTAAGACTTTCGGGCCACTGACTACCTGTATCAATTGTCAAAGTTCTAAATGACAGCTCGGACCAACGGCTTAACATTTCCTCCGTCCTTCGGAAAGCACGTTTATGGGCATGGGCACCCATATACGGACGACCTTGGCAAGCGTATGGTGAAGGACGAAACCTGCATGTGGTGTTATGAAAAAAACTAAATCATTCACAAAGGTTGATTGTGGCTCATAGACAGGCGAACCTGTCTCAATAACCTTGTAGTCTAACATTATATTGTCACCTAGGGGATATCTTCCGTGATTGTTTATTGTTTTGAGCTCCCGATATTTCGACGCTGTTGCAAGCGCCATGATTACGGGTTGATTGGAGAATGTGGGTGGATGGAAAATAAACAGACCAGACCTCAGACCTTGTAGTTGATTTAAACTTGCAGAAGACGATTTAATTTCGATAGAGGTGGCTTCGTCTTCTGCAAGACAAAACCACTATCAAAATTAGAGATAGTGTCTTTTTATCCGACTGCCCCGAAAGTCTAGTCATGTTTTCACACTCTTTTTTTACTTTTAACCAAGCAGCACTTATCTTAAGCACCCAGACGTAATAATACCAAATTTATTTTAAAACATTAAGAGCTAAAACTTAAATGCTTAAACTGAATAAATTATTCGGTTTAAATGCTTTAATTAATCCTAAGTAAAGTTGTGAGGATAGTTAGATGTAAATGTATTTGCTGATGTTTAGGTAACCTGTGTTCTAGCTAATTTGTGCTATTGTAAAGGCGTTAGAGAACATTGTTCGTTTTTGTGAGTTAATTGGTTCACTTTTCGAAGAATTTGACATTTCGTTTGCTTCTAACGTTGGAATTGCGTTTGCTGTACTGTAGGTACAACGCAGGCTTTCTTGGAAATACAGGATGTTATGATATCTACCTATGTTAATAACATAGTGGTACAAGTAAATTTTTCTATCTGGGTAGACAGAAAAATATCATTTCTGCTCCGGAGTTTTTTGTTATGTCATCCGCAGAAATCACAGAAGTATTGTCTGTTGGTATTCGTGTTTACTTGCAGTGATAGAAATTAAACACGTTTCTATTATCTTGCCAATTAGTTGTCCTCATAGTTTTCGCTCTTGTTCCTTCTACTAACCTTAGATTATAATACGTGGGATGCAAGATCTTACTCTACCTAACGTACACACTTTTTGTGCGACCTAAGTACAGTAAGAGCATATCTAAGATTTATATCTTTAGCCCACACTTATCAGACACGTAAAAGTACCCACATACACGTCGTCATCGTCTTCTTGACCTTGTCCTATGTTACTTGTGGTCGGTGCAACACGTTTTTTCCTTCCATTCTCCTCCGTCAACTGTCACGCTGTTATTTACTCCTTTATCATTCCTCACGCACTCCATCCATCGATTCCTTGGTCTGCCTCTCCCTCTCTATCCGTCTATATATTTTATATTCATCACTAATTTAGTCACATGAAAGTCATCCCTCTTCATCACCACCAAATCATTAATAATAACCCTACGACTCTACTTAACACCAAAATTAGGTAATAACAAAACATAGTACCAAACACTAAAATAAACCAACTAGTTTAAAATCAGTGCCCACCAACAACAGATACGTTCTCACATCCGTGGACATGCAAATTGTCTATGTCGCCGTATAAATAGCCCCCGTCAGCGGCGGTAAAGCTACGGTTACATGGGCAATTATTGCTCAGCCGCAGTTAACAGTGGAGCAATCCATCTAGAACTTTAATTTTGTTTTAGCAACAAATAAATTTTAATAGCTAAAATATTTTAACATTGCGCCAATATCTGCGAAAGGCTAGGCCAGATGTGGCGAACCTCAGTAACTTTGTCGATATTTAGCCAATTAATGTTTAGAGCCAGGGATTCTGAACTAGTGCTAACAACCAGGCAAAATTCTGCTACTGAAAAATAAGGAAAAACTCAACAACAAAATGCCCAAACCGGGAATCAAGCCCAGGACCTCACGCTCAACAGTCGCTTTTGTGCCCATTAGACTGGTGTACCACCACTATTAGCTGTAAATGATGTTTATTTTTTGTAAGTAGGTATTATTAAAACACTTTAAACGTCATTTTGTTAAAACCACACGAGATCGCTATTTCGTGACTACTCTGAGAAGAAACAGCGGAAACTAACTCAGTCGTCACAGTCTCTTTTAAAGTCTGATATTGTCTTGGTCAGATCAATTTTTTTGTTTTTAAAGACTTTACATTAGAGGCAGAGCAGCGGTGGCCCAGTGGTGGTGGCCCCGACTTACGAACAGTAAGTCGTGGGTTCGAAGCGGATTACTTTGTGTTATTTATTTCATCACCACTGCTCTCAAAACGGTGAAGGAAAACATCGTGAGGATACCGGCATGGCCTAGAACCAAAAAATTCGAAGACAAGTGACATCTACCAAGCCGCACTGGGCCCGCGTGGTGGATTATTGCCCATTCCCTCTCATTGAGTGGAGGCCGTGTCCCAGCTATGGGAAAATGGTTGATGATGATACGAGAGGAATCTAAGGTGCGTGGCCCATACTACAGAAATCTACAGTTACCTACCCGTGTGACCGCACCCTCCTAACGATGCCAGTAAAATGCACACACGGAGAGTATTAAAGCGATATAAGTGAACATAATTAGTGCTTGATGCTGTACCATTGAATTAACAGTTTGGAGTATGTTGGTGCTACACAGATATGCCATACATCATTATTATCATCTGCGTACCTTTTCCAACTATGTATATTGGGGTTGGTTTCCAGTCTTACCAGATACAGCTGAATACGAGTTTTACATGCAGCGACTGCCTATCTGATTTCCCCCCAGGTAATACGCAACCCTTTGTAAGACTGGTTGTCAAATTTACGAGCTACTGACTGTCTGTAACGACTGTCAAAAATCTACAAATGATAGCCGAGACTTACGGCTTAAAGACCCTCACGAAACCGAGTGTCGGCCGCAGCACGGTCAACTAAACATTACTTATATTTCGTACTAGCGGACGTCCCGCGGTTTCACCCGCATAGTTCCCGTTCCCGTGGGAGTACGGGGATAAAATATATCCTATGTTACTCGTGGATAATGTAGCTTTCGAATGGTGAAAGAATTTTTAAAAACGGTCCAGTAGTTTTTAAGCCTATTCATTACAACCAAACAAACAAACAAACAAAGTTTTCCTCTTTATAATATTAGTGTAGATGTAGATGTGCGAGGTCGCAAGACCTCGGTAAGCGTTGATCTTCGATTGACCCATGTTGCTGTTTTTATACATACCTACCCATTACAACTGTTACATTAACAATGAAATACAAAGTCACATCTAGACACAAAACATTGCAGGTTGTATTCAAATGCGATACTATCGCGATGCGGCAGCCCACCCGGCCTTGTATAACTAATAAATACGTGTAATATGTGGACATGCTGTTCATATACGATTTTGTATGAAGTCATACACATTGCAGTTTATTGATGTCATCCTTATTTCGGCATGTACTGTGAAAGCGAATTACCCTTGGTTCGGTCTTTTTGTGAGTCTTCGCTCTTATAAAGGGTTTAAATCACCTCTTCACGAAGCCGAAAGGCACTTGTTCTCCCCATCATTGCGATATTTTTTTTGTTCTACACCATACCTGGGAACCTTCTAGTTACGGAGATATGGGGGGTCAAAGTTACAACTTTTTGACAAGTTTTTTTTTTAATTACAAGTTTTTTTTTGTAAGATTTCAACTTTTAACACCTCCACGACCCCCGTACTATTCAATCCATCCATTAGCACAATGTTTTAAGTGCGTTACATTGAGTTCTACCACAAAACATGATTTATAACCCCAAAAAAAAAGTCGTTTCCCAGCAATATTTTTTGCGTAAACTTACTTGGTTTGATGTACAGAATGCTTGGTTAACGGCTTTGTGATGAGGTGGTTTACACCCTGTATAGAAGAGGCCTGTGTCCCAGGTGTGGGGACATTAATAGGCTAATGATGATGATTATTACGTAATTCCCAAAGTGTTAGGTAGAGGCGTACCTGAGAACAAAACACATTCCGGGAGAAATCCTCGAGAAGTTACTGACGAAAGAAACCCGATATCAGTTTCCCCGACCTGGGAATCAAACCCAAGATGTCATGTTCAGCGGTAGCGCTTGCAACCACTAGACCAAACCTTCATATTAACCAATTTGAGAAAAACCTTTGTCCTACAGAGGGAATGTTAATGTCTGGATGTTTGTTACTATTTCACGCAAAAACTACTGACCAGATTTGCATAAAATTCGGCACACAGATAGTAGGATACTTTAGCTTTTCGCTTTTTTACCTAGGTTAACACGTAGGATACTTTTTATCCCGGTAGTACGATCCCGTGGGATAAAGTGAAACACAGCGCGGGCGAAGACGCGAGCATAAGGTAGTTTGAATATAAATTAGTATTTAGAAGGTACAATGACTATTGTCGGTCTATCTGGCTTCTGACTACTCGAACCAACTCCAGAAATACAGTTACACATTAAAATAGTAAACCAAGTCCTTATACAACCCTTCAACAGAATTCATCCAAAAATACACACACAATTCTCATCCGAAAACTGTTTTGAAATTCAATAATGTGAAGCTCGCGCTCGTGACGTCATACGCTAGTGACATCACAACCTGTTTAGGAAGAGCACGAAAATTCCCAGGCTCTAGGCACCGTCCCACCGTCCAGGCACTCGTAGCTAAAGAATAATCAGTCTTACCAAGGGTTGTCGTATTGGCAAGTGCTAACTGGGTTCTGGATGTCAGATAGGCCAATCAATGCAAAATACTGGCATTAGCTATCAATTATTTTTTCGCTCAAGACACTTATTTCTTCGATAAAAGAGATACACATTCATGTTAATCGCTGATCAATCACACCGGCCGACGAGAGCTCGGTCAAACAAGCAGCTATTTAGATGCTAGTACGTCAAGCCTCGCTAATCGCTGGCAGTACGACCAGTGCCTTACGAAGAGCACAAATATTCCCACGATATATTATTATAAAGGAAAATATGTTTGTAGTGGAGCGAAGGAATTTTATAGAATGTAGGACACTTTATTTTACATCAGCCAAAGGGATACTTTATAAGTTTGGAGAGTGTTTTTGACATAATATCACACACCGCTTGTATTCTGCGTGGGGTTAGGTAGAAGTAGTGTACTTATGGTTCATAGTACACTAACATTTTGCTTGTCATTTAGCATTGTACGTAAAACTGACGCTAGAGTATTGCCACCAGCAGTGCAGCACTTCCGGGTGTCTACTCGGAAATTCCTGTTCGAAAACTAAAGACACTCAAACCCAAAGCATTTATTTCAATTAGACCATTCCGGCACTTTTAAATGTGACAAAATGTTTTGCGTGATCTGGGAATTGAACTTGGAATCGAGACTAATCAAGTAGTACTTTAGAATGCAACTTTGGAGTGGCAATTGTTATTAAACCATTTTCAAAAGTTGTAGTAATATAAAGGGACAGGACTCCGGTAGGAATAATAAGCTCCCAAAAATGTATGTTACGTTACCAATCGATGGACCGACCCTACCCAGCGTTGCCTAACCTTGAAGAACAACTCGTGCGGCCATTTTTGCTCATCCACAAAGCCCACCGACAAACAATTAAAACAACATTTAAAAACAAAACAACAACAAAAATACAAACATACTTCATTCACAAAATAACTTTGTGCTCCAGGATCGCAAACACATTAGTGCTGTGGCGCTTATATCGATAACTCAGGGTATCGCGTTGGAGGGCACGCCACGATAGTGGCGGTAAGTCCCCTCTTTGAGGAGTGGCTGGAGAGGCGCCACGGCGTCCTCACCTTCCGCCTGACGCAGGTCCTCACCGGACACGGATGTTTCGGGAGGTACCTGCACCGAATCGGGCGGGAGGAAACGCCCGGGTGCCTCCACTGCGAGGATCGACCGGAGGACACGGTGGAGCACACGGTGGAAGTCTGCCCTGCGTGGGCGGAGCACCGCCGTGTCCTCGTAGCGGCGATCGGCGGCGGCGACCTCTCGCGTCCGGCCCTGGTTCAATCCATGGTCCGGAGCGAGACGGAATGGGAAGCCGTCACCTCCTTCTGCGAAGCAGTCATGCTAGCGAAGGAGGTGGCGGAACGAGAGAGGGAGAGAGCCTCTCTTCCCGGCCGCCGCGGGAGACGCACCGGGCGTCGGGGGCCACGTGGTGGCTACCGGCCACCGTAGATGCGGGCCTGTGGACGGTTAGCTATGGGCTAGCTAGCCGTCCGTCCGTCTAGTGACGACAGGCCGTGTCGACGGCGCGTTCGTGTTCCACGCGCGCCTCAAAGAGATGTCAGCAGAAGAGAGGGGCCCGCAAGGGCCGAAGCCTGCCGGGGTTGCGGGACTGTTCGAAAGAGATACCGCGGCCCCGGAACGTAAAGGGCGAGGAAGGAACATGGATGGGTTTTAGTCAGTAAGAGTCTGACACTCCCTCCCGCTCCGCCCAGAGTGGGAGAAGTCATTTGATGATTTCCCATCCTAAAAAAAAAAAAAAAAAAAAAAAAAAAAGGGTATCGCGTTGGCCTATCGCCACGTCTTGCACTCTACTAATGCGGTGGGCGGGATTGGTTATCGATATTCTGTTATTTATCGATGCTTGCCAAGGATTTGTGTTGTGTTGCTCAGAAATTATTTTAGTGTTTTTAAAATGGTGAAAAGTAGGGATCATAAAAATGTTCGAACATTCTAGAGTTTTTCTATGTTCTTAAATACCTACTAGTAGAAGCGAACACAGTAATCCTACCAGTATAAATGACATCTTCGCGCTTCTTAAAACATAAAAAGTAAATTTAAAGCAGAATCTTACCATCAAAAGGCAAGTAAATTATTGAATGCTCTATTTTTTTTGTTGTTTTCATCCGTTCTTAAAGTGTTCATTACAATATAATAATACAATTAACAATAAATAACTTATCTTTCGCCGTAAATACCGAACGCAATATTACAAAACAAAAATGTAAAGCAAAGATAAAATATCGACTATCTGCGTCCCACCCCTACTCCGGTTTGGCACAACACAGCTCTGGCTGTCAGTGGCAAGCCGACAATGCATCGTATTTTGCCATTGGCAAATCTAAACAGTAATATATATCTTGAATTTTTACCAAGAAAACAGTTCTTAGGAAGCTATAACTTACTTCAAGCTGTGAATTTTAAGGGTAAATAATTTAAAGCTTGAAAATGTTCACGTATTTTAATACTAGAGACTGTGTTCAAAGAAAACAACAAAGATTTATTAATTTTTGTTTCAGTGTAATATTGTGATCATGGAATAATGAAACAAAGAGATACCGGAGGGCCTACACAAAGTAAAAAATGTATTGAACTGACATACTAGTATGCTTAATGAAAAACTAATGAGTAAATATGAATCATCAAAATCTGCCTAACCTTTTCCCAACTAATGTTGAGGTCGGCTTTCAGTTTAACCGGATGCAGCTGAATACCAGTATTTTACATCAAGGAGCTGACTATATTCTAACCTCCATAACCCAGTTACTACTTACTTATAGGATACCCTTCGGTAAGACTAGTTGTCAGACTTTCATTCAGGCCACCAACTACCTGTAACTACTGTCAAAGATACAAATAAAAAAAAAAACAAGTAAAGAGACAAATAACAGCTGGAACCCACTGCTGAAATAGGCTTGTTAACTGAAAAAATCTAATTAGTCCGTCACTTAGATTATCAAAAAATATTTGACCCGTATTTTTTTTTTGTCACATAAACCAAAATTGACGAAGATACGACGCTTTTAAAAGTCCCAATACGTCACTGTTCGGTATCATTCTTCGTGAGTTCTGACGTCACGAGCCCCCACTCCCGAGTTTTGATGCGTTTTATCTTTGTCAATATTCGTTGATTTACAAAAACAAAAAATACGTGTGGATTATTTTCTAATACTCTAACTGACGGACTAAATAGATTTGCAATTTATTGATGGTGGAAACAAGCCTATTGCTTTCCGTGGCTAAGAGGAAACTCGGTATGTAATGGGTGGTTATCCATCCACAGACCAACCTAGGTAAGTGCTGCTTAACCTAAATATAACTAAAAATCTAGACCACTTGGTTAGTGCTGTTTGCTCGCCTTTTGTAAACGTAAAAACTAATTTCAGTGAAAAAATGTGAACAGCGATGTTTAAAACGATATTTAATTTCACAAGATTCAATCAGTGTCACCAAGAATCTCTAGAACTACTACAAAAGATTTTAAAATAGAAAAAATAAATCGACATTCACAAAGCTTCAATAGTCTGAAAACTTTTGCTAGATTTTGTTGGTTTTTCACGTAAAATTCTCCAATTCCAATAAACGTTATAAGTATTATAGACTGGGCGTTTGAAATAATTTCATAATGTTTCAGAACAATTTCTCTTACAAAGATTTTAATAAAAAACTTTTCAGAGTTCTTAATGGCTTTTTACATTTGATTTTGTTAAGTCTTCGATAAAAATTGAAGGGATTTGCGTACTTTACTTTTATTTTCACGGCATTTTCTCTTTGAGTACTGAGCAGAGTTCTAATTTGTTTTTAAATTCTGTGCCTTTATAGTGGAATTGGTGCTTTTTTATATTGTTTAAAAGATAATTTCTGTGTCACTGTCTCATTACGTAATTACTTGCCTCTCTATCTATCAACATTTATATGTATTCATCATTCGACCGTTCTCTGTCTTGACGACCCGAATGGCGTAGCGGTAGTGAGGCTGCCTTACGTTCTTAGGGTCCTGGGTTCGAATCCTGGTAGGAGCAAATGGTTGTGTGATGAGCATGGACATTTGTTTCCGAGTCATGGATGTTTATAAGTATAATAAGTATGTATTTACAAACAAAAAAGTATATAAGTAGTATATCAACTATCTGGTGTCCACGACACAAGCCTTGCTTAGTGTGGCACTTGATGGCGCTGTGTGGTAATGTCCAGCGATATTTATTTATTTAACTTACTTACGTATAGCTGTCAGTTAATATACCACGTCTCGTAGCTATCGGGCTTTCTAACCAATTTAGCTTGAAATATCCTATCCGCGTCCTACCTGTCACTTGATTCATAGAAAAATCAAAGAAAGATTTTCTGTGACGTTTTGTTTCTATCCGTCTGTAAGCAAAATGTCAAACACACAGATATAGCAACCTACCGAAACCGAACAGTAAGATATTGAAAATGGCCGTTAGTCACATGCAATTCGTTCCTATGTAGAAGAAAATACATTTCCTGAAATCATAAAAGTATTGACACAAATTGCAGACGAACATCAAACGTGCACTTTACTGAATCTTCTTTCAGCAAAAACATCCAGATCACTTATACGAGTAAAACCTTGCGGTCTATTAATTCATTTTAATGACGTCAAACTAGTATCGTTAGTGCTTCGGAAGCTTCTCGTTATTTATGTAATACTTTCGATCTGAGATCGTTATTGCGGATAGTCTGGTTAGATGTCACGGGGCGGGGGCGATACGATGTTTGCAACTTACTAATAGGCTATACAAGTAGGGAACCCATGAGATAGTTGTGAAGATAGACCATTTGAAATATGTGGTATTGCAGCATAAATACCCCATGTTTCAAAATACGGTCACGGTGTTTCTATACTTATTTTGTAAATATGTCATTGTTTTTCTTTTTGTATATTGGCACCTTGTTTTTTGTTTTAAGTAAACTATTTCTTTGAATATACTTCTGTGTGTTGTACTATGTCTTTTGTGTGCACTAAATAAATGATTTATCTATCTATCTAGCTATCAAAAAGTGTGTATGTGGAAGCACAAATTATAAATATTCTTTTGAACTGTTCTGATAGCCATTCTGCTTTTTTTTGAATAATTATGTGTACCACAATTCTTTAAATGGTTTTCCTACTTATCGCGACTTCGCTTATAACATCCAAAGGTGAGTTGAAATATAGAGCAAGCTGAAATGCTTCTTTTTTATCCTCAGACAATTTGATAACTTTGATAATTACTGTCTACAAAACAAAATTGATTACTTCGTTCTGTTCTACTTAAAATATATTTTTTTCCCAATGATTATAATCCTTCTTTCTTACCTGGTCTAAATTACGATAACTTTGCAATATTTTTCTGCTTACTGTTCATTTACTCATTAATTAAAGTTACAAGCAACAAAATTAGAAACAGTCGTAAGCTACACTAAAGCAGTCGTATCGTGAACCCTAAAAAGCTTTAACCCTATAATGAGATGACTTCAACCCTCAAAGCGCCTACGACATAATTATGTATCAGTATTTCCATTGGTTCTGAACTCGCAGCGCATCACTCCGCCCACTACTTGCGGGGTGCAAGTAAAGCATTTATGAAATGAAAAATTTCCCTCAAAAGAAAATATTGAGGTTTGGATTTGGTAAAATTATGAAAAGGTTTTCAAGTAAAATTAATAGCTGCGGTATATTGGGGACATTTTTTTCGCGCTTTTGTGGCTTCCTATCGTGAAAGGAAGCTATGAAGATGGAAAATGTAATATGTTTCGTAATTGCTTCGGTCGCATTTTGTAAATTGGATTTTTACTTTTTAGCGATGACAGGTAAGTGCTGCATTGAAAATTACGGGATGTATCTTATAAAATATTGATAAGAAGGCAATTGAAAAGCAACTTTAGTATTTAAGTCTAAGTTTAAAAAATAGATTTTATAGTGAAAGCTTATTTTTTACTGTGTTTAGGAAATACTATGCTTGGTTGATTTAAAGAATCAATGGTTTCTTCAAAACAGTAATGTCACTGAAACTATTGGGAGTTGGGCTTAACAATGGTAGTTTCTTTAGAAAAACATCGAATGTAAAAGCTGAAAAGATCACACATTTTTGTAGTGCAACGCAAAAGTTATTCTATAAATTATTCTCTTGCAACATTGCAAAATCCTTGCAATGCATGTTGTGTTGGAAAAGTTCTGCTATCCTGAAGTGTCATATGACAAAGAAAAACATCACGTATGTATTTCTGATAAGGGTGGACAGAGGTATAATATACTCATTCTTTTAGATAAATTGTAAATTGCAAGTAACGGATTGAGACTTAAATGTTTTAACGTTCCTTCGTAGAATGACTGAAATTTGTGTAATGTTTTTTTTTTCACACATAACTTATTGCCTAGTTGAAGGTGGCAAGATGATCTAGACGCGCATCACGAAGACAAGGATATAAGGGGTGACCTTTGCCCAGCAGTGGGACATTTAAGGCTACCAAAAAAAAATCTGGGGGCACGGCAGTGCCCCCGCCAAGTCGAGCGCGAAGCAAACACTGCCGTACCATCCTTTACTGGAACCATTTCGCCGCATTTTCAGGCCCCTATTTGAGAACCTCTGGATAAGACCAGAACGCAGAAATTTTCGTCATCCATTAAGCTATAATCACATACTTAAAATCCAAAATTTCAAGTCTGTAGGTTATTTAGTTCCGAAGTTAAGCGAAAGCAAAGTTTCGCATTTATGACACTCACTCACTCACTCACTCATGATCATCAAAATAGAACTAGTACTTCCCATAAACTCAGAGAGCTGAAATTTGGTACAGAGTTAAGGTTTAATGGCCACATAAAGGGAAAACTATAAAAACTAGGATAATCGAAGATCTGGAGTACCTGGTGACCCTGATTAGAAAACACAAGAGCCCAACCAAACTATTAGAGAGATCGACATACCGCCTTTACAAAAAATATTCAACTTGGTTGGCCGCTTCATTTGATGTCAAAAATCGAAGGTCTGAAGTATCTGATGAAGAACCCTCAGCTGGTCTCAGCTGTATTAGAGACTAGCTTCTGCCCGCGACTTCGTTCGCGTGAATTCCCCGCTTGCAACATTTCTTATTGCTGCGCTCCTATTGGTCACAGCGTGATGTTATAACCTATATAGCCTTCCTCGATAAATGGACTATCCAACGCAAAAATAATTTTTCAATTCGAGCTGGTAGTTCCTGAGATTAGCGCGTTCAACCAAACAAACAAACAAACTCTTCTGCTTTATAATATTAAGTACAGATATGGTAATGCCCCCTTCTACTATTGGTACATAAAAAAATCGACTGTCATTGCAAAAATCCAGCGTAGTGGGACCTTCTAATTTAATCTAGCCTATAGCGTCCCACTGCTTGGCGAATGCCTCCCCTTCTGCTTTTAATACGCATATAAATAAAATTGAAGGAAAACTCTGGATAAGACTAGACTGGCTTTTATACTTATACTTACAAGTTTACAAGAAGAAATAGTCGAACGATTAACTTTATTCTACTCGAACATTACACAAATTAAATTAACAAATTACACTAAAATATTAATTTCGCATAGGGAGGAGGCCTGTGTCCCAGCAGTGGGAATATTAATAGGCTGATGATGATGATTAAATTCACTCAAAATTTTGTCAAAATATAATGCACTGGACTAAGAGTGGCGGTGATACCCGCAAACGTCGCTAGATGGCGCTGACTGTATTTTAAAACGCTTACGTTTGTTTTTCCGATAACCTTATATGGCGAAGTGGCAACCGGCCGCGTTACAGTCGTTTACGACGTTCTCCTACTGCGCTTGAAAACGTTTACTAGGGATTAGGAGGGATTATTTGCATTTCGTTGATTTCGCTTATTATTTCGTGAGGTTTGCTAAGGTTAGCAGGTTGTTATTATAACAATTCGAAGATTTGAATAGGTTAGGAATTTTATGAAGAAACAGTACTTCGAAAATTCTCTAGTAATTTGATTCACGAATTATTGCCTATTAAGTCAAAATTTGAGATCATACCCCGGGCATACGTGTACAGAGAACAATTCCCAAGCTGTGTGGCGTATGCCCTAACAATTCACAAGAGCCAAGGTCTAAGTCTAAAAAATGCCCTCATGGACATTGGCACCTCCATATTCTAAAATAATTTCACCGAATAAATCTTCAAGTCCGTACACAATTAATACTGAGAGTGTCCATGTCCATATTTTTGGCTTTCATCCAGAAAGTTTTGTGCAAAGCAGCGGCTTCAGCGCTTCAAGCCAACAGATAATCACTGCAAACCGACTTCTTGGCAGAAGTCGTGACTTTATCTTTGGCGACTTTCAGTTTTGCTGTGATACGGCTTAAAATATTGTCGTTTGCTAACTGATTTTTGGATTCACTTCGAGAGGAACTTTCTAATTTACACTGATTTGGAAACTTTTGTTTTCGAAGTGGTGTAAAAATATGTTGCTGCTGTTACGTGATTGGTTGGATAACTAATTGAAAATGTTTCCAGAACTTGAAGTTAAATCGTTTCCAGTCATTTCAATGTACACTGGGTACATATTCAATGTACCCAGATTCTGGGTTTGTTTCCGGTTGACAGCAATAGGCTTATTACTTGCGACTGATCATAACTTTCAGAGATGACAGCTGTGATTTTTTGCTTTTCAGTTTTGAATGACATCAAACTGACACATAAGCATAAAACCCATAGCTAATACATCATAACATTTCAAACACATTAGCGTCACCAAAAATATCAAAAATGAGCAGCAAAATACGCAATTTTGTCTCTTAATTAGCCCCAAATCATAAATACTCGTTCAAAGAGCCCGACAGAGCATCTCTTTCAAAGAACTCATCTACAAACGAGAACAAACTTTATAATAAGCAAGCACTAGTAAAACATGCCCAAACTGTAATTAGGAATGCTACAGTTATGCCTGGGATACATGAGCCAGGTTTTTAACTCTGGGATAACAAGTGAGTAATGTATATGCTGTGGTACATTTTCAAATCAACGAAAAATGTCATTTCTGGGGTTCTAAAATCTTGTACTCATTCATCTGGGTCATTTCGCATAACATAGGATATTTTTTATCCCAGTAGTACTTTCCCGTGGGATAGTTTCTGACCTCCAAACGGGCAAACCCAAGGGCAAAGTCTAGTTTTATACAGAGGCCAAATGAGTTATTAGTTTTTAATAATACTGTCAGATAACCTTTTCCTCCATTGTGGGCAATTTGTTGGCATCCCCAACATTTTTTTAAATGTTTTAAAGTGATAACTTCTTTAGTCACGTTAAACACTTTTTGAGTGCAGTTTGGAACTCGCGTGACTGTCACCTAACGCTGTGACCTAACCTAATGAGATCGGCTACGAGTTTTCATTTCTATCAGTAGTCCCCAAAGACTGCCTTGCATGATTTTTTGTTCTTACAACACTGCTTGCATATTGTCAAATCAGTCTCATCATTAAAGACTCTCTTGGATTTACTCTCTAGACGAATAACACGTGTTTTATTCGCCACAAGGCCTCTCCCTCTATTCACCAACCCCACAACTGCATACAAATTCATCCACAAGTTAGTTATCTGGCTATTCAAGCTTTAAACTACCCTCGTGTACCCCAGGCATTAAATCTAAAGTTGTATATTAACATTTTATAATTATAAATAAACAGTTCATTCATGTTGTGCTGACTGAGTGCAAATTAAACTCCTAATAATTAGATATTTGTTTAAAACTTAATTAAAAACTAGTGGCGTACTTTTATAGATTTATCTCATTAATTCATCCTATATTTTTACACGACTAATTTGCATAATAAAGAGTAAGAAGACAGCTGAGAATTCGGAAATATTTGGAAAGGCGTGTCCTGGGAATCTAAGGAACCTAAGAGATCATGATCAACAGTACCGCTTCACAAGAAGATCAATGAGGCATTAATAACTCTTTATTTATTTTAATCTCATCATCTGCCTAGCCTTTTCCCAACTATGTTGGAGTCGGCTTCCAGTCTAACCGGATGCAGCTGAATACCAGTATTTTACATGGAGCGACTGCCTATCTGACCTCCACAACCCAGTTAGTACTGGGTAATACGATACCCCTTTATAAGACTGATTGTCAAAATTTCGGGCCACTGAGTTCCTATAACAACTGTCAAAGATCTACAGATAACAGCCGGGACAAACGAGTTGACGTGCTTTCCGAGGCATGGAGAAAACTCAGTATGTAATGGGTGGTCACCCATCGACAGACCAACCTAGGCAAGAGCGGCTGTTATTATTCAGCCACGACCTACGATTTATCTTAAACTTACTTTTCTAATACTGCACTAATTTAACGTCGAAATTAAGTTTCTAAAAATAGACAAAAACATCTCCATACTTAATGAAAGCTATTCTAACACGAGGCACGAGCTATTGAAGTAAAGCTAAAAGTAAATAATTTAAGCAACACGCGTTCTTAGTTTCCTGATAGAAAACTCCGGACGAAGAATTTAGAAAGTTTTCCTTTAATTAAATCCGGGGGGAAAAGAAAATGTCGAGAACAATATATTGGTACAAGTGATGCTGTTTGCTGATCATTGAGGGGGAGAACAAATTAAATTGTTAGAAGATGTGTTTTTAGGGTTCCGTAGCCAAATGGCAAAAAACGGAACCCTTATAGTTTCGCCATGTCTGTCTGTCTGTCTGTCTGTCCGCGGATAATCTCAGTGACCGTTAGCACCAGAAAGCTGAAATTTGGTACCAATATGTATATCAATCATGCCGACAAAGTGCAAAAATAAAAATTTAAAAAAACATTTTTATTAGGGTACCTCCCCCAGACGTAAAGTGGGGAGCGATTTTTTTTTTAATTTTGACCCTGACGTGTGATATATTGTTGGATAGGTATTTAAAAATGAATAGGGGTTTTCTAAAATCATTTTTTGATAATATTAATATTTTAGGAAATAATCGCTCCGAAAGTCAAAAACAATGTGTCCCCCCCCCCTCTAACTTTTGAACCATAAGTTTAAAAAATATGAAAAAAATCACAGAAGTAGACCTTTATATGAACTTTCTAGGAAAATTATTTTCAACTTGATGAGTTGAATAGTTTTTGAGTTATATAGCACTTTTTCAAAAAAACGCAAATGATAACTTTGTTTTTCATACAAATACTATGAAAAACAAAGTTATTTTTGCTGACGAAAAATGTTGGTATTTTTAATGGTCTGGGAAGCTACGGAACCCTACAGTGAGCGTGGCCCGACACGCTCTTGGCCGGTTTTATTTAATTGATTTTTTGTATTTTTTTTTGGACGTTGCAAGCGCGATTGCTGAGCATATGGTCTTGGGTTCGATTCAAAGGTCGTGCAAACTATTATTGGGTTACCCATCAGGATTTTTTCAGTATGGTTCTGGATTTGTGTCCGGTTGATGGCAATAGGATCGTCTCATATACATGGGACTTAAACTAAAAAAATGTGTGTGTATTTTAAGGTACACCTGTCATGTTACGCTATGTTTTATATTATTTTGAAGAATAATTGTGGTTCTTTGTTTGATTACTGTAATGCTAGCATGGTTTATAAGCTGAGCTGAGGTTGATTTAGACTTCTCTTGTTACTCTACATTAGTGGTTTTAAGCACGACTAAGGAATCCAGATTCGTTGATGGCGATTGGATAGCCCTAAACCTTTGAATAGAGAAAGCCTTGATGGTAATTTTATTACCTATGTTCAGTGAGTTCAATGTTTATTTTTGCTACAGCCGTAAGTCAGCTAGTAAGTCACTTATCATTGGATAAATCTTTAAAAATATTATTATTCTTATTGAAACGGCCATTATATTCTATTTTAAAACGAAATTCACCTCACGACCAATAAGTTCAATAGTGAACGCGTAGCAAATCGATTACGTGCTACGCCACCGTAGCATGCGTAGCAGTGACAGCTACGAGTGCTACGGCGTAGCCAAAATGCAATCTTTGAGTTATTGTGTTTACTTTAACCAACACTTTCTACTGGTGTTTATTTGCTATGAAACAGAACACGGCTATGATATTTGGTCGCCATTATTATAAATCTAGTTCTAAGTCTTATTTCCTTCTCATGTATTTAGTGCCTACCTTGTATAAACAGATCTAATTAATTATTTATATATGTGCAAATATCTAATAATTTATAATACAATTATTATTGATTTGCTACTAAGCCTTCTTCCTCTCTCCTAATGTTTCTGTGCCCGACAGGGTCCATACTGATCTTTTTTTATAACGCCATCTTTGTAATACATAAAGACCGCAATAAATAATTGAGTATTGAACTTGTTGTCAGAGTTTTTATGCCGGCTTTACATGCCGTCGATAATTATCTCTCAGGTATACTGGTTTCCTTACGATATTTCCTTCGCCAAAGCAAGTGATACAATACACATATGAATCAGAGGTGCGTGACATGGGCTCGAACATGAGACCTATGTGACTTGGCAGTGCAATGGTTGCAACACCACTAGGCTATCATTGCTAGTTTTTAGTGAATGAAAGTGGGTAAAATCACCTTTTTTTTGGATGGGAAATCATCAAATGACCTCTCCCGCACTGGGCATAGCGAAAGAAAGTGTCACACTTTTCGTGAACGTGCCGTCGACATGAGTTTTAATGCCACCCACGGGGCTCTGACTTGCCTTTACCAAGTGAAAATTATAACAGTTTACCAAAGCATACTTCTCCATACTGCAATCTCCAACCAATTTCCCAACCACGGTGATTAGATACAATCAATGCACATCGTACAACTTCGGCAAACATCGTGCACACTCGGGCACAGTCGTAATTTCTCGGCGACTGTCACAACTTTCGGAAAGATAAAGTTAAGTTAGAGTTTCCCATTCGGAACTCATTAGCTGCACATGTTTATAGTTTACGAACATGTTGGTAGTAGTATGTTGGTATCATGTCTGGGAATAAATGTTGGTACAAATATAACTACTATAATATATAAAATAAATGGACAAACTTTAAGGAATCATTCAGACCACCAAAATAAGGACAATGGTAAAAAAAGAATAATAAGAAAAACGCATTACACTTTGGCTACTTACAAGAAAAATAAATCGACTAACGAAAATACACTGAAAATGTTGGTTACCCAATCCATAAACACATCCATGTCTTTGTTATCTCAGTGTTTTTTGCTTGGAAATCTTTGGTACGGGGACGTACTGAACGCTGTGTTACTTGTTCATCTATTTTAACAGGACCTTATATTTTGGCATCTTTTTTGTGCTGTATGGCGAATGCATTGGAAGTAAAAACTGGGAACTGCCTCATTCTCTGGCAGTGGTCAACGAGATCCTGGGTTTGATTCCCTGATCGGGCAAAGTGTTGTTGGGTTTTTGCAATAGGAATTTCTAAGTAGCAGCCACAAAGTCTAGATTTGTGCGCGGTTGTTGGACATGGGACTAAATGAAACATAACTGGTATATGTGGGTGTATTATTAGGCACACCTCTGCCTAAACCGATCAGGGATTGCAGGCGTGATGTTATGTTAATAACTAGGACATTGATCAAATTGTTTTAGTTTACTTTGGAAAGTCCAATTAAAGCGTTGAACAGCACTAGGTCGATCAGAAAGTTGATGATTTCAAGCCCTAAACAACCCTGGATTTAATTTTCTTTACATGGTTACTATGGTCTGCTTAAGGCATTGATCGATGTACCCGTATACCAAATAAATTTAGATGATGAATTCAGTCGCGTCTCAATAAAATTGCTCCAAATACTGCAGGTAACATCAATCTTAAACTCACCAACTACCTTTCTACAAATCTTTCAAAAACTGAAACTCCCCGATTTATCAAACTAAATCGAATTCTAATACACGAGGCGATCACGTGGCGTCATCGGGTTACTGTGTAAATAAAGCTTGAGTTTCTATGTCACCTTTGTTTCGACACTTTGGGCAGGGGACTTCTATTATTTGATAAATAATAATAATATATACGATATGTCGGATGTTATAATAAGTTTATAAACAGGGTTAATTTTATAAAACACCAAAAAAACGACTTTTCATGCAAAACTCGATCAGCTGTTCGGACATATGTAAGTATGGAGAGTTGAACTTTTTTGCCTGTTTTCGAAAAAAATGTTGAACAATAATGTTGTTTATGATGTTGTTAGTTATCTATTCCTGCGAGGTTGTTGATGTTTCTCAAATAACCCTGTATTTGTCATAAAATGTATAAATATGAATCACTTTTATTTATGTACATGAAAAATACTAAAACTACGCAAATACAAAATTAAATTCCATGCTAGCTCTCTATATTGTGTGAGCGGTGGCATTGATTAGCTTGTGCAGGTTTGCAAAATAGTATGACAACACCTTTAGTTATGCTGGATCCTCAACACTAGCTGTTTAAATTCCGTCATTAAGCTTTTAATATCAAATACACAAACCCGCTGACGCAATATTGACAGCCCCAAAAATACAAAACCAAAATGCATAACACGCAATAAACGGGAAACCGTCATTTAAATTCGCATTAACCCAGAACTAAACAAAAAGGAACAAACAAACTGGGACGAATTCCCGCTGAATCGGAACCTAACAAAATTCCCTTTAAAATAAATATCGTTTTGGAAACTATACCGTTTTGGAGTTCGTCTGGTCGACAGTTTTGTACAGCCAACACCAGAGCGAAATATAAAACAGTTTGCTGCCAACGCCTTCGCTGGAAACCAGCCAGGGCGAAATAAATATGTATCAACCACAGTTGAATTAGGGATACTGCATATAGATTCGGGTCGGCATGCCGCACGGTTAATATATGCCGACTGTTGGACTGAACTTCCTGAACGATTTGTTATATTATGTTCTGGAAAACACATCAACTTGTGGCAACATGATCCAAAAAATCTAGATACTGCTGAACAAAGTTACCCGATCGGCACAACACATATGACATCTGAATTCGTGTAGCTTTTGCTTAGGGTCCGCTTGTTTGTTTTGCAAAAACTACCGTTCGGTTTTATACCGACCCGAACAAGCATGCAGTAACCCTTATATCTTTTGGTAAAAAAAGGCTGGAAAGCTTTCTTTTTACTCCAAGTGAAAATTTGGAGGGGACCGGATTTTTTGCTGATTTTGAAAAGAGAATGTTTTATTTAATCAGCCGGTTTCGGTTTTTCTTGTAAAGTTAACTAAAGGAAAGGAGTATAATATTTTGTGGCAAAAGGGAAGGGTTTGTTAGAATACCCTTTCCTTGTGGTAGCTTTGCACTGCTGGCAAATGTAGTTTGCCTTAAAAAGTTGAGAAGTATACTTGAAAATATATGCTTTTATTAAAATTATATCATAGCTGTTGTTTCACTTTAAGTGATGTTGTTTTCCAAACCCAATAAGATTGATTAAGGAATGTACAATTATACATACAACAGGAGTACATAGGCGGAATTAACGCCACAAGGCATTCTCTACCAGTCAAACCTTTAAGTAAAACTGAACAACCTTTATTCTAGGGTAGAAAAATAAATAAAAATTAACCATTTTAAATGCTGTATTTTTCAGTTCGGTACCGATTGGAATGATCCTTTTAAACAAAACACAGCTTTAAATCCCAACATATTTCACAGCAAACAATACTAGATCATTGTTAGAGAAATTCTCTCTCAAACGTAAGCGTTCAATAAGAATTTACCGTCAAATAATATCATAAGCCGTCCATACATCGCGATCGTCCGACAAATGGTTTCAGAATGAGCGCTTTATTCCACAAAATAACTCTTTCTAGACATAGTGCGCTTATCTTTGTGGCCAAGTAATCTTGACTAATGGCCGCTGAATTCCTTCTATGTTACTTTAATTTAGATTGATTTTTGCAGTTAAATTTCGTGAGTTTATGTGGTTTTGGAGATTTTAAGTGGTTTTGTGAATGGTTTGTTGATTTTAAATAAGATTTGTAACATTAAATTTAATTCGATGTTTGGTTTAATTGATGTCTTTTGATTGGTTAATTTTGTATGGACAATATTTTAGGTATTATAAAAAAAAAAAGAAGAATAAACGAAAAAAGTGTAAAGGCATAAGACAGGTATTATAAACCTACCCTTTAGAACAGACACATAGCGTTTTGTCTGATAGACTTCCTTTGCCATTACAAATCTATTTTCATGTTTTTACCTTTGAACCTCATATATCATCCTTTATTTTTAAGAAGTTTCCGAAAATAATTGCCAGGAAAAAGAAACATTTGTTTTACAGACAGAATCAAGTTTGCGAATCTAACCAGGCCTTTAAGCACCGGCAGCGCCAAGAGAATGTCTGATATTTTCAGTAAAACAATAAAAAACATGAACTAAACTCCCATCCCCACTAAAACAGCAATGGCCCATCATATCCATGGGTATTATCGCCCACATCATACCGGGCTTACACTGGACCCAACATTACGGGTGAAACGACAATGAAAAGTGGGCCATTTTTATCCCCTGGGCAAAATCCGGGACATTTGTAAAAAATGCCCGCGCTTCGGACCAATGATTGTCGAATATTCGTGTAATGATGCGACTTAAGTTATTAGCGAAAGCGTGGAAAATGACGATTTTTTTGGACTTTTAACGTTTGGAGATAGCATATTGTCAATTCTTGGGGAAAAGTACTGTTGTGTTAAAAGATTTGTTGCATTATTAGGATTGTATTTTGTTCTTTACTTTAAATCGTACTGTTCAACTACTTAACAAAGCCCTTATTTTCTTGATCGCTTAGCTATCGCATTCTAGCCTGTTGTAACATCACTATTTAGTAAGTAATTAATAGAGACATCACTATCATAATCTATGTCTTGTCTATGTTTGTCTTCACTTGCCTAATGGCTGTCTGACTGTAAACCCCGTCTGTGATACTCCTACTATGTAAGCTGTGATTAAACCAAGTCTTCCCAACGGTGTCTTTGATTCAACAACCAACGAACACAACATGGTGTCGAAGTGAGTCATTTAACTGAAAAATAAAGAACACACGTAAAAATGCCGAATCCTCCTGGCAGCGCACGCGGTGGCGACGAAGATGGCGCCGACACAACAGGTCTGCGCACGAGTCTGAAACAGCTCCACATCTCGTCGGATCCAGCCAACAATAATGCGGAGGCGTGGAAGAAATGGTGGCAACAACTGGATCTGTATTTGTTAGCCACAGGCCTGGACAAGTCAACCGAAAAACGTAAGATTGCAATTCTTTTGCATTTGATCGGAGAACGTGGTTTAAATATATTTAACACATTCAACCTAAAAATTGAAGCGTGCACGCTCAATGAAGTGAAATCCAAATTTGACAATTTCTTCTAGCCTAGGCGAAATGTGACGATGTGCAGATACATGTTCTTCACACGCAAGCAGGATAAATCTGAAAACATCTTTGATTTCCTCACGGATTTGGAAATAAAAAGTAGTGAATGTGTGTGTGTGTGTGTGTTCTAACACTCAATAAATAACATTAAAAAATCCTTTATCAGCTTATCATAGAGGACCCTAATCTCTGCTCACCTAGGCACGAATCTCACATGAAAATCTTCTGCCTGCCATATTTTAACTGTCAGGCAACCATATAAACCGTATGGCTCACTATCCTGTGTACACCGTGTACACCGGACTTACTTATGACTTACTCATAAAGGATCTTAATGCTTTAGTATAAGTCTAATCTTAACTGTTTAAACCCTACACCTAAATTAACTTTGATGGCCCACAATTAAAACTTCGTCCATCCGTTCTCGCTACCGCCTATAAGTTGGGACAACAGACATTCTACAACGGCCATAGACGGGTCAACTCGAGTAATGTCACGTGAAATGAGTGTAGTAGGACCCTTCCGATTCTGTAGGGATGGTACACGGATGAGTATCGATGTGTCGATAGTTGTGTTTACCTATGTGAATTTTGTTGACGGAGTTTTCCATCAATAAAAAAAAACACATTCTCACGTCTGTCTCCTTTAGAGAATGAATTTTCTGTATTTCTATAGTGCTCAGTAAAGAACTTTTTAGAAATCTTCGTAGTTCAAAGGACCCATCGGTTGCTGGTACGCTGAGCGTTGTCTAACATCGAATGGCCAAATTAGCTGTCACGATTGATCTAAATAAAAGCAAACATGGGATTATTTTTTCAGTAATACATAAAAATTATTAAAATGGTAACAAATTGCATTTAGTGGACAAGTACGTTGATTTGTGATGATGTGTGTACACAAAAATAATAGGGTTAATTTAAAACACCCTAATTATAATATTAACACGCCTTCGACGTAATAAACTTTCACATTCAATTAAATCAACTAATCAGCTTACTGACAACCATTGGAAACAAAATCAAAATTAGCATAAACCAATGATTCGGTTACCACAAAACGGATAAGTATATACTATAAAATCATTCGTAATACCTCATAATAATATGTTATTAGAACAATTTGGGCTCAATTTTGTTTATTTTATAAACAGGTCCCGGACGTTACCTCGCCGCGAGGGACTAATACAATGTTTTTCTTTGTTTAGTTTGATATTTGCTTTCAATGATGATATTTTATATCAAATTATATTTTAGGTCTGCCTCGTTGGTCTAGTGGTCGCAAGCGCGTCTGCTGAGCATAAGGTCCTGAGTCCGACTCCCAGGTCGTACAAAGTGTTATTGGATTTTTCCAACATGAATTTCCCAGTAACTGCCACAAAGCCTGGATTTGAGCTACATTATCATTTCAGCCGAAAAACATCCACTGCTGGACATAGGCCTCTCCAAGTGTCGCCATATTGACCGGTCCCGTGAGACTAGCATCCATTTCCATTTGTGCTTGGTTGATGGCAATAGCCTCACACTCTATTACAATTATGAATTAATAATAACTGGCAAAATGTGGGTGTAATATAAGGTACATATTTACCTAACCCTTCGAAGATATTATGGTATTTTGATGAATGTTGTGTTTTCTTTGGAAGAGTGTTTCGTTATTTTGTTATGCTATTTTCGGATTTACCCCGTGGAGTGGATAAGCATATGATTTAATTACTTCTACACGTGTAACCTTATAATATCTCTAATGATGTAATTTGATGGTTAGTTACGGTAGGAAAATAATAATTAAAGGACTAATGCTGTCCTGTTAGAATAGCTGGTTACTTGATTTATTTTTGGATCAAGTTTTGGATCAAAAAGTCAAAATACTTATTGTAGTGTATGTAGATATTTTACACTTATGATAAATAGGAACAAGTTAACGTCATTGTAAATTACTGACAAGTGTTAATTTACAATTACACAAAGTATAATAACAATTCCAATTTAACAAATATTAATTTAACATTTTATCGCAGCTTACATGAATTGACAGCGTATGCCTTAGAATTACACAAACGCATTGTTTCTTATTGTTGTATTATTGTAATGTGTGTATTGTATTGTTTCTTTTTCTTATCTCAAATCTATCGATATCGACAACCCTCAACGTCCCATCACTACTCGTCCACGTAGTAACCGCGTCTGATGACGCTCATAACGCCACCTCGCGTGTAATGACGGTACCTCCATTACTGGGCCGTGACGTCACCGGCATGAATACTTCAGTCTCTAGCCTATCGGCGCGGCTATTTGGTCAAGTTTTTGGACTTGAATGTGCGGAGGACAGGTTAATTTTCTTTGGCTATTTCCGTTAGATGCCTCGAGAAATGTTCTTTAGAAAGGACTCGCGTAGAACTCGTTACTGGCGTGCATGTATGACCAGATGTATAAATGTAAACGAAGAAAATGTATGTTAGGAGCGAAGCAAGTGGCAATCTATGTGTCGTTTCTACCTTTTATTTTTTTCCGATAGGAAATCATCAAATAACTTTTCCCACTCTGGGCGGAGCAGGAGGGAGTGTCAGGCTTTTACTGACTAAAACACGTCCAAGTTCCGTCCACGCTCTTTATGTTCCGGGGCCACGGTATCTCTTTCTATCAGTCCCGCAGCCCCGGCAGGCTTCGGCCCTTGCGTTTGCTGACATCTCTTTGAGTCCCGCGTGGAACACAAACGAGCCGTCAACACGGCCTGTCGTTATAAGACGGACGGACGGACGGCGAGCTAGCTCATAGCTCACCGTCCATAGGCCCGGTGTGTGTATGACCAAATGTATGAATGTGAAAGAGGTAACTGTATGTCAGGATTTTAGCTATTGGCGATCTTTATGTTGTTTCTACCTCCATGAGAAATAGGCGTGAGTTGTGTATTATATTGTTAAACTAATACTAATAGTCTGGTCGCACTAGGTTGCAATAGCGACTAAATACTAAGCATGAAATACTGGGTTTGCTTCTCCGGTCGGGAAAATTATTATAAGGTTTTTCCATCAGGAATTTCTCAGTAGCAGTTTCGGAGTATAGATTTGTACCCGGTTGATGGCAATAGGCTCTCCCCCTATAACATGGGGCTTAAACACAACTGGTGAAATGTGGGTGTACTTTAATAGTATCTGAAATGGTGGGGATTGAAATAAGTACGGTTCTGTAGGTACCATTTGTGTTTTCAAGATAAAAAAAAAGTAATATTGCTATTCACACTTAAAGCAATAGTTTCCTAAACACTGTTTTAAGCTGTTCACAACTGAACTTAAAATGGCGCTTGCAACAGCGTCGAAATATCGGCGGAACTTCAATATAAATAACAATCTTGGAAGATATCCCCTAACTGACATTTTAAGTTAAGATTTTCTTATTCTGTTAAATAAGTTTTTGAAAGCATTGATGGATCGATAATGATTTGAAAAAAATTAACGGTCAAGAATGACAAAAAACGTCAAGTTTTATGACATCAATCAGTCGTTTTATCGTTTTTTTCTACACTACCATAGTAATTATTACCTTAAGGAATCTTTCATTAACGAACAGACCTTTTATACCTACCCTTCTGTTCACCCAATAATGTCTGTCCTTTATATTCAAACCGTTGTGAAACAGGGTCGTGAAGGTGTAATGGGGTTCCGTTGTTACAAGAGCCTCTGTTATAGCACCCATTGCGTTGTGGTTTCAGACCTCTGCCCTAGGGATGGGACACCATTTAATCGTTGTCGATAGTTTTGTGGGTACAACACTAGGAATGTCTATGCTAAGGTGATACTGAGAGTGAATATAGTAAATGTCAAATTGATTTAATGATAGTTGATGAAAATTTGATTTTGATGTGTAAATCTAGATAAGAGGAGCTCGTGACTAAATAATAAGAGCCAATCGGGTCGATATTTAGGTTAAGCCATGTTTGCCTTGGTTGGTCTATGAATGGGTGACCACCCTTACACACTGAGTTTCCTCCGTGCCTCGCAGAGAGTTGATCCCGGCTGTCATTTATAGATCTTTGACAGTCGTTACAGGTAGTCAGTGGCCCAAAAAGTTTGACAAACAATCTTACCAAGGGGTACAGTAGTACCAACTGGGTTGTGGAGGTCAGATAAACAGTCGCTCCATGTAAAACACTGGTCAAAATCAAAATCAAAATCAAAGCATTTATTTCAAGTAGGCCAGTTACAGGCACTTTTGAATTGTCGAAACAAAAATGAACATTTAAAGTAGCTACAGTCCCAGTCACAAGACATAAAAACTGTGAAAGTACTGTAGTTGCCCATTCCCTAGCGTAGATCTCTATGGAGAAGAACAGGCAAGAAACTCCATGGACACTCTTTTAAATCAAAATATTGTTACAAAATCTTGGTTACATCATTCATGTTGAGATGGTATATTATGTGAGAACAATGTAGCAAGATGTGCACGTTAAAAGTGTCCATAGCAAAACAAAAATAAAATACAACTCAAAAACAAAATAATTCAAATAAACCATGGCGACTAAGAGATGACCAGTCACAACTGACAGCGCCCGTTCACGAACATGACGCATGGATCAGCACCATTCAGCTCAACCATTTTGAAGGGAACTAAATGGTCCGACACACGCGCCACCATCAGCGAGACATTTGAGTGAGCATGACATACTCTCAACCGCCAGGGCACATTCAAGTCAAGAACTGCCGTAGGTTTCCAGTGAATGATAGCTTACTAGTACATAGTACTCACACAATATAGGCTATGCGATTATATAATACTAACATTGAATCTATACAATGCAAAGATAAGTTTGCACAATCTTCAGCAGCTCCAACAATATCAATTTTTGCGCCCCTGTCCATGTGGAGCAGGACCAGCATTAAGCCAAGCATTTTTATCAGCGATATAATCGCTCAACTTGTAATAATGCTTGTTTACATAGTGTGCGTTTAACGCATGTTTTAAATTTCGTCTCATTCAGTTCAAGAATACTTTGTGGAATTTTATTATAGCATCTCAAACAGTACCCCATGAAAGATGAGTCTACTTTAGCGAGTCTAAAGCCTGGCTGAACTAGTTGGTCCCTATTTCTAGTACTGTAATTGTGTCTGTCACCTCTTTTACCAAAAAGATGCAGATTTTTTCTGACGTACATTATGTTTTCGTAGATGTATTGGCAATGAACCGTCATGATGCCAATATCCTTAAATAGTTCCCTTAGAGAATCGCGCCTACGAAGATTATATATGGCTCTGATGGCTCTTTTCTGCAGAATAAATATAGACTCAACATCAGCAGCCCGTCCCCATAGCAAAATACCGTAAGACATACTATGGAAGTAACTACAATAGACCAGTCTAGCGGTATCTACATCAGTAAATTGACGGATTTTTCTAATGGCATATGCTGCTGAACTTAAGCGCCCCGCTAGCGATGTTAAATGAGAACCCCATTGTAGCCTTGAATCAAGCGTAAGCCCCAGGAAAACAGTTTTATCTACGAATTCGAGTTTCTCTTTATTCAATATTATCTCACAATCACTACTTTTAACATTCGGTACTGAAAATCTTATGCATTTAGTTTTCTTTTCATTCAATACCAAATTGTTTGCTGTGAACCAATTTTGGACCTGAAGTAGGGCATTATTCACTTCATCTAGATTTTGGGCCCGTCTATTTATCTTAAAAATTAGGGAAGTGTCATCAGCAAATAGCACCATATTTTGTGGTTGGTTTTTCAATAAATAGAGTAGATCATTTATATAGACTAGAAAAAGGAAAGGACCCAATATTGAGCCTTGCGGAACCCCCATTTTTACTATCAAACCCTGTGAATTGACACCATTTATTTGAACATGTTGTTTTCTATCACTCAAATAAGATTTTACCAGGCCAAGTGCAAGTTTACCTAGTCCGTAATGCTCCAGTTTCAAAAGTAATGTGTCGTGATTTACGCAGTCAAAAGCTTTGGAGAGGTCACAGAAAATTCCTATTGCGTCTTGGGACTCTTCCCACGCAGCATTAACGTGCTTTAATAAGGTTACAGCGGCGTCAGTTGTACAACGTCCCTTGGTGAAACCATACTGTTGATCATGTAAGATTCTGTTGGTGTTAAAATGATAGAGCATTTGATTAAGCATTACTTTTTCAAAAACCTTGCTAAAAACTGGTAACACGGATACAGGTCTATAATTATTGGCATCTTTACTGTCCCCGGATTTGAAAAGAGGTATGACTTTACTGTATTTCATTAAATCAGGGAACACTCCTTGGTCTACACATGAATTAAAAATTAAAGCTAAGTACGGGGCTATGGTCTCAAGTTTAGATGTACAAACTTTGATAGACATTCCCCATAGATCTTCGGTCAGTTTGATTTTAATTTGCCGGAAAGCTTTAATAACTGTCATAGGGTTAATGTGTTTAAATTTAAATTCAGCCAGGCAGCCAGATACATTCGCCTTTAATAAGCCAATTGAGATTTCAGGTGAGGAATTAAGGGCCTCCGTAGTTTTTATTGGTATATCGGTAAAGAAATTTACAAATTCTTGAGCTACTTCCTGATTAGAGCTTTTAGGACCACATTCTGTATCTAATGTATAGCTATTATTACGTATTTTCTTTCTGTTAGTCTCGTTATTTATGACTTTCCAAACGGTCTTTATTTTATTTTCTGCTGTTTTGATCTTGTTGCTAATGTGCAGGGCTTTAGCAACCTTGCAAGTATTTCTAAAAATCTTTGAATACTTAGCAACATACTTGCTAAAAGTTTCTGTGTTTATAAAAGTCTTAAGGCTGTAAAGCTCAAATAGCCTTTCCCTACTTTTTCTGATACCTCTAGTTGCCCAATCACTAAATATAAATTTAGGGCAAATACTCTTTGTCTTCTTTTCAAAAGTTTTGTTGAATTCCGTGTGAACTAATGAAAAGAAACGGTCATACAATTGATTTATATTAATATCCTCTTGGCTCATTTCACTTAACCTGTTCTGTAGGGAAATATTAAACCTATTTAATTTGCAAGAAGTTATAGGTCTAAATTTAATCTGAACATTTTGTATTGGAGTTTTACACCTAAAAGTTACAGTTTGTCCGCTATGGTCAGACGGCAAACACTGGTATTCAGCTGCATCCGGTTAGACTGGAAGCTGACTCCAACATAGTTGGGGAAAGGCTAGGCAATTGATGCTGTCAAAATATCTCTAGGTTAAAAGGCCAACAGAAAGATTTCAGGACTATACTCAAAACATCAGCCATGACAAGATACCTAGAAAATCCATTTTCCTCTCCTTTACGTATTACATAAGAACACATGTAGAAATTCAAGATGTCTGAATAGTTTCTTGTGAAGACGCGAATATTTTATGAGACAAATGTCTCTTTCGTACGTAGGTGAGAGTTATGTATTTGGTACGTGAGGCAGACTTATATGTAGGGGATGTGTTATGTGAAATGGGAGGAATCCAAGACTTTTTTTTTCAATAAGATGGTGGTGTTTTTTAGCAATGGATTTGTTTTCAAGTGTTTTCAGACTGTTTATAACGTGAAGGGATTTCGAGGCTAAATAATGACAGCCAGATGATCGTCGTCAAAGTTAAGCAACGCTGGCCGAGGTCGGTGTTTGGATGGGTGACTACTTAAATACTCAGCGCTGGCGAAGAACACGTTTAGTTGTTGGTTTAGGCTGTTGTTCATGGAGCTCCATTAGTCATCAGGGGTAGTTGAATGCCGGAAAATCTGACCACCAGTCTAACCGTGGTGGATCGTGTTTCCTGGTTATTGAGTTGGCAGATCAGATAGGCTCTAGGTAAAGCACTGGTATTCAGTGGCGTCCGGTAAGACTGGAAGCTGACCTCAATAAAGTTCTACTTCCAGATTTTTTTGCGCAACCTAACAGTTATTACTTCATAATATAACTTGAACTCTAAAATAAAAGCTTTCTTAATAATCTAGAGCAACCGCTTTCATTCCCACTTTATATTTCTCTAGCATAACGCTAGCGAAATTCTCACATACTAAAATTTTTATAACCTGCCACTCGAATTATATCAGAACTGAAATAAAATTCTAAAATGATTGCCCTAATATAAAAATATCGTCTATCATAAACATACACAGAAAATTCTTTAAAAATAATACAAGACCGAAGTCTCTAAGGTAAAGACGTCTTTTCATACAGAAAAGAGACAATAATTCACCCCTAAGATAATTCAGCATTTGCCTAAACATAGTAAACTTATATTGTCACTTACGGGATATCTTCCGTGATTATTTCTTATTTTGAGCTCCCGATATTTCGACGCTGTTGCAAGCGCCATGATCGCGGGTTGACTGGAGAATGCGAGTGGATGAAAAATATTTTTAGGAGCACACAAATCTGTCTACCCTCTTTCATGGTCCAAACTTTTACTGTCCTAATTAAATTATGCAATGTAAAGTGATGGCCTGAAACACAGATCTAAATAAACCTAGATCAGGTAGGTCGCTACCTAACATTTGTTTTGACAATTTCGTTACCAGCAAGTAGCAACGGCAGCAACTGTTTTATATATTGTACCTAATTGTAGTTTAATTATAAGCACTAATTATACAATTGTTAAAAATAAGTCTACTGCACTTAAATGTATACTTTTATAAACCTTCTTCTTTTAAATAAATTATTCTTATTCTTATTGTCTTTTGCTACGCACACTACTGGAACTCGCCACTTATCTCGGCATAACACACTCGCAGTGTCACTAGGTTATAAGGAGTCCTTAATAGTGATGCCGGCTGCTACTTTTGACAATACTCAAAACTGAATTCCACGTACAATGACATAGACAATTTGAATCCACCCTCTCGATTGTTTTTTTTTTGTTTCCATCAGTTACTATTTTTTTTTTAATCCAACGACCACTTTTGTATATCATTAAAAAAAAATGTAATTTTTAATCTTCTTAAAACAATGTATACCTCTTTTTAATATCAGTAACTATAGATGAAACAGATTCACTCGAGCAGCATTATTTTATTTAACGACTTAATACAAAAATCTCACATAAAACGGAACACAAAATTCTTCAAAAATAAATAATAAAATGAAAAATAATAACAGCTCCCATCCGCTATAAATCCATCCTGTAGCTCCCTGAATCACTTTAGCGCTATCGTGTGAAACACAATGTATCATAACCATTGTAGGTCGTGTTCCGGCGAGGAGCTTCCTGGACACAGCCAACCGGCAATGTATAGTGTATACAGCGAATAAATCGAGCGGCTAAAAGTGCATTTTTCTCCAAACAGGCGTGATATGTAGGACATTTCCTTCCTCCGCGCAGTCGGTTAAAGTGTTCTGTGTTTATTTTTGCGTATAATATGTCTTGTTTTTGGCGTGATGAAGAATTGGTGCGGGGTTTTATGTTTTCTTGAGTTTTACTCGATATTTGCGGGGGTTTATTCGAGCCAGTGGTTCTGGAAATAGGTGGTCGTTTTAAGTAAAATACTGGTATTTAGCTGCTTCCGGTTAGACTGGAAGCCGATCCCACTATATTTGGGAAAATGTTAGCCAGATGATCATAGTTTCAGAAATAAAACAAGTTCAATTGGCTTCGCCCAGTGGTTTTTCTCCGATGAAGACAAAAGGAACCGTGGTTTTTCTGACATAAAATATGCCATCTAGCTTACAAATAGTGTAACTTTTTATCACTCAAATAGTTTTTGAAGTCGACACCACGACTGCATAATTTGTTATCAATCACAATATTTGGTAGAAAAATCGACTCCATTGCTTTTAAATTACAGATTATTACACGTAAATAACGCAATTAATGTTGTATATAACTGTCAACATAAAACTTAGACAAAAACATAATTATTGGTTTTGTCATTGTAAATCTGCACTAATATTATAAAGCAGAAGAGTTTGTTTGTTTGTTTGCGCTAATCTCAGGAACTACCGGCTTGAATTGAAATATTCTTTTTGCGTTGGATAGTCCATTTATCGAGGAAGGCTATAGGCTATATAACATCACGCTATGGCCAATAGGAGCGGAGCAGCAATAAGAAAAGTTGCAAGCGGGAAAAAAGCTTCTGGCGGTTGCGATATCAAAACTTCACGCGAACGAAGTCGCGGGCAGAAGCTAGTATATTATAAACTAGCTGATGCCCGCGACTTCGTCCGCGTACAAATTATATACTTAAACTTTCCTCGTGAACTACTTTATCTATTGCTGATAACATCATGAAAATCGCTGCAGTAGTTTTTGAGTTAATCGCGAACAGACAGACAGACCGGCGGAGGACTTTTTTTAATATTTAGTGATTACCCTTTTAACCGGTATTTCCAGAAATTTACTTTAAAAAACAACTTTACCTTGTTCTAACATTAGTTTAAACAAAGTTGTCTCTCTCTACGACATGTCCCGTATTTCATCCACGTTTTGAGATACAAATCTCAAATGCACAATCACCTGAATTCAGCTCAACTACCTGTAGCCTGTAGGCTATGCAAATATTTGTTCAAAACGGGATTACCGTCAAACCTGCGTCCCGAAGCGTGCAAGCTAATCGTTCAGTCACTGCTCATATCTCTGCAATCAATGTAAGTTTTGCATATACATGGATCTAGGATTTATTCTCGATCGCAAACATAACTTCAAGCTTACGTTCCCCGAACGGGTGGGCAGAAGTGTATGGAGCATCCATATATTGCTAGTTTTGTTTAATCTTCAGGTAAATCTTCGATCAGGTTTGATTAATGGTTTGGAAGTTGTCAGACTTTTTGGGCCAATGACTACCTGTAGCGACTGGACAAAAATATGACAGCTGGGACCCGAGGCACGGAGGAAACTCGGTATGTACGGTCATTCATCCACAAACCAACTTAGGTAAGCACAGCTTAACCTAAAGATCGACCCGAGTGGCTGTAATTATTTAGGTACGAGCTCCTTTGAAAAAAAATGTTTTTTTCCATAAAAATCCAATGATAATTCCTGACTCGGGTATCGAACCCATGACCCTCATACTCAGCAAACGAGCTTGTGAAACAGACCAACGAGCTACTCAGCTAATATGTCTAGCACGTAGATATCAGTAAACTAACAACTAGAATTAGATCCATAATTAATGAATTTAGTAACATGGCAATAATAGTTTCAATCAAGATCTAACATCACTTCAAACAGCGGTTAACACGGCGGCAAATCTGTTACCTACGTAATGAGAGTTCATTATAAGGCAATAAGGCGCAATAAGACCATGTACCAGCCTACCGACCCACCAACCCGTTGTCTCCGCAACAAAGCAAGCCGAGCGGTAACATCAAAGGTTTGTAAACCCTTTGATTTCGCCGCGGCTTAATGAAAGTGTTAAATACACTCACTGTTATTTAGACAGTGTTTTGACACGGTGCGTTGTTATCTGGGGATTAATTTGGTTAGTTTATTTTTTTTTGTATTCACGGCTAATTAGATAAGGTATATCACGACAGGGAAACTCTGGAGAGTAGCAGTCCTCGAATATTGGCGCCATTCGCCGCCATACTTGTTGTCCTGCAGTCTCTAATCATCACATCGCCGTGCGATATGATTCTTCATTGTTGGTAGATGGGTAGTTGAAATCACACACAACATTTTACTCAAACTCCAAACGTTTATTTCTAAGAAACCATTTAGGTACAGACACAATAAACATTCTGAGTCGAGCAGCCCGTTCGCCAGTATTGTTAATAAGGAGAAGAACGGACAAAGAAACTCCTTACACTCTTTTCAACCAATATTACATTTCTCATTTACACAAGCTTTTAATGTTCACTTCAAAGGCTATTATTATTTGCTTAATAGGTAATTCAATTGTTTCACTCATCGTAAGATAACGAGACACTGCCTAATCGACGCGTCTGTTCCTTGAATACCGGAAGTGACACCGCATTCAGTACAGTAATTCATTACATCGTAAGTTCATTAAAACTTACAAACAATATCAGAATACTTCACACTTAATTGTTGTAATAATTAAACAATACAAATATTCACAAATGCAAAGGTATTATTAAGTTTAAGCTAAATTACTAGATTCATTACTGTTTTAAAACCATTTCCGGCAGATCGGAGGACAGGTCAAATTAATACAAAGAATAGGTCTTCCACTAATAAATTGCTTTGTAAATAATCTTGTTACTTTTTAGTTTGTAGTTAGTTTTAGAAAAACTGATAAAGTCTAGAATTATAAATTGACTTATTGACCATTAAAATTGTACTTGGTGCCACATTCCACAACATGTGGAATGTTGCCATACAAACAAAGAAATCATAGTCCACGAAAGAGCTATTACAAATTGGTAAAATCCCAATAGTTATAAAA
This sequence comes from Xestia ashworthii, assembly GCA_950022955.1. Lineage (NCBI taxonomy): Eukaryota > Metazoa > Arthropoda > Insecta > Lepidoptera > Noctuidae > Xestia > Xestia ashworthii. Next base: position 15,617,067 of record OX465572.1, read on the forward strand.
TATTTGCTATCTTAATTTTAACTATAGTTCTAGCTAAACTTGTTTAATTAATCTCCTAAATCGTCACTCGAAGATCTATTTAAGTACTAGTTAATACAAAAGCCAATAGATGGCGCTTAACCCTTCTGTCAATTGAATAATGATCTTTGTAAATAATTGTTAGTGCCACTGCCAAAGCAGAGATGGCAGGTTCATCAATATTATCATGGAATAGTTTATGAGTGTTAATGATTAGATTAAATCTTAGCAGATAGAGACTCCTGCGGCGACAGGTATAATAATATGCGTTTATAACAGTAACTATGGAGTTTCATACCCATTTTCCCCCATACGAAACTACTTTTGCAAATGGGCTCCTAGGATCAATTATAATATTTCCATGTAAAGTTCAACTTTTCAAATTCAAAAGAGCCTTTTTTGCCATACTTAATCGAAATTGGTGAGACTTTGACAAATGATTTTAAAATCCTCATCGTCTTTCTCGTGCCCTTATCCCGATGTATTTGAAGTCTTCGCAGAATGTCTTCTTCTGTCATACTTATCTATGGATGGTATTTAAAAGTACTTCAATTTATTCCCATTTCATTTACCTAATTTTGCCTGTGTTCCACCAAATATACTGAATGTACACCAAAATATGTTAATTAAAATATGTCATAACGAGCATCTATTTAACAATTAAACACTGTATATTCTCCTTAAAGCGTAGTCGACGGAGCCCCGCTTCGCGGGGCCCCTATTTCCGAGTGCAGGGTTTAAAGGAACCTAACTAACCTAACCCCCGTTAGGTTGCCCTAAGTCCCGATTATGGGGGCAGAGATACTTTAATATTTGGTGCACGATCAGTATTATTTGGTGCACGATCAGTATTTTTCGGGGAAGAAAAGATTTTTGGTGAACACAAAAATAATTATCCCCTTATCTATTACTTAACATCATCTCAACAGTAACCTCCTTTCTAGCCATATCATCTTTCACTCAGTTCATCTGTCTTTTCTTTGTCCTTCCTCAACTCTTATAGCCATTCGCGTTCAAACTCAAAACTTTTCTCTCGACATTGGTGTAGGTTTACTACCTATTCCACCTAATGAGTCCATCTGATCTTAAAACATCGACAAAAAAGAACAGAACGCATGTTTGACTCTCGTTAAGGACACGTTTAAGAAACTATACGAAACATCAAAACAACATACCTATATAAAACAGAAAATAATGGGACAAAAACAACGAATCAATTTCGATTTCTGTTTCAGCTCTAAAAACTATGACATTCAATTGACAGCCACGGTTTCAACAGAATATAACAGAGAACAGTATATCCAGCGCCGAGTTATTCTCTTCAAACTCTTATCTCCAATAGCGCGGTATTTTTAAAACCCCTCCAGCGACCGAGTTAGTCTATCTCTCGGGCAGGTTAGTGATGAATGTGAACGACTACCAGTCTACCAGGGTACCAGGTATGCAGGCATGCAGTCAGCGACGCTTTAATTCAGCGCTCGAATGCCACGGTGCCTTTGAGCTTCGACCAATATTTTCTGAATAAAGTTTTACGGTGATTTTAGGGGGGACGATCCGATTGGACGATTTGTCGTTGGGTTTGATTATTCTGAAATTTTTCAAGCCCTTGAACCATATTAAAACATAACGTCTGTTTTTATAGGCAGGGCCAGGTGGCAGGTAAGAGATCATGCGGCTGATCACCAACTCGCTGGACTGACCTGGTCAAGAAAGCCACTGAGTCCAGCATGATTCAGAGTACTCGCAAGGTCTCCAACCGGTAGAAATAGAATCACTTCGCTGAAAGATCAATCCTCGGGGAATTGAACGACCCACCGAACATCTCTCCGTATACCTCGTCTGAGCAACCACGACCACTCTGACAAGAATGCTTCGACTAAGAAGAGAACTTTTTTCTTCATAGAAGTTAGCAAAGGAATGATAAAAACACAGTTAGCTAAATAAGTTTAAGTTATTAGGCACAGAAGGCGACTAAACGGACACATAAATGTATAGGAAATCTTAAGTGCACTGCAAGATCCATGGCCGAATTTAATACCCCACGCTCTGCAACCTCATTAGTGACCAGAACCCAAAGATTTTGAAGAATTTTTTTCATCACATGCGTTAAAAATTCGCCTGCTCGACAAACGGTGGAATCATCAAAATGAAGGGAATTGCCATTGTAATTGTGTTAATAAAAGCAATTACCTCACTGTATACTTCAAATGAACTAATAATCTTCAACTAAACTCACATTTTTTCATTAAAATTTCTAAAATTAATTGTATCGTACGCTCTAAAACCCTCGTCGAAAGAAACAGCATCAAAAACTTTCGTTGACAGAGGACGAGGATTAAAAACAGCTATTCCCTTTAAAAATATGTCCTTTTACGGATTACTTGCGGGTAACAGAAACATGCCTTTGCTCCGTGTTTCTTTAGCTTTTATTCAGACTCAATCTTTTAGCAAGTGGTAATTTTGTTTCGGAAAAATATTCGTTCGGATATATTTTTTTCTTTCTTTCTTAGATTTATTTTGGTGGCGGTGAAAATGTGTTTGTGTTCGCGAATTTGGATTTTTGTGTTTATGTAAATATTATTTGGTTCGCATAAGGGGGAGTTTAAATGTGTTTTATTGATATTTAATTTCACTTGTTTACAACGTTTTTAGTTATACATTATGTAAACTATAAAGAACTAACAAATCATCTTCTGTCTAGTCTTTTTTTATCTCTATTGTAGTTAGTTTCCCGAATACATCTAATACCAGTTATTAACATGGAAAGACTGCATATCTGACCTCCAAAACCAAGTTACTTACAAAGAAAGACTGGTATTTGTAACGACTGCGAAATCCTGCGAATGACAGTTGAAAACTACTGCTTAACGTAAGCACAGATGGGCCGCAGAATAGATCGTCGTCACCCATCCAGTTACTGACCTTAGCAAGCGTTACTTAACCCAAAAAATCGACCCGATCTTCTATTAATACTAAACCAGCCAGCTCGTGAAATAGCATGTGTGCTGAACATTTTTAATAACAGGTCTAAAAGAGCTTCCGACGACACTAAATAATACCTATCCTACGCACTCTACGTTGCCAACCCCTAAACTTGCTACCCCTTCAATATTTAAATCGTAAGTGCTTATAAAAATGCCTCTGTCGTGTAAAATGTGTACATTGACAGGCTCATTATACTTTAAAATGTCCGCCGGCACTTCACACCATATTTTACGACGATATAACCCTTATTTTACTAATTTTTACACGAAAATATCAACCCTTAGTCACGGTATACAAAATTGATATTCACCAGACACGACCATAGACTAAGAAAATTGTATAGAAGTGACACCTATACAATATTACATCAAGCCCGAACCCAAAGGGTTATGCATATCAGAAATCACTTGATTTTCTGTACTATTGTTTTTGCACCTACTAAATGTTTTATCTCTGCATCACTCTAAGGTAGACTGATAGAAAATGCCCAAGACATTAAGTCTGCCCTTGTACATGATGCGCATAAAGTTTTCATAAATAAATAAATGAATCTTATAGTACCCACATTTCGCCAGTTATGATTAAGTCCCATGTAATAGATGATTTTGGGAAGAGCCTATCAACCGGGCACAAAACGCTCCGTGGCTGTTACTGCCTGACTCGGGCATCGAACACAGGTTTCAGGTGTCCTCTAGTCAGTTCTACACATTCTCATGTCATCCATCAATGACGCAACCTAAGCTGGATTTTATTATAATCCTTTAATGTCCATATCACACTTCAAACTACTACGGGTCGATTTGACCCGTCCTAATCCTATTCACAATAAAAGCGAGACCATTTTAGGCCATTCTCTGCAGGTTGATATTTATACCATTATAAACCCTTTAGACGAAATTTTACGAAATTGCCTTGTAATATAAATTGGTGATTTATCTTAAAGGTTTTTGGGCCTGCCATGTGTTTGTAATGTGCTCGACGTGTTAATTGAAAATGGTTTAAGAAAATGTTTTGGCGTAATTTTAAAATGTTTAGTGCGTTGTTTTAAATCAATTTGAAATTTGTATGTTGTTTGTTTTAGTATCATAATAAAATAAGAAAATTCCATGAGTATTCCAGTAAATAACTGTGATTCCAACAAAGTACGTTACATCGAATACCAATATTACCAATTCCTTTTATTCGTACGTCGAGTGATATGTGAACTGGTGTGTAAATATTACTAAATTACGTCATCAAATAATGGTCGGATAAATGAGTGGAGATTTGTTAAAATTTTCCTCAAAAACCGAACAACGATTTTATCACCACATAAATTTAAAAAAAAAATGTTAGTAAAACTTTTCCAAAACGGACAAAATTCTTGGAAAATCTTTTGAATATGTAATAATTTATTTAGCGTAATTAGGGGTCGGCGATTGCATCAAGCGAAGCGAGGAATTTAATTTTCGCGTTCGTAATTTTTTTGCGATTACTCCTAAGACATTCGTTTAAATTATGGTGTAAAATAGTAAAATAATGTGCTTGAAATGCTTTAAGCGTCTAACTTATATAAAATAATAAAGATTAATACCTTGTTTGTTTAAATAGCTTTCCAATTACCGCTTTATAAATGCCCATTTTTAGGGTTCCGTAGCCAAATGGCAAAAAACGGAACCCTTATAGTTTCGCCATGTCTGTCTGTCTGTCTGTCTGTCTGTCTGTCTGTCTGTCCGCGGATAATCTCAGTGACCGTTAGCACCAGAAAGCTGAAATTTGGTACCAATATGTATATCAATCATGCCGACAAAGTGCAAAAATAAAAATTTAAAAAAACATTTTTATTAGGGTACCTCCCCCAGACGTAAAGTGGGGAGCGATTTTTTTTTTAATTTTGACCCTGACGTGTGATATATTGTTGGATAGGTATTTAAAAATGAATAGGGGTTTTCTAAAATCATTTTTTGATAATATTAATATTTTAGGAAATAATCGCTCCGAAAGTCAAAAACAATGTGTCCCCCCCCCCTCTAACTTTTGAACCATAAGTTTAAAAAATATGAAAAAAATCACAGAAGTAGACCTTTATATGAACTTTCTAGGAAAATATTTTCAACTTGATGAGTTGAATAGTTTTTGAGTTATATAGCACTTTTTCAAAAAAACGCAAATGATAACTTTGTTTTTCATACAAATACTATGAAAAACAAAGTTATTTTTGCTGACGAAAAATGTTGGTATTTTTAATGGTCTGGGAAGCTACGGAACCCTACAGTGAGCGTGGCCCGACACGCTCTTGGCCGGTTTTTTTAAAATTCTTTACTGATTGACTACATTTTTCTTACACAAATCGTAACATCACAACTGTAATCTTCGAAGGATTAGGCAGAGGTGTACCTAATTGGGCTTAAGTCCGAGAGGGCGAGCCTATTGCCAACAACCGGCCACAAGTAGCTGCTACTGAGCCATTCCTGGTTTTAAAACCCAATAAGACTTTTTGTTCGGTAACCTGACCTGGGAATCGGACCCACAGGCGTACAAGTATTTAATTTTATGTTATTTATTTTTGTGATTGCTTAATCTACACTAATATTAAAAGGAGGAAAAATTTTCATTTTTGTGTGTGTGTGTGTATGTTTGTAATGAATAAACTCAGAAACTACTGTGCCGATTTCAAAAATTCTTTCATTTTATCTCCGTACTCCCCCACGGGAACGGGAACCACGCGGGTGAAACCGCGTGACGTCCGCTAGTTTTATATACGAGTGAACTTTACAAGCTGCTTATGCTGTGCAAACATATAAATTCATGCATAAATTAGTCATAAAAGATTAAAAGAGCCCCACCTTTTGATACCAGACCTTGATAGCAGAAACAAGTATTCCAAAGGCATATTATTACCATGACACAATAAAGTTAACGCTATACGATTTCAAAGATTTCAGCAAAATAGCTGGCGGGTCTTTTCGACCCATCTCTCTCTAAGTAACCCTACTATGGCCAGCGGCGTTTGAGTGTTACGCTCCGAATTAAAAAGGAGACACCAAGTGTAGGGTTAAGTCTGATTATCTAATGTATCTTCAAAGTACCACTTGAGGGGATATCAGAAAATAAGACTTAATTAGTAGAATATTGTAAAGTAGTAAAATAAAATATTATTGAAAGTAAGTGTAAAGAAAAAGGTTCTATGTTGTCAAGTCAGGCTAGACGTGAAAGTAAAACATGTTTCTTTATACCTTTTCAATACTTATAGCTATTCATGGAAACACTCAATAGAAAATTATTTTACACAATACAGCTTTTGACTGATTGACTATCAAGTGACATGATTTTCCCATAAATAAATATCAAAATGTTTTTTGACTTTAAAATAAGTGCCTTTCCGCTTCATTAAGAGGTGTTTTACATCCTTTATTATATTTCGGTAGTGTCTTCGTATAAAATCCGAACCCAAAGCCACGGCCATAAGCTAGTTGTAATAAACAAATCTCATCCATACATAAAATAAAGAAGGAGATATGCCCGTTAGACGAACATATCGGAACCCTGTGTCACCCGCTTTGCCTGTACCACACATCAACTACTACACATGCAGTTCAGTAAACGCAATAGATACGCAGTCACGCACACACCCATATTTTTTAAAACAGAACGTAGTACATAATCAATTATAAACCTCATACCTTCAAACACATTGTGTTTATTTACCATGCACCATACAACATACCCACACAAAAACATCGGTACATAAGCACATCACTAACTCGTCGTAAGAAGCAGCGACCGCACTGCGCGATGCATCCGCTTATCGAACTATCGTTTAGTGATTTTTACATTGCTTGTCCAGTCACTTAGCGACAAACTTAGGTAGTGGTTGAGGAGCAATGTATTTATTGCAAAATAGTATAGACATTTGGTTATGACTGGGCCTCTTGGGCCAATCGCGCGGACACCGACACGCCCTTTGCACTTCTCCTTTTTATATTTCTATGGTCTCACCAGTTCTTAAAGACACAACAAAAACAAATCGATTTAAATGATGTCGAACCTTTGACCTTTAGTACAGATAAAAAAGTTGGCTAACTTTGCCATTCACTATCGGGTCGCCAAACATAAGGCTTCGTTGGTCATTAACTTTTTAATTAAAATCAACAATAGTTATCAGAATCTTAAATCGCAATTCAAATATAAAAATACATGCGAAAGGTTTTAAGTTCATTTTATTTGTTGAATATTGATGACCTTCTGAAGTTGAATGTGGTTTTTAATTTTATCGCACGTCGTAAAAGTTTATTTTAAAATTCTATTTTATTAGTCTATCTCGTTGGTCTCGTGGTCGCAAGCACGACTGCTGAGCATGAGATCCTGTATTCGATTCCCAGGTCGGACAAAGTGCTATTCAGTTTTTCCATAAAGAATTTCTCAGTAGCAGCTACGGAGTCAGGATTTTACCTGATTGATGTCAATAGGCTCGTCCATTAAACGGCATAATATAAGTGTACTGTGCCTTAACTTTCGGGGATTATATGCGTGATATTTTACGTGTATATGATGGTCAGAATTATAACCTAGGTATTGCACTTAGTACCTATGTTTCAAACTTTATAAGTCATGTTTTTAAAAGCAAGAAAAGCATTTCACGCCAACATAAACATCATCTTTTGACTCCAAATACAAGATCCGACGAAAAATCAACAGAAACTATCCCATTTGTTTGCAAATACGTCGGTTTCATATTTACATAGTCGGCGAAGAATGGACGGTATTTTGTTTTCGTTTAGTCAACACTAGCTGTTCCTGTGAATTTAGCATACGAGCTTTAAGTTACAGTCCTGGCGTTAGTTTGGCTTAAACTTATTGGTTTACAAACTTGATATTATTAACCGATAAACCGACCGTGTTGATCGATAATAGTAATAGAAGATATAGCCTTTAACTTTTCATCTGTTACCGAAGTAGACACAATGTTAAACAATGGCGTCACGCCGATTCGGCGGGCTCAACAGACGAAGGTTTAATGGCTTGCAAGAGTCTCTTCCTCTACCTGACTTAAATACTCTTTCTCCTTCTCTTATGAGAGTTATATCGACAAGGTGCATACATACGCATAATCAGCCTTTAATGTTCCCACAGCTGGGACACAGGCTCCTCTCTATGGAAGGGAATGTATTATAATCCACCACGCAGGCCCAGTGTAGGTTCAAGTAGGTTGGTAGATGTTACATTTGTCTTTGAATTTTTGGTTCTAAGACATGGTTCCCCTCACGATATTTTTCTTGGTTCGAACCCACAACTTGCTGTTCTTAAGTTGGAGCCACCACCACTGGGCTACCGCTGCTCTCCGACAATATGTATAGTTTCAAAAGAACTTAGATAACTTAGTTTTTTACTTCTAACTGCTCAAACCATTTCATTCTCCACCATTTTCTTCGTTCCCTGCAAACTGTAACTTCTAATAGCGAGTGTTCGGTAGAACGTTATGTTATAAGTAAGTGGACGACATATCACGTTCATAAGTTGTATCAACATGACAGCCAATCAGACGCGCGGGTGGTGCTAGTGAGGGGACAGTGTCGGTGTTTGTTGGTCGAGGTAACGGGTAAATATCGATATTTACAATAATATAAAATGTCATTTCAACCATCTCTTTGATATTTATTAAACCGATCACGGGTGTTTTTTTAGATTCACAGATTTGAATAGACAAATTGCATTTAAAAAAACTGTATTTTTTATTAAGATTGAAAACAAAAAGCTGTTTCATTACTTGAAATTATTAGAATGTTAGCTTTGAACTGGACTAACAAGTAAAGAAAGAAAAAGAAAGAAAGAAAGAAAAAATTTCTAATAATTATGGGACCAAGTTCACATAATATACGCCTTTGTACTGTCATAATACTAGCTACCAAGGTTAAACAAGCAAACTTTTTAAACCAGGAAAGAATAATACCTTATTACAACTGAAACAAGTTATAAATCTCAGAACTTGATAAATATCAAAAGGGTTGTAATCCAACCCCTTGTTGATCTATGTCGGAAGCCTACTTGTCAGGTTGTCAGATAAAAACCCCAAACTTATTTAACTCGAATCTGTTTTCATTATAAACCAGTTTTTTTAATTAAATTATTAGTACAAGAAGCCATACCACTGCTCTGATAAATACTTTTTCTTTTAATTACTAAAAACATGGAGTAGGTAGAAACAAACCACCTCCTTCGATCCTAACATGTCCTTTTTGCGCGAAAGGTTGTCTGGAGAATTTTGCTATCAGGGATAAAACCGCCGTGCCATGTAATGCAATCAGAAATATTGTAAAATGGCGTTGTATCAATTTTAGTGCACAAAAAAGTTCATTCTACATAAGGTCCCTTTAGAACAGATGGACCAATTTTAACACAGCGTTCCGTACGTCTAGCCAAAAATATCCAAGCAAAAAATGCACTGAGATAACAAAGACAGGTGTTTATGCATTGGGAAACCAATATTTTTAGTGTATTTTCGTTAGTTGATTTATTTTTCTTGTAAGTAAATAAATAATAAATAAATATCGCTGGACATTAACACACAGCGCCACCTAGTGCCACACTAAGCAAAGCTTGTGTCGTGGACACTAGATAGTTGATATACTACATATAAAGGGTGTAAAACACCTCTTCACGAAGCCGAAAGGCACTTGTTCTCCCCATCATTGCAATAATTCTTTTGTTCTACACCGTACCTGGGAACCTTCTAGTTACTGAGATATGAGGGGTCAAAGTTACAAGTTTTTTGACAAGTTTTTTCTTAAATACTAGTTTTGTTTGTATGATTTTGACTTTTAATACCTCCACGATCCCCGTACTATTCAATCCATCCATCAGCACAATGTTTTAAGTGCGTTACATTGAGTTCTAGAATAAAACATGATTTATAACCTCAAAAACAAAAGTTGTTTCCCAGCAATAATTTTTGCGTAAAGTTAATTAGTTTGATGTACAGAATGCTTGGTTAACGGCTTTGTGATGAGGTGGTTTACACCCTGTATACTTTTTTGTTTGTAAATACATACTTATTATACATATAAACATCCATGACTCGGAAACAAATGTCCGTGCTCATCACACAAGCATTTGCTTCTACCGGGATTCGAACCCAGGACCCTTAGAACGTAAGGCAGCGTCACTACCACTACGCCAATCGGGTCGTATAAGTACTCGTATATAATGCGTTTTTCTTATCTTTTATACCATTGTCCTTATTTTGGTGGCCTGAATGATTCCTAAAAATTTGTTTATCTATTTTAATTTGACCTTATATATCTAAGGTCAGTGTTTCTTCTCTTTGGTTTTCGCTTAACCAAACATTATTGTTAAAATATCAGAGAATATTGATGCAATAAACGTAAATTAAGATAATGAACGTTGCCAAAGTTTTATAATGGTGTCCATTTCGGCAATCGAAAAGTTTGTTTAATTGTTATTAATTGATAAATGTGGCCGCAATCAATTTTTATTATGGTCTGTAAACAAAACAATTTATTTACTTGGAAAATGAATTGATTAATTGAGTTTGAACCTCTCCCTCTGATCATTTGCAGAGAAAAATAATTTATTGTTGATAGAATAAATCAATCACAATTATCATCAAGCTTGTATTTTCTAAAGAGCTTTCTATCTCCAGTTATTTTTTTTTATAAGAATCATGTATATTCTATTACCGTAGGCACACCTATTTGCATAAAACTCTGACACCAGGTTAGGCACTAACCACACGACAAAGAAAGAAAGACCTGTTTTCATTAAGCGTATCAGCATATAACGACTAACGGGACACAGGCCTCCACTATATGAGATTTATCGATTAATCCATCTTGAGTACTCTGATTGGTGGATTTTTTATTTTTTTAGTTCCATAACTTGTCAGTTTTACTTTAATATTATTGAATACTGTCCAAATCCAGACACTAAACATGTTAAAGAAATAAAATTCATTAAAAAACAAAAAAAAAACTATCGACACATTCCAACCCTACCAGCGTTAGGTTCTCTAGGATATTGCGTTTGTCCCGCCTCGGGCCACTCGATTCACTGAGGTGCCACATACTCCATCCCTTTCCAACACAACTCACAAAACATCTTGCATCCCCCTCTCTCGAAACAGCATACGTCTTTTCTATGAAACAAATGGCTGTACGATATTTTATTTGATACTTCGCTGTTGACGATAGGTTTTCGGAAGATTACTGGATATTTTCTCTTTTGTTATTTATGGAAAGGTATTGTTTCCTGTGATGTCGGTAAATAGAGGGTATGCCGGAAATTAGGTAAGTGGGTACACTCGCCATGTGTAACCGGACGAAGGGCGATTTTGTGAAAGTTTTATGGGATGAAAATAACCTTTACTAGAGACGGTAAATAATGTAGATCCGACGCATCTAGGGCTTTCTTCTTCTTTGTACATTTAGTGAATTTATTTTGTCATTAGGTCCCAGTTTTCTCTTAGCTTAGAGGAGAAAAGATGTGTTTTAAATAATAAAACAGACATGCTTATTTCCACATCTCTCCATATTGGTGGAAACATATTGATGGCTCCCATCCGCTATGCCTTACGTCTCTGTTCATCTCTTTCCATGGACACTTTTACAAATAAACCCTATGTTGTGACCAACTGCGGTACATGAGCTATAGTCCTTTCACTATTATTTTACACGTGACAATCTTGCAGCATCGTAAACGAGAATAAAAATCACCTCTGATTTTGGCAAAAAACAGTGGCAGTGGCTCAAACAATTTTTTTGTTAAGATTTTGGTTTTGCGTCTGCATGTGAATAATATGTAAAAGTATAGAGTTTGAATTCCTGAACGGTTTTGTCTTCAATTATACTTTTATAGGAAGTCAGTCTTTTATTGGACTTCGATAGCCATAAGCTTGATTTGATTTTGAGTAAATTATTTCGTCCACCACGTTGACATACATAGACGCTTGATAAATTCATCAACAATTGTGTCGCCGGTGTTCTTTGTCAGTACACAAATAGCTACGTTATTGTAACGCGAATAAAGTCCTCTAGTAATGCAGAGGTTAAAAAAATCGAAATGACTTTATGCTCACATCGCACATTGTTAATTTAATCTGCAATAAAGTTTTCATTGTAACTTATAAACATGGCGCATTGAAAAACTAACTCTAAGTACTTACTGTAAGTGTGAAAGTCCGTGATCTGCACAGTGTTGCAGTCCTCCCCAACTTGAAGGTAGGTGATCTCGCAGCGGTAGACCCCTTCATCTTCTGGCTTCACGTCATTGATCACCAGCTCCGCGTACGTCGTGTTCTTGGAGTAGGATATTGTTACTCTGTGGGCAAAGAGAAATGGGATATTAGAAACCTTGTTTTATTTTAAAGTTTGATAATATAGTAATCTTGTCAGAGTAATGTTTTTTTTTTGTTTTGGTTCCGTTCTGTCTTACAATGTCCTTATTATAGTGTGGTTCTGGTGTATTCTAAATGTTTGTGTTTGTCTAAATGCGTGGCATGTTTATTTTAATAATATTGTATGCACGCCATGACCTTGCGACGAATATTTTCTTTTTCTTTCTTTCTTTCTTTCAATAAAGAAATATAGAGCTATGTAAGTATGATTGTCACTGCATGTTAACCAATTCCTACAGTCATATCATACTGTGTACGTTCACTTATGTTTTTGAAAAATAAATATTTCTTCATCGCTAATAATTTAAAACTCCGATAAGACGCGACCCCCTAACCAAACAAATGTCAAAAATAAAACTAGAAATACGCAATTTTTTTCAACAATAGGAATAGTGATGTTTAAAATATTGGTATTTTATGTTTGCATCACTATTATTTATTTTAAAATATTTTTTTTTAACACGTTTTTGACATTTAGATCAATATATAATTTGGTAGGTACAAGTTCTGGTGACGAGTATGACCGGCTACCGATAAAATAATTAATAATATAAGTATTATTTTTTATAATTAACTTTCTGAGGCTATGCCCGCGTGCAAATAATATATCTTCCTTGAGAACCACTCTATCCATTGGTGAAAAAAGCATGAATACTACAGGACCGATTGTGCTGTAGTTTTTGAGTTTATCATGAACAGACAGACAGACGCAGCGGAAGATTTTGTTTTATAATATGTAGTGATAATGATATGATATGATATGCTGGCAGCATTGCCATCCAACGTGGCAATGCTGCCAGCCTTCTGGGCACTTTTCCTGTTGGCAGTGACCCTTTTTATACTTGTACATATTTTTATTTCTATTTTAGTGTTAGTGTGTATAAATTAGAGATAATAGATTTCTACAATTAGTGATAATCATTAATAAAAATCAAAGTAAAGATTATGTACAATCTTTTTCCAAAGCTAATGATCAAGTAAACAGAAATTAAGCACAAAAATCTCCCGCACAACCCTTTTCCCAAAACGAGCAAGTCACGTTCCAAAAACAAGCGAATCTGGAAACTTCATTGCGCATCGAGACCGAACTAAACTAACCTAACTAAGTATTTACGTTTTTTCGTCGAAAATCCTTCGGTTAATGGCAGTCGGGTGATACTGCAAGTTCTTAGTACGAGTCTTTAATTAAGTGGTCCGTCTGGTAGATTGATAGGTCTGAGCTGAGGGACTGCGACCGAATTGGTTTTAGTTGCGATGAAATTCGGGTTTCAGGGACTTGTTTTTTGGGAAATTTAGCGTATATAAATAGTGGAAATAGTGTTTTATTTAAGTGAAAATTTCTTTAGGCACTTTGAGAATTTTTTGGGTGAACAAAAATCGTGGAACTCACGTGACCGTCACCTTACTTTGTAGCACTCGTAGCCGATTCGCTACGGTGTAGCACTACATAGGCGAGCGCGGGGCACAACCCGTAGCAGTGCTCAGACTGGAGCGAGGTGGGAGGCGGAGAGGCAAGAGGGAGGGAGAAATAGGAAATGAACACATCAATAAAAATAAAAAAATGCACACATAGCTCGACGATACAATTCAGAAGTTACTTCATTTTCACTTCTATTGGCAGTCGCCAAAGACCTCGCATGTTTGTTCTACGAAGTTACATCAACATCATCTGCCTAGCCTTTTCTCAACTATGTTGGGGTCGGCTTCCAGTCTAACCGGATGCAGCTGACTAACCAGTATTTTACATGGAGCGACTGCCTATCTGACCTCCACAACCCAGTTAATACTGGGTAATACGATACCACTTGGTAGGACTGGTTGTAAGACTTTTTTGGACACTGGGTACCTGTAACGACTGTCATAGATGGACAAATGACAGCCGGGAACAACAGCTTAACGTACTCTCCGAGGCACGGAGGAAACTCGGTATATAAGGGTGGTCACCCATCCACAGACCAACCTAGGCAAGCACGGCTTAACCTAAAGATCGACCCGAGCGGCTGTTATTATTTAGCCGTAAGTTACATACAAGGTGCATACATACATAAGGTAGGCAGATATCTCAGAACGCTTTCTACAATCCTTACTCGTTTTGCCTTGTCCACGTTCATACATCAGGTCATACATGCACACCGGTTGCGAGTACTACAGACCTGACCTGTTTCAGACAGGTCAGGTCTGTAGTACTCGCAACCTCATCAATATGGATAGTGTAAGTATGTTCTTCTAGGACCACCCGCTTTACCCAATTTGAAAATCTAAACCAGGATCCCAGGACCTCAATAATAATCATTTATGTAGTTACGACCGTAAAAGTAACTAGCCAGTCAGAAACTATGATGAAAATAGTTTGTCTAGTACCGTTTTACAATTTCTGCTCGTTCTATGCAAGTTCTAACCAAAATTCAAATGTTTTTGATATGGAGACGACTACGGTACCAAAAATATCAAGATAGCTTCTCGAATATTATTTTTTGTCATTTCAGTTTAGAAGCGGTTGAAATGTCAAGAAAATTTTATTGCTGCGTAATATTTGTGAAATTAGTTTTAGGATCTGTTTCAATTTAAGTATCTTGGAGCTATTTTACAAAGATTTATTTAACTACTGTATACAGAAATATATAAATGAATACTGAAAGGGACTACATTTAAAGCCTCTTTTTATCAACATTTATTGTTACAAGTTATTAGTTTTATTAGAAGTTTTACAAGACGGACGCTTGCGACGATTCTTTTGGATATTGTCTATATGATAGGCGACGCGTGTTGCCAGGTGAGTCACACCGCAGTGCTGCGTCATTCGTTTTAGCATTATTTTTGGCGGGTGCACACTATGGCGTGCACAAATATTACAAGTTATTACTATTATACTTTGCGTGATTTTAAAATAACTTTATGACAAGCGACTCGCATCCAACGGATTCCCGCAACCTTCACCAGGTCATCGGTCCACCTAGTTGGAGGTCTTCCAACGCATCGTCTTCCGGTTCGCGGTCGCCACTCCAGAACTTTTCGGCCCCAACGGCCATCCGTTCTGCGAGCAACTGAGGGACCGGTCAATGTGGCGACACTTGGGGGAGGCCTATGTCCAACAGCGGACGTCTTTCGGCTGAAATGATGATGATGATGATGACAAGCAACGACTGCCTATCTGACCTCTCAAATAAATCGGGGTGTCATTTTACCCAGCTCCTTCATAATACGACACCTCTTTTTTTTCGGATGGGAAATCATCAAATGTTTCCTACCACTCTGGGCGGAGCGGGAGGGAGTGTCAGACTTTTACTGACTAAAACCCATTCATGTTCCTTCCTCGCCCTTTCTGTTCCAGGGCCACGGTATCTATTTCGAACAGTCCCGCAGCCCTGGTAGGCATCGGCTCTTGCGGAGTCCTTCCTTTCTGCTGACATCTCTTAGAGGCGCGCGTGTAACACGAACACGCCGTCGACACGGTTTATCGACACCTCTAAGTTTGATTGTTATATTCTTACTATCTTTTCGACGACTGGTAAAATTAAAAAAAAAAAAACTTTTTCCGGATAGGTAGGGGTCCAGTAAACACAGTGATGAACGGGCATCCATCCACGGAGCGACCTTAGCAAGCGACCACATGTTATTACTACCCTTTTTGGCTTTTGCCGCAAACCAGTCTAAAACGTTCTAGGACTTTTTACAATTATTGGATTTTGAGCAGCAGGTATGTCTAATTTCTGTGCGTGTGTGTGCAAATTGTCGAACGCTTGCTGAAAGGCAGCCAACTGTAGACTAATGACATTATAGAACCGCCACTAATCAACCAAACACGTTGGAACAGTACTGATGACCCGAAAAGTGCAGTACAGATGAGCGTGCTCGGACGCTATGGTTCGTTGTGAGGGTAATGAAGTAGGATTGCCTGGAAGTTTAGGTGAGACTACTGCATTGATAGATTGGAACAGGTTGCCAATCTATCAATGCAGGTTAAAAATTGTTACACAATTTAGTAACATTTTTATTAATACTGTGCTTAGTGGGTAGGAGCGAGAGTCTTTCGGACAGCGGTCGGGTTCGGACGTGCCGCATGTGCGCTCCAGCAGTGTCCCTTGCCTCTCGGTGAAACTTTTGTTTAGAAAGCCATTGTGTTCATTTACTACCAGCGACACGGCAAACGCGGACAATAGTGCCATTGATTACATCGCAAAGTGCATTTTCGTTATTTAAATTTCACATATTTTTACAATTAGTGTAAGTGCGCGAATCAATTAGTGTAGACGCGAAAGTGAAGGTGATACAAAGAGGAGAGCATCGATTCAGCGGCCTCGCATTCCCCGTAGACAATCAAAACACAGTGGATAGACCCGGTGAGCCCGTTCTGATTACAGCTTTATTGGAATAATCTCCCGAGGCAACGGATGCGCGGAGCGAGGGATGGGGGGACACATCAACATCTAGCCATCAAGTGCTTATAGTCGCACTCATAGATAGTTGATCAGCGGCCCCACGGCCGCTTGGACAGGTGCCTGCTAATTAATTGCCTGTTTTATCTGTGCACTAGTGTGTAAGTGTAGGTACCTGCAACGCAACGTGTTCCACAAAGGGGGCATCGTGTGTCTGGCGGTCACTTCAGCAACAGTTTTGGCCCGGTGAGTCCCCTGTAGCTCTGATATAGAAATCTGCAAGACAGCGATGGCGCTGAACGAGGGATTGGCGGAGACATCAACAGTCATAACATAACCATCGAATGCTATTGAAAACAACGGACTGGATAGGTAAGTTCGGCACACATGTCAGTCGCGTATGTGTAGGCGTGGTACTAGGTAATGTAATATCAAATAAATACATCTCCCAAATTCATCTCGTTTTTGAGTTATAGGTACCTTCAGACCTTCCAAAAACATTACACAATACCACCGTGGTAACAAAGGGCGAGGCATTTCCCATTTAAAATACGTTAGACCATTGCAGCATCTATTGTTTTCAAACCTCTTTTTTGTTTTGTTTTTGTCATCGTCAGAACAAATCTCAGAATACTCCCGGAGCGTTGCAAGAAACGACCACATCTGTTTACCATAAAACACCGAACACCCACTAGAACAAACAAAACAACACGCTGTTAGACAAAACTTACAAATACATAGAGAGTCACAAAAGTGAGAATGCCAGATGCTAAGAATCTCCAAATCATCCCAACCGCAAAAGATGGCAACTGCTTATACAGAGCGATAGCACATCAAATTAATAAAGTTTATTTTCTTACCCTCGACTATAAAACGGTTCGAAACGCCCTGGCCACGTATGTAGCTGAAAACCGGAACACATTACGTATCAATATAGGTCTGCAAAATGCCCTTATAGACACTCCAGAAATTATAGACACTTCATTACCTCTTGAAGAACAACTTGATATCTACATTAGGCATCAATTCTGCGACAAATTTTGGGGTGGAGAAGATATCCTAATAGCCGCTGCAGAATACTACCTGATCAATGTCTACGTGTACACCGATCTGGACGAACCTCTTATATACAAGCCGGAAGGATTACCAGTCCCTACAAACATTCATCTTCACTATAGAAACTCTCACTACAGTAGTGTTGCTATATTAAACGAGAACGACCTCATTAACTCACAATTAGAAAATAGCTCCCTGCAAGAGCCAGTCCAAACAGCCACGTTAGAATCCTACACGACACCTCACAATAAAAAGACTAAAGTCTCTCACATACCACACCATACACCAGTACCACATACTAGTCCTACACATAGGGACAGCCTCTCTCCTCAACCTACAAGTAACACAGCGTTTCCGAAATCAACCGAATATAATATAGATCTAACGAGTAATACGGCTGTAGATTCCAATCACAGCGAAGTCTATAGCTCGCTGTCCCCATCTCCAAATGACTACCCAGATAGTACCGGATACAGACTAAATACTGCTAAAGGATTAACCATAAAATACCCAGAAAATAACAGAAACTTCGCTTTAGCAACTTGGAACGTCAGGGGAACAGCAACTCAGAATAAGAAGAAATTAATCGATAAAATCCTCAACGGGAAGCAAATTGAGATAGCTTGTCTGCAAGAAACACACTTAAAACAAGGAAGTCACTCGTCAAAGCATTACACATGGCACCTAACAGGATCCAATAACCGTCGTGGTCTAGCCATTCTAATTAGGAAAAACTCAGGTTGGCAAATAAATAACACTCTAACATTTACCAACATTATGGCAGCCACGCTTACCAAAAAGGAGATGAAACCCCTGTACATAATCACGACACACATGCCAAACTCAACATCACAGGCAGTCGGCACATTCAGCAACGTATTACACCTACTTAAAAACCAACCAAAAAGTTCTACTCTTCTATTACTAGGCGACTTCAATGCACATGTAGGGAAATCGGACACTAAGGACTTATTGGAATCAGCAATCAGACCTCAAAACCTTTTCCATAAGGAGTCTAATAGCAGCGGCGAAATTCTTGTTGATATAATCAGAAGTGAACAACTCCGATTAGATACCACATTCGGTAGGAATAGTTGTAAAATCACGTGGAAATCGAACAGGACATCGTCACAAATAGACCACATAATCACGTCGACAAAAAAACCTTTCTTCTTCAACCACATCAGGGGGGAATTTTTTTATGGTATCTCGGACCATAAAATTATTATAGGAGAAATCGACATAAAGCGGTTAGCACAAAGATCACCTGTAAATTATGCCAATACGAATGAACAAGAATTCAAATATAAACTCATAAATTATGAGAAGCTCAAGGATAAAAAAATTAGAGAGAAATACCAAAATAACATCCGAAAAAAATTAAACGAAATACCGAGGTTTTCAAACGAGGAAGAAATTATTCCCTATGATACATTAATTAACCTGATTAAAACTGCAGCGAAAGAAGAATTGACAGGTGAATCAACTAGGTCTGAAAAACGGCAAGATGCATTGAAAGAATTGGAAACAGCGAAATCTTCCTGTCAACTTGACCCTAATAACCTAGCCAAAAAACAAAGACTAAAAATCTGCAGACGCTATCTTCAATCCATAATAAACAAAGAGGAAGACGAGTTATTTGAGGGAGTTCTAGGAAACATCGGCGCTCTTCACCCGTCTCAAAGAATGAAAATCACTTATGACATCTACAGGCGACATAAACAAATAGAAAACAGGAAAACAAAACAGCACTACATCCCTATGTCAAAATGGGAAGAAGAACTAAAGAAAAGCCAAGGCCCGAAAATTGCACTACATTTACACGAGAAAATGGAAGACCTAGAAGAAAATCCCACCAAGGAAGAAATTAGGGATATAATCTCAAGAATGCGCAACGGCACAGCCCCGGGAGTGGACCAAATAGTTACTAATCTTATTAAAGCGGCACCGACGGAAATACTAGACGAACTACACAAACACATATGCTTAGCGTGGAGAGAAAATATTATTCAACCATCATGGACACAAACCGTTCAAGTCCCTATTCCAAAGAAAAAAAAACACCCAAAACAATAAATGACTACAGAAGAATCTCAATCTGTTGCACAATGTATAGAATCTATGCAAGCTTTCTGTTAGATAGACTTGACAACAAAATAGAAGAACTAGGAAACTATCAAGCTGCCTTTTTAAATAATAGGTCAACTGACGATCACATGTTCACTCTCAGAAGAATTCTGGATGAAAACTGGCGTGAGGGCACAAAAACATATGTGATGGCCCTCGACATAGAAAAAGCGTTTGACACAGTCGACCTTAACGCTTTAAAAGATATATTAACGACAAGAACTAATCACACATTAACAAATAGAATTATTAAAGGTTGCATGAATGAATCAACATGTATAAAATGGTTCGGTCAACAAAGCGACTACGTTAATAAAGGAAAAGGGGTGAAACAAGGGTGCCCACTTTCTCCGCGGCTTTTCACTCTGGTAATGGACGATGTCTTAAAAACACATGCAGAAGAAGTAGACAGCTTAGAACTCAACCAAGATTATCAGATTAACCTCCCAGTCATTCTATCGTTTGCCGATGATTTAATCATAGTATCACCAAGCATAAATAATCTTAACGAGATCTTTACGAAAATAAAACCATTATTAGCTTCAGGTTTCGTTTCGTTTCGTTTATGTGTAGGCCACACATAAACGAAACGAAGACACAAATTATTATCCGCGACCCAATACACAATGAACACAGAAATTTTATTTCCCTAGCAGGGACAAACATCGTCCCAACACAAGAAATTTAATATCTCGGCACATATATAACGGCAGGACACAGTAGGAATGATACAGTACACAAACGATGCAAACAAGGTGTACGAAATTCGAAAGCCCTAATACCTCTAATTGAGAAATCCAAAATGGAGTGGCCAATAGTCCGCCTTATATATAAAATGGTTATAGAGCCCACAATCACCTATGGTTTAAAAGCGACTGCACTAACAAAGGCAAACAGGTCAAAACTAAGGCGGTACGAACGTCTAATATTTACGGATATGACTGATATTAAATTCCTGCGACTGTGCTATTTTGGACACATACAAAGACGCAAGCAACCTCACCTTCTCCATGCGGCTGCAAACTATAGAGCAAAAAAACTAAAAGTCGGCCGCCCAATCTACACCTGGAATGATTCCATTAAACAAGACATGACATACTACAACAGAGCTATTTCAGAGTGGACACAGCTAGCAAAGGATAAGCAAGAATTGAAAATTGCAGCGCAAGAAATATTCAAAATGGAGGAAACAGACAGCGAACCAGAGGAAGAGAGCGTGCACCCTGCAGTTTAATAATGAAAACTATAACACTTCTCAGCTAAGGCACAGACAGCCCACCCCCCGAGAACATCAACGCTCAACCCTATTTTTTTAACCCGTCTATCCTAATATCCTATACTGGCTAAAGGCTGCATAGTCGGCTGGTTGTGGTCGGCCGGTTGCGGCTAGCCGATCATCCTCTCCCATCCCAGAGCGTGTCCCTCCTGAACAAAACTTGCACCCCCCGGTGTTATCCAGCTTGCTGGGGACAGGCTTGACCTGGCTGGGACGGTGCCTATCAATCAATCAATCAATACTGTGCTTAGTGGGTAGGAGCGTCAGGGTAGCCCGCGATATTCATTTTTTTTGAAGTTTTTTGCAATTTACAGGCCAGTGGTAGGTCTGGGGTTGCGGGACTGTTCGAAAGAGATACCGCGGCCCCGGAACGTAAAGGGCGAGGAAGGAACATGGATGGGTTTAAGTCAGTAAAAGTCTGACACTCCCGCCCGCTCCGCCCAGAGTGGGAGAAGTCATTTGATGATTTCCCATCCTAAAAAAAAAAAAGGTCAGTGGCAGGTTGTATAAAGTTAAAAATATCGATCGCGAGTGTAAAACGTATGTAGTTACAGAATTATAATTATCAAAGTCATCAATACCACCCTCTAAGTTCATTTATGTCAAGGAACGACATAGGCTTTGAAAAAATCGTTCCTCGACTACCCCAGCTTAACCCTCTTTGAATATCTCACTTTAAATGCAGTTCAACAGTACAACTATTTGAAACGAAGAAGCGGCGCAAGACTCACCAATACCACTTTTTTGACTAATGAGTAATCAAAAGACAAATAATTCGAAGCCGAAACTTATTTATGAATCATTAAAGCACACCTTTTTTTTCTTTTTTCGGGTGGGAAATCATCAAATATCTCCTCTCACTCTGGGCGGAGCGGGAAGGAGTGTCAGACTTTTACTGACTAAATCCCATTCATGTTTCTTCCTCGCCCTTTATGTTCCGTGGCCGCGGTATCTCTTTCGAACGGTCCGGCAGCCCCGGCAGAATAAAACACACCGAAGGGGCAATCTTGGAATCACTCATTGTGGAAATGTATTTAATGAAATTTATCCAGCAATTTCATTCAACTGCCAAATAAAAAAAACGTCCCTTTATCCATCGTAAACAAAACAGACAGTCATTCCAAACACAACTGACGAAGATTTACTTCCACCAAGATGTCCCACGTCCAGATAACGCAGTTTAATCCCATTTTTCAATCTTGGACAATAAATTACACAAATAAATTGTGTCCTGTACCTGTACAAAATAAAGTGGAACTAAAAAAATGGCTTCCTTTGCCGACGGCTAGTTAATTTGTCGACGCCAGCACCACGCCGGTGCCGGTGCCGGATCGTTTAGGGCCGTTTTTAATTGTTGGATGGCTCGGACTTTCTGTATTGTCTGTTCGTTTATAAGTCTGTGGAGGTATTCTGTTGTTTCTTATTTTGTAAGTTCTATGTCATCAAAAAGTTACGTATTTCTTAATAATATCAGGCTAAAATAAACCAGCGCTGAGTGTTTTACACCCAGCATATGCTGAGTTGGCTACCCTTTCGTTATGGGCATGCTCAGCGCAGTTGAGCTGTTTTTAATTAGTTGTTAAGCTGTCTGCTGTTATAATGTATCTGTATGTGCTGCTCTATTGTGTTGTGATGTCCATTAACGAATAAAGGATTATTCTATTCTATTCTTCTATTCTATTCTAAAATGCTCCTTCTGCTGAGACAGAGGGACACTTGGTGCATTCCACTCTGGGAGACAGAGTGGAATCCACCCTCTGGACCCAGTCCAGATTGGTGGATATCATACGTTAGCGGTTTCCTCACCGTATGGAGAGTAGTGGTGCAGAAGAAATCAACTACACGCTTCTGTCTGGGTTTGAACGGACGACCTACAATTCATTATTCAGTGGCGTCAATTTTCAAGAATTTCAAGAATTTCAATTTCAAGAATTTCAAATTTCAAGAAGCTCAGCGCATAATCGTAAAAAAACATTATGTCCCTTACTTTTTGGCTGCGCTGCAGTCAGGTAAAATCTGGTCATCCATCCTTTAACAAGCCGCAGCTTACGCAGCTTAACCTCCACTCTTAACTAAACCACAACCCCTTTCAAACTGACTCCCCAACAAATTGCATTATAAACAATTTCAATAATCCCAGTTATTACGTCACAATAGTACAGTGCGCCACACAATGCGAGCAACATTAACAGCAGCAAACTTTCCATTGTGCGAGCAACAATGCGCGAAACTAATGCTACACCTGTGTCGCTGACTGTACTATGAATAATTTATGCTATTACATTTGAATTCGTTGGTGTTGACTTTAACTTTGTCGTAATTTTATTGTGGAGTTGGGTTTTGGATGGAAATAGGGCTGGTTTTTGGGTTGTATAGGCACTAGGCTTGTGTCTAGAGGGCCTAAACCAAGTGACATTGTATCAGCGATAATGGCGAAATGTATAAAGGGTGCAAAACACCCATAACAAAGCAGTTACGCTCTTGTTCTTCCCGTTGCGATTATATTTTTTGTTCCGTGCTGTACCTTCTAGTTACGGAATTATTGAAGGTCATAAGTTCCAACTTTTTTTTTGAGTACATCTTTTAAATCTTATTTGTTTACTTCAAACTCCGCCATTGTACAACAGGCTAGTTTCCACCATTAATAAATTGTAAATCTATTTAGGTCTATGTTCACCAAAAAGATGACAGTCTGGTTATCTAAAACAGCTGTTTAAAACACTATTTTGTACGGGAACATGTCACAGTGACAGCTGTTTTTAGATAAACAGACCGTTATCTCTTCGATGAACATGGACCTTGGTCCATTAGTTACAGTATTGGAAAATTATTTATATGTATGTTTTGTTTGTGTTAATCAATAACTATTTTCAAAGATAAAACGCATCAAAACTAGAGATTGGGGGCTCGTGACGTCAGAAAAACGAGGCACTAAAAATTATACCAAGGCGTGACGTATCGAAATGTATTCGTCAATGTTGGTTTGCGTAACAAAAGAAAAATACGGGTCACATATTTTATAAACTGTAGACTAATTAGACTTTTTTTGTCAACTACCCTATTTAATGCATTCATCAGCACAATGTTTTGAGTGCGTTATATTGAGTGCTACAATAAACAGTGAATTTTTCAGAATAAAAAAAAGTTGTTTCCCAGCAATCATTTTTGAGCAGTGTTACTTAGTTTGATGTACTGAATGCTTGGTTAACTGAATACAGCTTACATTGAAGTGAAGTAATATTGTTATATTCTAAAAACTGTTATAAATCTCCTTTTGCTTTATAGATATTACTTTGTGCCGGCTATGTAAACTCTTAAGGAAATTACGAGGCGCAAGAAAATATAGACCTTGAATGGTTAGCTAATATATAAAATACTTTTTAAACTTTATTAAAAACTTGAACTCGTAAACATGAAACTTTCTTTGAAAGTCGGTATATTTTAAAACTTAAAGATAGCTAGTTTACGGTGCTTTTAAGGGGATGAGCAGATAGTTTATGGTAATAGGCTAGTGTAGTCAATATTCATTAGAGGGAGGGCTAGGAGGGTCTAGACCGAAGGTATTTTCTAGACTTTTATGGCCTAGACAAGTTTATAACCTAACTTAGGTTAGTTAGCTAATTGTTTTAATGTCAATATCCTAATACGTCTTTTTAAAACTTTCACGATCAGAACACATTATAAAACATAAATGAAAACGGGTATTTATCGCGAATTTTAACTTTAATATAAGCCTGACGTTTCTACCGGATTGCACCAGCTGTGGAATACCGCCACAGCAAAGCGAAAGCGTTCATTCAACTACCCTCACTTGATCTTCACAAATGTTAATTACTTAGGGCCAAATCACACTAGAACAGCACACTATACTAACAGTGTCCGCATACTGAGATGATTTCACTTGACGAGTACCCTTAGTGATCACTGACTGATTCGCAATAAATACCCGTTTCTATAAAGTTTTATAATGTCCTAATACTTTGACAAAAAAACCCAAAAAAATCACAAATGATGCCTACCACCCTCCCTATCCATTCCAACTTATCCAACCTATCTATCACATTGACAGATAAACCACTTGACACTTGATTGGCGTTTCGTTTTTCAAAAGCATTAAATAAATAAATAAATAAATATCGCTGGACATTAACACACAGCGCCACCTAGCGCCACACTAAGCAAAGCTTGTGTCGTGGACACTAGATAGTTGATAAACTACATGTATACTTTTTTGTTTGTAAATACATACTTATTATACATATAAACATCCATGACTCGGAAACAAATGTCCATGCTCATCACACAAACATTGCTCCTACCGGGATTCGAACCCAGGACCCTAAGAACGTAAGGCAGCGTCACTACCACTACGCCATTCGGGTCGTCAAACAAAACAAACATTGACAAAACTTTTCGGTAGCTTATGTCATCTCAACATGTTTTCGATTTTTTCAGTAGCTAACGTTATCGCTTATTTCTATGAGCGCGTTGAGTGCTAAGCATTGGGTCTATTGAGCTTGAAGGTGTTACAGTGTAAACTTGTGTTTTTGACAAAACTTGTGAAAAAACATAACCCTCAATATTTTCTAAACAAGAAGGTTCATAGGTATGGTCTAGTACCAAAATATGATAGCAATGACAGGGAGAACAAGTGCCACGGGCCTATGGACGGTGAGCTATGGGCTAGCTCACCGTCCGTCCGTCTTTTGACGACAGGCCGCGTCGACGGCGGCGCCAGAATGTTCCACGCGCGCCGAGCAAGAGATGTCAGCAAAAAAGAAGCAAGTATTAAGCCTGCCGGGGCTGCGGGACTGTTCAAAAGAGATACCGCGGCCCCGGAATATAAAGGGCGAGGAAGAAACATGGATGGGTTTTTTGTCCGTAAAAGTCTGACACTCCCTCCAGCTCCGCCCAGAGTGGGAGAAGTCATTTGATGATTTCCCATAAAAAAAGAGAAAAAAGGGAGGAAAAGTGCCTTTCGACTTCGTTAAGGGTATTTTACACCCATCAAAATGTTATCAGTATCCAATTCATGAGAACGATAAAAGACCTCAATATAAAGACAGTCCTTATTTTATTATTACCAGTAACTACATACAAGAGACTATACAGGCAACTCAAAGGTAACTCATTTACCTAACATAAAACTAATCTAGCTTAATCCTCAATAAATAAACTTTCCATAACAACGCACTAACCTACAGTTAGTTTTAACCACAGGTTATTGTTCAAGCAACAGTTACGAGCAACCAGTAATGGTAACCGTTAACTACTTTAATATGCTCTCGATGTACTTTCAACGAGTTTTTATATTGTGGCCTTTTAGTTTAGCAGGTTTTATGAGTTGTGTTGTTTTTATTACATACTAGCGGACGTCACACGGTTTCACCCGCCTAGTTCAAATTCCCGTGGGAGTACGGGGATAAAATGTAGCCTATGTTACTCAAGGTAAATGTAGCTATCCAATGGTGAAAGAATTTTTAAAATCGGCACAGTAGTTTATGAGTTTATTCATTACAAACAAATCCGCAAAAATACAATTTTTTCCTCTTTATAAGATTAGTGTAGAAGTGTAGTTGTGGTAGGGGGATTTAATATGTGATGTGAAGGAGTGAGGAAAATCTTTTGAGGAAAGTTTTCAGTGCGAATGTGGATGGGTATAAAAGTAGAGGAAGACTACTAGGGGAATTTTTAAAGCAGGGCATTAGAGCATAGACAAATTGACATTGTATCAGCAACCGTGGTAAAGGCAAAATTTCAGCTTGATAGGCGTAATTTCATCATGTATATGTATAGTAGCTTGCCTCGTCGGATCGCAGTCGCGGCTGTTGAGCAAGAGGACCTGGGTTCGATTCCCGGGTCGAGCAAATTATTATATAGTTTTTCATAGGGAATTTCTCAGTGGCAGCCACAGATTCTGAATTTGTGCCGGGTTGATGGTAATATGCTAACCCCTTATTACATAACATGGGACTTAAACATAACTGACGCAATGTGGGTAACGATGATAATGGCTTCGGGGATCAACGCCGTGATGTTATGTACGAATATGTAGTACTAGTAGTTCCTTAAAATTTACCATTACCATCAGAACTACCAATATTATTCTATGTTAGCACATTAATAAACTCAAGCGCTGTCTATACCTAATTTTCTCGCCTAACCAACCAATTACAGCCCTCCAAACTAGAATCTAAAATGGCTCCCCGCTCGTAATCCAAGATGGCGTCGCTGTATCCAGGATGGGCAGGTGTTCCGCGCGTTCGCTAGACCGCACGATCGCTCTCACTGACATCATAGTTTGTTAGCGGCCGCAGACAAACACGCTTCTTATGGTTTAGGAGGTAAGCTGGGCTAACAATTGGCTTAATTTTTTAAAGTTATTTTACTGAGGGACTTTGAGTCCTTTGGCTTAAATTTATGTTTCTTTAGAAAAATTCTTGTGATGTATGTCAACAAATACTGCAACTTAGTTTTGAAGCTTTATGCAGTTGTAGTGCTACGGGAGCTACGCCGTAGCAGGGTGACGTGCTACACCGTAGCAAGGTGACGGGCTACGTCGTAACATGGCGACGAGCTACGCCGTAGCAACACGCCGCGCTACGGCGTAGCAGTCGTAGTCTAGTCTAGTCATTTAGTTGTACTTCTGTGTGTTGTGCTATGTCTTTTGTGTGCACTAAATAAATTATTTATCTATCTATCTATCTACTATCAAACCAACTAAACTATGTTATGCTATTTTTGCTCTTACTTGTGTGTTATCATAGTGATAACTATCACTTGCTTCGGTGAAGGAAAACATCGTGAGGAAGCCAGTATGTCTGAGATATATTTCTTGACGGCATGTAAACCAAAGTCAGATGCATGAAAACTCTGACACCAGCCCGCGTAGCATGACCACCGTAGACACGACAGAGAGTCGACAAATCTTTTGTTCATCTGTCATTTTGTCGATTCAATGACAGATGAAAAAAAGATTTGTCTAGTCTCTCTCGTTTCTCCGGTGATTATGCTAGGTGGGCAGATTAGGCGCTAACCACGAGATAAAGAAGAAAAGAGTCATAACTTTCACAATCAGAACAAAATTTACTGTCTCAATTTAATACCATGACGTAGCAATCAAAATACTCCTCTTCAAAACTGAACTTTACGAACAAAATCTCCTTTCTCTCCTACCTACCTTGCACAACACATACATACTACATAAATCCCGCTGCTCTGCCCATCATTCAGCTCAGCACACAGTTTGTTACATCGCCGCAGACACACGCTTACATCACCCGCCTTGCGGCTTTGTTTATGTTTGTGACGTTTTCACGAGGGGTTTAAATTGTTAGGCTAGAAATTAGGTGGGAAAAAAATTAAAAAAAACGACCCAAAAGCGAGTTGGCTTGCGCACCGAGGGTTCCGAACAAACTTTTTAAAGGACAAACTTAACTTTGCTGTTCGATTGCGTGAAACAGCTATTGCACCAACATTTTTGGTACTTACAAGTTTTTGCGAAAATCTAAATTTGGTCATACATTTTTATCGTGTTGACTCAGGACCTTGATTTTTATACACCTAATAGGGATACTTTAGTATCTAGTATAGATTTCAACTGGCTAGTTTTACTTGTTCCTGAGAAAATGTGTGACAGACGGACGGATGGACAAGAAAGTGATCTTATAAGGGTTCCTTTTGAGGTACGAAACCATTATTTAGGCAAACATTATTAAAGCATTTTCTTTCATATTTAAAAAAAGAACGTATAGTTGGTGCCAGATAAAATCGCAATAGCGTTCATTGATCCACCTTTATTTATTAAAGTTCTTAAGGGGCCGGCGGAGCATGCGTTTAACATATTGTATACCCATATAATATGAAAATCAAAGAAATTCTTAAGGTATTGTGTATATATTTCGATTGTATTATAGAATTTCTATGTTCCCAAATAAATATTTTGAAAGGACCATGATATAAAGACGAGTTATGAGGAATTTAAAATTTCTATATAAAATTTATTTTTCTCTTATCTCTTGTAATCGGTATACATTCAAAATATGTGTTTGGGGACTTATATATTCTGTAATCCAATCAAAATAAATACACCCTACCTTAAGAGTTTGTTTGATTTACAAATTATTTTGGTAAGTATTACGTTTTTATGAAACTCGCATGCTCCGCAAGCCTCTTAAATTTGAAATCCAAAAATAAGCTATTCATAAACTTATATTGTCACTTACGGGATATCTTCCGTGATTATTTGTTGTTTTGAGCTCCCGATATTTCGACGCTGTTGCAAGCGCCATGATCACGGAAGATATCCCGTAAGTGACAATATAAGTTTAGTTTTAAACCGTGAAAGCTTAAAACAGTGTTTAAGCTATTCATGTTTTTTTTCTGTTGGTTGGTACGAAGAGATTAGGGAAAGGGCAATGACCGCTTTTGCGATCTTATGTGACAGCAACTTATAGCTCGCTTGATTGAGATTTTGTATGATACGATTGGTACATTTTTGTAAAAAGGTCTGTAAATTGTATTTTAATACAAGAGGATTTCAGTATTCCTAAAAAAAAGCACCTAAACTAACTCTGATTGCCTCGTTGGTCAAGTGGTCATAAGCGCGACTGCCGAGCATAAGGTCCAGGGTTCGATTCCCGGGTTGAGCAAAGAGCTATCGGGTTTTTCTGTCAGGAATTTATCAGTAGTAGCCACACAATTTTACTACATCCTCTTAATACTACATTGTATGCAAATAAAAAAACTTACTTACTTTTAAATTCAATATTACGAAGCCGAGGGCAAAACAACATGTGTTGAAATATCTTATGTTAAGTACACAGTAGATGTTATTGTACTTTTGAATATTGCAACCGAGTTTGCAATACCAATTTATTGAATTGGACCAGTCAACATTGTACGAGTATAACTAGATATTTCAATTCGACAGATTTCAATTGATATAAATATTCGCTCCAATAATTTCCTTGAAATGGACTATTCTGTTTACCTACATAGTATTATGGATGTATAAATTTTGTTGTTAGTTGTAACTTGATACAGATAGGTAAAAAAAAAAAACAATAAACTACCGTCATTAGACCTATTATCAACTGCGGGGATGTATATCAAGATTCTGTATTACTACATAAATTATAAAACAAAGTCTCTCGTCTCGTCTGTCTGTCGATAAACTCAAAAACTATTACACCGGTTTTCATGGTGCTTTCATCAATGGAAAAACTGGTTATCGAAGAAGGTATTCCTTATCTGTCGGGCATCAGCTAGTGACTATTAAATTGTATGCAAAAACTGATATCACGGCTTCTATGTCATGAGCAGCGATGGCCCAGTGGTGGCGGCCCCGACTTACGAACAGTAAGTCGTGGGTTCAAACCCAGGCAGGCGCATTACGTTGTGTAATTTAGTTCATCACCACTGCTCTCAAAAACGGTGAAGGAAAACATCGTGAGGAAACCGGCATGTCCTAGAACCAAAAATTCAAAGACATGCGACATCTACCAACCCGCACTGGGCCCGCGCGGTGGATTATAGCCCATACGCAAAATACACAATTTGATGTGGAGTTGCGGACAAAACAAAACAATACAATTATGTCGTTGAATTTTTAATTTCAGAAAACATAGTTTCCTTCACCAAGTCCCACCTCATCAAACTGCACAGAATCATAATTACAATTAATAAATACCCCAGTTACAACTAATTACAACTTTACCCAAATAAAACAAAATACCTCACTTTGCTACAATGTAAACAAAACAACATAAGCCTATAATAATACAACCAGTATGACATAATCGGAAACAATCGGGTTTCTCCGTGAACGTTCGTGTGCTTTCGTGAGCCTTCGGGCGATTTCGTACCCTCACCGGAACGGAACGGCGCCGTTCAAGAAAACTATTGGCCTTATGTTGAGATGGGGTTGCCAGCTTTCGAGTTTTGGTGCATTGCTGGGTATTATTTAAGGTGAACTACTTGTGATTTCGTTTAATTAGCCTGTAACGTTCCCACCGCTGGGACGCAGGCCTCTTTTATGTGAGAGGGAGTGGGCTATATTCCTCACACATGCCCTGTGCTCTGATGATTCTGATTCTAATTAAGCCCCTTCGTACACAAGGCAACAAAAAGATTTTTGTTGCCTTGTGTACGAAGGGGCTAAGACTTTATGCATTTAAGTCGACCGACCGACATTTAAGTAGACCGAGTCTAGACGACTCGAATGGCGTAGTGGTAGTGAGGCTGCCTTACGTTCATAGGGTCCTGGGTTCGAATCCCGGTAGGAGCAAATGTTTGTGTGATGAGCATGGACATTTGTTTCCGAGTCATGGATGTTTATATATGTATAATAAGTATGTATTTACAAACAAAAAAGTATTTATGTAGTATATCCACTATCTGGTGTCCACGACACAAGCCTTGCTTAGTGTGGCACTAGATGGCGCTGTGTGTTAATGTCCAGCGATATTTATTTATTTAAAATCATTTTCATTTAGACTTATTGGCACAAAGTGTTTTATTTTTACAAACAATCCTCGTTAAACTTAAATGAAATAAAATATTTTATCTCGCAGCTGCAACCACTGGGATAAAAAATGTCAAAATTCCCACAATTCTATAAAAACCAAAGTAAAGAACAATTACACGCCATCCTTTCCGGGGTAATTTTAAATTCAGAGTTGGCAACAATGCTTTTTTTAACAAAAGGTGAATGTCGGGGAGTCCATTTGTGGGCCGCGATGAACTTTATAATGTCTTTAGGAGTTGTAATATGAGGGTAGGAATCATTCTTTAATGTCAGTTATGGTTTTTACAGCATTAAAAGATTTTTCTTTCAAGGTTAAGCAAAGTTTGAATGGGTCAGGCAATCTTTGTTGAGGACTCTGAATTATTCTTTTAAAGTAATGTCTGCCTTTGTTGACTTTTGGGTAATTTCCTTGTTATTTGACAACGTTGGTTTAAAAGAAGACGTAGTTACAAATTTTTAGAAGCTCGGATGTTTTTGTTGGTAATGTTAGGAGAATTAGTAACCAAGGGGTATCATATTACCTAGTACTAACTGGAATGTGGAGGGCAAATAGGCAGTCGCTCCATGCAAAATACTGGTATTCAGCTGCATCCGGATGGACTGGAAGCTGACACCAACATAGTTGGGAGAAGGCTAGGTAGATGATGTTGGGAAAATGAGTGAAAGGCGACTAACAAAGGTATAGACTAAGCAGATGTGTGCAGCAAAGCCGGGAACGGACGCTCTTGAAGGACATAAAGGGTGTAAAACACCTCTTAACGAAGCCGAAAGGCACTTGTTTTCCTCCTCATTGCGATCATTTTTTTGTTTTACACCATACCTGGGAACCTTCTAGTTACGGAGATATTGGGGGTCAAAGTTCCAAATTTTTGACAAGTTTTTTTTTTAAATACAACTTTTTATTGTAAGATTTTTAATTTAAACACCTCCACGACCCCCGTACTACTCAACCCACCCATCAGCACAATGTTTTAGGTGCGTTACATTGAGTTCTACCACAAAACATGATTTTTCACCCCAAAAAAAAGTTGTTTCCCAGCATTTTTTACGTAAAGTAACTTAGTTTGATGTACAGAATGCTTGGTTAACGGCTTTGTGATGAGGTGGTTTACATCCTATATTATACCTTCATCTGTTAGCGAAGTTAGAAGTAGACCCAATTCGGTCTGCCTTCACAGACGATACGGATACGATAAACTGACTGTATTGGTCATGTTTTTCAGAACATTCTTGTACGTAACAGATAGTTTAGATGTCATGTGGTGTTACTAAAATGGATGTTTCATTAATTACTGGACACAAACCTATTCGGGAATGGGAGGCAATATGCATAGAAACCGCAGTAAACAGAATGGGCTGATGACCGCAAGGCAATCCTCTCGGTGCGATTACTGTTGTACGTCATTGAAAATTGGTTAGTACAGCCAGACCAAAAACCAACATTTTGTCAGGAATATAACATCATACCTGTTAATCCTGAAGAGACAGACAGAGGTGTATCTAAATCTAATAGTACGCCAACGTTTCGTCATTTACGTTTAAGTTTTGCCATTAATCAGGCACAAATCGAGACTGTCTGCTACTGAGAAATTATTAAGCGAAATATCCAGTAACACTTAACTAACCTGGTAAGTCCCACTAATCCGTATTTGCTTACCAATATTGGAAATGCGATAATAACAACGCCTGTCTTGTCTACCTGAGCTGTCTGTTCCCGTGGGATAATATTGCAAATAAAATCAAACGAAAACAAAAGTGCACCTCCACCTATATCCCTACCTCCCCCAAAACAAATAAAAGTGCGTAAAGACAGATTAATAGTTCACTCACATATTGGCTAACCACAGTTTTATGGAAAACACTAAAATAGTATTACGAGCAGAAATAATTTCCTTGATCCATAGGATTTTTATACCATAGCGGTTTATGGCATTTTTCTCGTTAAAACTAAATCTTAATGTCCGCAAAACGTGGGATGTGTGGTAAAACTACTGTTATTCCCTTTTTATGTTCTTATGGGATATGGTCACAGTAGTGTTTTGTGGTTGTGTGGGGATGTGAGACTTTTGGACAAAGGTTTTAATGTAAAATGTGTACTATAAGCCTATTGTTTATTTAAGGATGTATGTCACCTGATGTGAATTTGATTCACGCAAGATGTCAACGGACTCTTCAGGCATCTATCTGATTTGAAACGTTTTTTTTATCACCAATGGGTCAAGCAGAGTTATACTTAATAGTACATCTACATTTCGCCAGTTATGTTTAAGAGACCTGGCCCAACATAACGTGAAATTGCGAGTTTTACTCGTTGAAATTATATGTTTTCCGTTCGTTGCTTGAAATAACAATAACTTCATCATTCTTCGGATGCACGTTTAGGCAAAAACTCACGGAAACGTGATTTCGTGATTTTGGACCTCTAATTTGTAAATTCTATTGAATATCACCCAACCCAACCCAACTCTGAGTTAAGCTCGCCTTTGCACATAAGCTATATTATTGTAAATAATATGTTTATTTGTTGTTTTGTGTGCAATGAAGAATAAGAATGAGAATATCATCATCATCATCATCATCATTTCAGCCGAAAGACGTCCACTGCTGGACATAAGCCTCCCGCATCCAACGGATTCCCGCAACCTTCACCAGGTCATCGGTCCACCTAGTGGGAGGTCTTCCAACGCATCGTCTTCCAGTTCGCGGTCGCCACTCCAGAACTTTTTGGCCCCATCGACCATCCGGTCTGCGAGCAATGTGACCTGCCCACTGCCACTTAAGCCTTTTGATAAGGCCCATTGCATAAGAATATATAGACAATCAACATTTTATTCGTCTTACAAAAATCAGATACTTTCTCTATAATGGAATACTTTTACTTTCAGAT
Source organism: Xestia ashworthii (assembly GCA_950022955.1). Taxonomy (NCBI): domain Eukaryota; kingdom Metazoa; phylum Arthropoda; class Insecta; order Lepidoptera; family Noctuidae; genus Xestia; species Xestia ashworthii. The sequence goes on from OX465572.1 coordinate 15,651,708, forward strand.
GAAATCGTTATTTATATGCATTTTTAATAAGTTATACAATTAGCGTAACACCTAAATGTAAAAGGGCTCTTAAGTCTCATGTGATTAGGGGCCAGCCTATTGCCATTAAGGGCACAAATCCAGTCTCCATGGATTTTATCGAGAAATTCGTGATGGAATAACAATTTGCCCGACCCAGAAATCGAACCCACGACCTAATGCTTAGCAGTCCCATCTTGCAACCACTAGAGGAACGAGACAGTTATTTCGTATCTTCAGAATATCCTATCATATCCAGCTATAATTGACAATTTAAGTCGTGAATACACAACTACCCGCACACATTAATTAGTCAGAACACAAAGACATGGCTCCTCAGTTTATGACGTCCTAAATCGAGCTTCGTGTGCTGCTACAGCTTGAAATATTTAAGCTTTATAAACGTTGAGCTGCTCATAAACGGTTAACCGGATCGACCTGGCTTAAGGGAGGGGTTGTTTGAAGCTGTCTATTGTCGAAATGGTACCGTTTTAATTTATGAAAGAGTTATTGTTTCAGTTTGAAGGAAGGAATTTTTTGAGCAGAATCTAGCTTAGTGCGTAGGTTATTTACGAACTGTTTGCATTACGCATTGCAGTATGATGATCATACGATTTCTAATTTGTTCGTAGTTGGCGTAGGTATTGTCTTCGTCTTCAATAGGTACACCTCTACAAACCGATCTCAAGACATTATCTATCCTCTTATATTCTTCATCATAACTTCCTCAAATACAACTACAAGTATCTCATCTCACCAATTCTGCCACCCATCACAAGATAGGTATAAGCTAAACTGATAAATTACTTACCCCATAACACTTACCCTTAAACAGTGCTATCGCCATGTCTCGTAAAGGGAAGCTGTCATCCCTTATGGAAATATAAAATCAAGTAGTTTTGAGCCAAGGGTGATACTCTTTATGACTCCATAACCTGAAGACATTGCTTTCACCTATCAAGGAAATCTCAACTCTGTGTTTGACTGTTGATGGTTTAATTTTGAATGAGGTGTTTCCATGTAAGATGATTGGCTTTATTAATTCAAACTCTGTTATTAGGGTGATAAAGTTGATAATTGAGTGTGAGGTTAGGGAAACTGAAATCGTATGCGGTTACATTATGTAGGGTACTTTTGATTTGTGGTAACTTGTCAGTATGTTTCGTTATTTATTATATTTTCATGATATTTCTTTACATGCTCGTTTATTACATAACGTTATTTTTGGGGATCCGTATAACGCATGATGAATAACTTAACGTAAATATTTTATTAGGAAAATACTCAAAGTTCCTGTGATAACTTATAGATGAATGACGGAGCGTGCATTTTATTGCATATTTCTGAGAAAGCGGCCAAGTACTTGTGAGCCTAGTACTTTTTTTCTGTCGCCGAAAAAAATTACTGTTTTTTGTTGTGTGAATCAGTGATTGGGTTCACATATTTTTATCAAGGGGACTACAGGATCTAAATTAGCAACTCTATTTGTGGTGGTTCAAACTTCGCTTGAAATACTGTTAGAATAAATTTCTAATCAGCTTGCACTACAAAGTGATTGTTACGTCAGACACTGCGGCCCGAATAGTGCGAAATGAGTGGTTTCGATCGATTTACAAAAAATCTATTGATTGGACTAAAAAGTAAAACACTATAATGCTAAAATGTTGCTTGTAGATTTATTTGCCAAAAAATCGGAATGATCTTATGTATTTTATCATGGTTTTTACTCGTTAAAAGAAATTTTTCGTGATTTTTTTTATCGATTATAATTAATTGTATTATGATTTTAAAACACTATCATACTAGCATGTGTCCTGAGAATGTCATATAATTTTCTGGTTTTGTTTATTGCAGTGAATCGTATACTTTCAGGTATTATAAAACTCGCGTTTAGCTCTTGTAGTCGGTTCTAAATGAAGTCATTGTTAGAGTGTAAGGCTCAACGCACACCTAAAAGCACTGTACGGGTTCAGAAAGCCCCTCAATTCAAACTGTTCACCACAATTTCTTGTATGCAACTTTTAAAACGTGTTAACGAATATAATATTTTGGAAGCCATACTATGGCTGCGGGACTGTTCGAAAGAGATACCGTGGCCCTGGAACACAAAAGGCTAAGAAGGAACACGGATGAGTTTTAGTCAGTAAAAGACATTTGATGATTTCCCATACGATAAAAAGCCATACCATTACGAATTAGGTCTCAAAGTAAAAACAGTTTTTTGGTAAGCACCTATGAGACTAAAAATGTTGGTGGCTACCGTTTTTATGTAAACATTGCAATTGGAATGTGATAAAAACATACAATTTGAATGTACCTAACATTTGATCGCAATAGACTGATCACCACTACAGTACCCAAAAACCCCAAATGTCATCATAAAAATGTCTGCCACCATTACATTTCCCATAACTACACCTTCCGAGCCAGGGGTTATTTATGGGCCCCATAAAACCATATGTAAACGACGGTCACCCATCCACGGAGCAACCTCGACAAGTGTAGTTTAAACTTCGATCGTTCGATTCGGCTGTTTTTGTTTAGACTCACGTGCAATGTTCAGTAATTACATATCAATATAGGGTGACTGGTAATTAGGTCCATGTTCACCGAAATAATAACAGTCTGATTATCTAAAATCAGCTGTCACTGCGACATATTACCATACAAAAATGTGTTTTAAACAGTTGTTTTAGATAATCAGACTGTCATCTTTTTGATAAACATGGACCTTAGTGTACGATACTTAAACACGTGATTGTGCTCATGATAACAAACAACTTTTATTAAGGGACCAACCCTGAAATCGCGAAAAAAATCAGCTGTTCAGTCTGCATGGTACATTTATGTTCGCCTAATGTACTGAACAGTTGATTTTTTTCGCGGTTTCGGCTTTGGTCCCATAGTAAAAGTTGTTTGTTATCATGAGCACAATCACGTGTTTAAGTATCGTACACTAATTACCAGTCACCCTATACATATAATAAGTTCAGTCTTGCTACTACACTACTTGCTTGACTGTACCTATCGTTGGTTTTGTGGTAGAAAGCGCGACTACTGAGCGTAAGGTCCTGGGTTCGATTACCAGATCGGGCTCGGTCATTGTTATTGAGTTTATCAATCTTCTCAGTAGCATCTCTTTTTTTTTCGTTTGAGAAATCATCAAATGATTCCTCCCGCTCTGGGCGTAGCGGAGGGTCTAGAATTTTACTGACCAAAACCCTTCAATGTTCCTTCCTAGCCCTCTATGTTTCGGGGTCACGGTATCTTTTTCGAACAGTCCCGCAGCCCCGGACTCAGTAGCGGCCCCTCCAGTGGCTCGCTCCTTATGACATGCGAAATGTGGGTGACTATAATTAAGTACACCTTTGCCTAACCGTTCGGAGATTGCATGCGTCATGTTAAGTTGATGTTTTTTTGCTACTACATCCAACAGCATGTCATCATAAAAATGTCAGCCACCATAACATTTCCCATAAGTACCCGAACACGGGGGTGATACCTCAGCCACCTCCCAGACAGAGGTTATTTATGGGGCCCATAAAACCAGCCGTAAAGCATGGTAATGAGATAGTGCAAGTTTGCACCCCTATCTTTGAACATAGTTTACGATACCAACTGGTGCATTTTAGAGGTGCTATTTATGTATAGTTTTCAATAATAACAGCCGCTCGGGTCAATTTTTAGGTAAAGCCGTGCTTGCCTAGGTTGGTCTGTGGATGGGTGACCACCATTACATACCGAGTTTCCTTCGTGCCTCGGAAAGCACGTTAAGCAGTTGGTCCCGGCTGTCATTTGTCCATCTTTGACAGTCGTTACAGATAGTCAGTGGCCCAAAAAGTCTGACGACCAGTCTACCCAAGTGGTATCGTATTTCCCAGTATTAACTGGGTTGAGGACTTCAAATAGGCATTCAGCTGCATTCAGTTAGACTGGAAGACAACCAGAACATAGGGAAAAGGCTAGGCATATAGATTTATGTATGGTTTTCAAAAATAATCATGAGTGATAGTTTTCAGTGGACTCTGAATTCAAATCGATACGTAATAAAACGTGACAATATATTAACTAAATCAGTGATTGCCTAGTGGTGTGACATTCGGACTGCCCAGTCATAGGTCACAAGTTCGAATACAAGATACACACTATACGATGGATACGCGTATTGTATGATAATCACTTGCTTCGGTGAAGAAAATATCGTGAGGAATCTAGCATGTCTGAGAGATATTTCTCGACGTCTTGTAAAGCCAAGTCAGGCCCATGGGCGGCATAAAGCCTATGACACAAGGTTAGGCACTAGACACAGAAGGCAACTCATCTGTAAACATTAATTCCATCATCATCTGTTTAGATTTTTCATAGCAACTGCTTCCAGTTTAACCGGATGCAGCTGAATATCAGTATTTTACATGGAGCGACTGCTTATCTGACCTCCACAACCAAGTTAGTACTGGGTAATACGACACCGCTTGGTAAGACTGTTATCAGACTATCGGGGCACTGACTACCTTTAACAGTAAACTCTAAAGTGACTATAGTATGTATATTTGAACTTTAGACCTAATACCTAATTGACATTTGGGCCAGTTTTCAACGCTTCCACACACTTCATGTTGTTACATAACTTAACATCACGACTGTTATCCCCAGACGGTTTTCCAGAGATGAGGTGTATAGTAAACCCACGTTTCGCCAGTAATGTTTAAGTCCTGTGTGATAGGGGATGAGCCAATTGCCATCAACCAGGCGCAGATCCGGACTCCGTGACTGCTACTGAGAAATTCCTGATTGAAAAACCTAATAACCCAATAACTCGACTTGGGAATCGAACCCAGGAGCTTATGCTCAGCAGTCGTGGTTGACCTCTACATCAACGAGGCAGTCGACTTCATGTTGCTGTAGTTAAATGAAATTAAATGTAATTAAATTATTTATTTCAGACTATGCATACATTAATTATTGATACAAGTCCATATTATGTTAGTTGGTAGACACTTATAAATAGCTATGTTAGTAAAATTAAAATAATTATTGGAAAGCTTAACTTTAGCTGTCCACTCTGTCCGACACCACGCTTAGAAACGTGTTGGAGCTATCCTTTATTTACTAAGCTTGACGTTAACGTCACTTGAAAAGTACATACATTACTAACAGAATGTTTAGAATACGGCAGGAGGACGCATATTCCGAGCTAAAAGCTATAAAAGCTGGTGTACCTCAAGGAAGTGTGCTAGGCCCAATTTTGTACTTGTTATACACATGTGACATCCCAGAACTGGAAAACAACACCATTGCGACCTTTGCAGATGATACTGCAATTATGGCTACCGGATCAAGCCACAGAGAAGCAGTAGAAAAAGTTCAACTAGCTGTGAACAAAGTTTATGACTGGACACAAAAATGGAAGATCAAACTGAATGAGTCAAAATCAATTCACATTGACTTTACAAACAAACACTTGGACTATCACCCAATCTACATAAATGGTTCGCAAGTACCTTATGCTAATACAGCCAAATACCTTGGCATTACTCTCGACGCCAAGTTGCGTTGGAAAGCTCATGTCAAAAAGAAAAGACAGGAACTCGATATACGATATAAAAGTATGTATTGGTTACTCGGAAGGAAATCTTGTCTATCAATACATAATAAAATAACCCTATACAAGCATATTCTGATGCCAATCTGGACGTATGGCATCCAACTTTGGGGCTGTACTAAACAAAGCAACGTCAAAATAATCCAGCAATTCCAAAATAAAGTACTTAGGGATGCTGTCAATGCACCCTGGTACATAAGAAATGACGACCTTCATCGTGACCTTAAAATGGAATTCGTCACCACCATTATCCAAAAATTTGCTGAAGCCCACGAACACAGACTCCATCGACACGTGAATGTTGAGGCAATCCAGCTGCTAGACAACACAGACTTAGTGCGTAGGCTAAAAAGAACTAAACCTTTTGAATTAGTGTAGTGTACAAAGTGAATGAGTAATAGTAACAATGTTGTGCTATACATAATAACACATGAACATAGTGTTTTATAAATTATATTAGACTCTAAGAAAGTGCTACGGACTTGTGTAAAAGTGCAAATGAACACTATTCTTAGTTTTAACATATTCTATCACGTAACATATTAAGTTAGAGTTAAATTACTTATTAGTCTTTTAGGCTAGATCGTAATTTTTTTTATTAATTATTAAGAATTTTGTTCTTAGTAATAAAGCACAAAAAAAAAAAAAAACTTGAAAAGTAGTCGAGTCCATATGAGAACCCTGCCTTCTCCCCTTCCTATATTTATAAAAAATCATAACTACATACATAATCAAATATTCCACAAACTCATTTCAGTTTTCCGTTTCATTACCGCACATACGGATTCCTAAAATGAGTGTGAGATCGTAAACATTTTACTGCTGGCGTTGAACGTGACATTCTTCACGTTACTGACCGCTGAAGCTGAGTCAGTCGATGTGCGTAATTGAATATGTACCGAATGTTGGTGACGTAAGCAGCCTATAAAGTTCCCACTGCTGGGACATAGACCTAATCTCTCTCTATCCACCACGTGGGCCCAGGGCGGATAACATAACATGTGAAAAAACATGTGGGGCGGTCTTCGGGGACTACTACAGAACTGAAAACTCGTAGCTGATCCGTAGTGGATCGGCTACAAGTGCTGCGAAGCTCATACTTGCATGTGAGCAACTCGTCTCACATGCCAGTTAATGATCGATGATTCCATTATTTTTTTTCATACAAAAATTCCTCAAAGCGCCTAAATATGTTTTCATTAAAAAAAAAAAATGTTTGTTGTTTAGTTAACAAACAACCTTTCGGAATATATTCTCTAAAGATTGAGGAGAAACTGCATAAGAATTCATGGACTAACGAAATCTTGATGGAAAAACTAAATATTATAACTTTAGCGAACTTGGAAATCGAACCCAGACCGATTAACTTCATTGTTTCACACAATGAAGTTACCATTTTTTTTAACCACGTACCTCCTTTGATTTTAGAGGGACTCTCATGACAAAGGAAGATTTAAAAGTCAACGATTCTGGAACTTATAGAGAAACCGTATCTCTTAAACTATGGTAATCTCATAAATAGAACCAAATCTTGAAATTTATCTCATTCACCCAAACATATATTAAACTCCAATTCAAATCGCCTCAAATTCAAATTAACGGCTCCCAATCTTCGGTTGTGGACATTATCTAAATTGCCGGCTCATATCCGGCCAGAATTATGATTGATGACGTCACATCCTTCCAATCCTTCGCCCGGGGAGGCTGTGGTCCTTTGCGATGATTGGATGGACGTAAAATGTCCTCGTGGGTTTGAGAAATAAAAATATTATGGCCCATTTTTAAAAGGGTGTCAAAATGTCTCTAGCTATTTAAAGATTGTGTTATTTAACCAAATCGAGAAATGTTTCGGATACTGTTATTCTTTGTTTCTGTTAGTCGATGTTTGTGGTTTCTGTTAGCCATTCCAATATACAGTTTTTATTTTTTAAATCGGTGCATTATTTCTAATTAAACTTTAAATCGAATTCAAAACAGGAGATTTAGTGTTTTACTTTGTTAAAACAGTTCAGTAAAACCCTATTTGTGTTTTTGGGGGCTATTTGGTATCATAAATCTCAAATGTTATTCGGTTTTTCCATCAAGTATTTCTCAGTAGTAGTCTATCAAAGTGTTGCTAGAGTTTGTTAAAGAACTTCTACTATACCCTAACCAACACTAACCAACACTAACCAACAGTTATCGATATATTAGTTCAAAATTCTGGGTCGTCCCAAATAGCCCCTAAAACCCAAGTGGCCCCGTTTTAAGGTACTTTAAAATATTGTTGATGAAAATGCGTCTTTCGGTTCATTCTGACCAGCTTAAGTCGCACATAATCATTTAAATGATTTTCCTTTTTTTTTAATAATTTACATGTCATAACCCAATAAGATACAGAAATCATTCCACAAGAACAAGCAGGTTATTCCCAATCTAAATCCATTGCAAACTTCCTTAAATGTAAGAGGCAGAAAAATATAAAAGTGATACAAAACACGATTGTTGGCCAAAAGCCCAGATAAAAATAGGAATAAAGGATAATCCCGGCTAAGCCAGGGAAACTTCGCCAGTAAACGGTATTAGCTTAAAATTTTATTTTCTTAAAACATTACTGGGAATGACGATAAATATCATTCTTTGCTTGTTTTTGCTTAGGGCTAAGTTGGGGTTTTACGGTTTTGTTTAACATGAGCCTGCAGTTTTAGAAAAGGTCATTACCGATAAGATGTTTTCTGGCATTCTAAATCATCATCTGGCTAGACTTTTTCCAATAATATGTTGAAATGAAATGAAAAAAAAAATAATAAAAAAAAAAATGAAATGAAATGAAATGAATTTTTTATTTATTTGCCAGAATATAGGTGCTTACAATACATGGTAAAATAATTTTAGTCTCACTATATTCGACTTATCAGTCGTGCAAATATTTCTAGCAGGTACATGCAATAATTGGTTATACACATCATAGTCATAATAGAATTTACAATCTTGCTTCGTTAATATTAATTAGGAACATTAAAATCAATATGTTACTTAGATTTATGAAAAATGTCTACAATTTTAATTTAAATAAGTCATCACTAATTTATACATCAAGTCTGCTTAAAATTTAAATAATCATCTATTGAATAAAAACATCTGTTACACAGCCAATTGGTTAAATTTCTATTAAATTCTAAGTTATTTAGTTTTCTTATTTTTTCAGGTAGTTTATTATAAACTTTCACCGCCATGGTGTAGCAGTTTCTGTCACATGACTTTAATCTGTTTCGAGGTACTACCAGAGGTTTTTGTACTATTTTCCTTTTAAATTGTGCTTTCTCATCTTGCTCAAAAAGTGAAAGGTGGTTTCTAACGAATTTACTCATTTTAAAAACGTATAGGGATGGAAGTGTAAGTAGACGTTCATCAGTGAAAACTGGCCGGCACGAATCAGACCATTTGAGACCATAGATTGACCTTATCCATTTTTTATGGGCTATAAAATCTCTCTGGGCGTCTGTAGAGTTTCCCCATATGATTAACCCATACCTCAAAACTGAACATACATGACTGTGGTAAACCATTAAAGCTGTTTCTTTATGAAGTCGGCTTCCAGTCTAACCAGATGCAGCTGAATACCAGTATTTTGCATGGAGCGACGGCCTATCTGACCTTCAAAACCCAGTTAGTACTAGGTAATTCGATTCCCTTGGTAAGACTGGTTGTCAAACTCTTGGGCCACTGACTACCTGTAACGACTATCACAGATCTACAAAGACAGCCGGGACCAACGGCTTATCGTGCTTTCCGAGGCACGGAGGAAACTTGAAATGTACTGGTTCACCACTCCACAGACCAACCTAAACGAGTGCGGTTTAACCTGAAAATAGATCTGAGCGGCTGCGCTTAATTAGCCACGAGCTTCATGGCTAGGGAATTCTAGGCAATCGCTCCATGTCAAACACTGATATTTAGCTACATCGCGTGAGATTGGAAGCCGACCATAACAGTTTTTGATAAAAAAAAAAAAAACTAAAATACTTTTGGCTTTTTATAATTGAAACCTCATCATCAGCCTATATAATGATTCCCACTGCTGGGACAAGGCTTCCTCTCAATGAGAGGGAATGGGCTATATATAATCTACCACGCGGGCCCAGTGCGGATTGGTAGATGTCACATGTCTTCGAATTTTTGGTTCTAGGACATGCCGGTTTCCTCACGATGTTTTCCTTCACCGTTTTGAGAGCAGCGGTGATGAAATAAATTACACAAAGTAATGCACCTGTCTGGGTTCGAACCCACGACTTACTGTTCGTAAGTCGGGGCCGCCACCACTGGGCCACCTCTGCTCTTGAAACCTATTGTAAAGAAACTAGGGTTTTTCGACCGATCTCAACTCCATCCATCTATATTCTATATCAGATATTGTATTTTAGATTTCCAAGATTAATAGTCTGAGATCGAATACACGAGCTGAGATTTTTTATTCGTTTCTGATTAAAAAGGCTATTCTCTTGCATAGAGGCAGTAGGGTAGCAATCGACTTACTTTTAAAATGTAACTTTCAAAGTAAACCATCACAACGACCTAACTTTTAAAAAACGTGTAAGTACCCAAAGACCAATAAAAATAAATGCCTTCATAAAACCCTAATTACTTCCATAAAGATCTTAATTGTCAATTTAGATGCTTAATAAAAGGAACGCACCAATTACATTTTGTTCCGATAGGTTTGACTCTTAACACGTAAACCTAATAAATTTTTATGTACCTACCTATTTTATACCTGTCCTGGGTCACAAGTGTAGTACCTTTAGGTAGATAATATTTTAGGTCCCTTGTCGTTTCTTTGAGCTCACAGGCACCAGTTTTAGTCTATATTAGAGCTTCGTAACTTAGGACCAAAAATAAAATTGTGCAGAAAATATTAGGTTAGTAAAGTATTTATAAGGCAGATGTGAGTGGATAGGCCGGGATGGGACGTCCTAAAAGGATATTCTCTGACCATATTGGTGACTTGGTGATCCAGAATGGTTACATGCGTACTACTCGCAACTGTGTATGAGTGGACGAATGCATTTGGACGAAGGGAAAAGAGTATGAAAGAAAAAGTATATATTAGACTCACACAGGATATAACACAAAAAAAAAGACAAAATGATAAAAAAATCAAAAAGTTAACAAAAGAAAAACATAAGACAATTAATTTGGTCCTGTACGAGTCCAAAAGACTCCTATCTAAGCATGGTACTGTGACATTTAAAAAAAAGTCACAGCGTTGGTATTCTGATAGGGCCCAAAGTTATGGCACGGTCAGATTTACGAATATAATAAAAAAACCACTGTATAAGGATCTTAGTAATAGCGCTCTAGTTTTAGCCTACGCTCGTGAGAAAAAGGTATGAGTTTTGTTTGATACTGTTAGATCCAGATCCTTCGATCCAGGGCCAATGTGGACCACTGCGCTCCAAAACACATATCACTGACGTTGCTCCAAAAGCCGATAAGCTAAAGTGGGACTGTGCTGGACATGTCTGCCGTATGTCCGACGAGCTTTGGGCCAAAATAACCACGATGTGGAGCCCTGACACAGTCAGGGTGATGCGGTAGACCTCGCAGGAGATGGCGAAACGAACCAGTGGTATATGTGTAATTGTAAGTAATCAATACTACTAAAATTCACATGGAAATCACTCTTAACTACTTTAACAAACCTTAAGCATACTAAAACAGTAACAGACGTCAAAAATATGTCGTAAACGAGCCTTCGCATGCCCTAAAAAAATATACATCACTTCACAATTTTTTTCGCGAGCAAGCGATCTCTCCAAAAAATCTCCCTAATGAACACAGGGTTTTCCAACAAAACTCTGTGTAAGCCGGAATATATCGGGGTCGTGATTCACTAATATGACAAAACCGCCTGTGTCAGAACACTGTGTCGTAATTTTTAAGGATTTGCCAGCGGGCACTTATCACGCGCTGTCTGTTGAGATTAGACTCGAGTGGAGGGCCCTAAATTGGCGGGAATATTTTTGGAAGGAGCTTTTTTATATTTAGAATGATTAGAAATTGTGTTGTCTGAGGTATGGCTGTATGGAGGTCGTGTTACGTGAATTTAGGGGGGTATAACAATGTTTTGTGTTTACTGAATTATTTGACAGGTGTGTGGTGATGGTTCCGTCATTGATTTCTTTATACTTTATAGTGTGATTTATTTCATTAATGCGAATGAGATAATCAACTCGTTTGGACAGTAGATACAGCACAATATGTGCCATAATAGGCCAACAGAACGAATTATTAATTATACTCGTATCAAGTTATGATCAGATTCTATTGACAAAATAATTCAACCGTTGACTTCCCGGCCTCAAAATCAAATCTTAACATTTTCAACTCACCACCAAACTACAAACTTGAAACTTTCACCCCCTAACAACCCCCTCCGCTTGTTTCCAAGCCCACCAATATAAATAAGAAGCTTTATCCAAGGATTATCTCTTTAAGAATTGCGCTTCCCCGGTACGAACAGGTCTGAACAAATATGACAATGAGGTCGCTCTGTCTTCGCGACTTAGGGGGCAAAAACTTTGGGGTAGTTGGGTTTTTGTTGGAATTTCGGCGTTTTGGAGTTAAAAGTAGATGTAGGTATAAAATATCTTTGAAATGTTAATAAACTTTTAGAGGAAAATGATAACAGTAAGTTGTCTATGGACGTGACGTTTGACAGGGGAGAATGAAAGAATAAAACTGTTAGCATAACCAGCTTCTAATGTTGTTGATCTGCTTGGACACAGGTCTCCTGTCTATAAGAGGGAATAGGCTATAATCCACCACGCGGGCCCAATGTAGGTTGGTAGATGTGACCTGTCCTTGAATTTCGGGTTCTAAGACATGCCAGTTTCCTCACTATGTTTTCCTTCTTTTTGAGAGTATAGGTGTTAAATTAATTACACAAAGTAATGCGCCTGGGGTCGAACCCACGACTTGTTGCTCGTATGTGGGAGCCGCCACCACAGGACCACCGCTACTTTTCCACTCCAACTGTTAAGTCTCATGTGGTTTGTTAACTAAAAAAAATCACAAGACAACCGCACACCCAACCTAACCTAATTCCAAGGCCAAAATAATTCCCTCACACACAATTCATAGATTTCCCTCTAAAACCTTACAGGCCGAACTATCCAAACTCCAACTACTTAAACCTATCATACTAGACAGTTATAATTTATGCAAGGCTCACGGCCTTTAGTCGGAGGGGCGAAAATGTGAGTTATTGCACCCCCTTGTGTAAAGGACGCAGGCCTGGTGTACGTACATAAGTATATAAGGATCCTGGTCAAACGTACCAGACGGTTGTCACGTTGAGTTATTGCCCGTTTTAGGATAATGATGTTTGGTTAGTGACAGAAAGGGGGGATCTAAGTAGAACCAATTCTTTAAAAAAATAATCTTTTTAGGCCATAAAGTTAACGTTTGGTCAAAGTTGAAAGTTGTAAACTCTTGAACTTTAAAACTATGGGATTTTTTGTATTAATTTTCAGGGGTATTAGGAACAGGTTGTAAATTGCCTCATCCTTCATTTAAAAGGGAGGATCGTTCGACTAGACGGGTGTTGTGTCTGGTGAGCTACTGGTCTACGGGTGTATTCGAGTTCTTCTATACAACGTTATTTTTTAGTCATTTCAAACACTTTAAGGGTGAAAAATGAACAACTTTTACTATGGAATGCTGCCTACATTTGTTCGAGTTACGCGACCAATAATTTATTTATTTATTCATGTACACACAAAATACTTATAAGAACAATATATTAACATAGAAGAGCACAAAGGTACTGCTTATTTCAAAAGAATGTATGAAGCCACTGATTTTTTTTTCGAGATTTCATCGTCGGTACCTAAGTAAAAGTTGTTCATTTTCATGAGTACTATCCGCCCTTAAAGTGACTAAAACGACTAAACAATAGCGGTGTATATCGTGTTCTCGCGGCTAACTCTGATAGCGCAATGCTGGCTTTTAGTTCTTCATTTGCAACCTGGATGTCGCCAGTGCTCTTTTTGTCAATTAGATTAACAAAATCGCTATGAAATCGCTAGAGATTTAATGGGAAAATTTCGTAAAATTATCTTGAACAAATTCATATTTCCCTCATTTTCAAAAACCAACAACGAAAATCGTGTTTAAACTCGGCAAGCATGATGTGAGAATATTTAAATTGCCCAGTAACAGCGATAACACCTCGGATATGTATTAATGAGCGTTTCATTAATTATAATTTAAATACGAAAGGTTTCTCCTTTGCGTTGCCACGCGAGGTAATGTATACGAGTTTTTTGATGATTTATTATTCACTAAGTTATGTTTAAAGGTCGGGAATTATCCCGAGGGAACTTTACGACCGGGATGAAAACTATACTATGTCCTGACCCAGGACTTAGCCTCGACTTGGCTTCGCATGCCTAATCTCATCAAAATATGGTAAGAGATGTTGTGTGGTAGTATGGCTTACCATATTTCGATAAGATTAAGCAAAAATGAAAAGAAAGATAATGACTAATTTTATTTTGGCTTGTTCTAATCTACCAAAAAGCTATGTCAACCCTGTTGGAAGTAGTTATAGGAATTCACAACGCTTTGATATAGTGCATACGGCTTGCCTAGGGCGTAAATTATGCAGGTTAAATTATCCACATAGTACAGTAACAACTTCAGTATATGTATAGTAGTTTGATACTGGTACAATAGCTTGCGCAGTGGTCAGTCTGGTTGGTAGCATAGCCGACTGTCAAGGTTGCATTAGCCTATTTACTAAAAACGCCTTTTTCTAATGGGGGTTGACAAAAACTACTAATCGATCGCCATTTCCCACGATCTTCACATAGAATAAAATAGAATACTGTTTATTATGTACACCATAATAATTATAGTATGTTATAGTTGTTGTTGTGTGTTGTTGTTAGTTGTTGTGTGTGTTTATAGTGTGTTATTATTTTTATTATCACATATTCCTCTCGTGGACGACGCAACTGAATTTACTGAAGAACCTCACGAAACATTGTCTTTTTAAGACGTCCCAATCTGGCGTCACAACTGCCTTGTAAATCCTGCGCCTTTTAAAATGACCACATAATTTAGGCATACTTCTTTAGTAAACCCAAAATGGTCCTCCCCCACATAAAATGCCACGCCTTGTAAATTACCTCTTCCACAAAAAGGAAGGTAAATACGAGCGCATCGTCCAATTACAAATCCATCTGATATGACATAAATCAGAGCACAATCGAACGGGGCGTCGCGCGGTGAGAAAAAATAAAATTTATTCGACGGTCCACCGCAAATGTTGGGAGTCATGTGTGGCGCGAGGTGTAAGCGGTAGCGGGTAGAAGGACCAATGGTTTAAGAAAATACATGACATAACATGACACCTGTAATCCCTGAAGGCCAGTTATATGTAGTTAAGTGCCATGTAATAGGGGGCGAGCTTATTGCCATCAACCGGGCGCAATTGCAGTCTCCGTGGCAGCTACTGAGAAATACCTGATGGAAAAACCCAATATATCTTTGCCCGACCCGGGAATCCAACCTAGGACTTCTTGCTCCCGGGGCTGCGGGACTGTTCAAAAGAGAAACCGTGGCCCCGGAACATAAAGGGAGAGGAAGAAACATGGATGGGTTTTAGTCAGTTAAAGTCTGACACTCCCTCCCGCTCCGTCCAGAGTGAGAGAAGTCATTTCATGATTTCCCATCCGAATAAAAAGGACCCCTTGGGCGGCAGTCGTGCTTGCGACCAGTAGACCAACGAGGCAGTCAAGGCTTTTGTTACATCAGCCTATGATGTTCCCACTGCTGGGACACAAATTATTCTCTCTATGGGAGGGAGTAGGATGTAAGCCACCTCGGGCTACTGCTGGTTGGTCACATGTCTTTGAGTGTTCGTTTCTAGGATAGGCCGGTTTCCTCATGAGGTTTATTTTTCAACGTTTTAGATGAAACAGCGATTTTAAATATATAAATTACAATAATGAAAATTTAAATGACTAATACCATTGGTTTATTTACACTAATAACGGGATATTTACCATGTTCACTGTTTGTTTCCGAGATAATTCACTCATTTTACATACCATGTTTCATTATTTCATTATCGATGTGTTGGTCAAAAACTATGTCCGACACCCCAATTGCGCACACACTTGTTAGCACAATTCGACGGGTTATTCAAGTTATCTGATGAATATAACTTTGGTCCCAAGAACCACACGGCCCTCATCAGGTACCAAGTAAGCTCGCATTATCGCCTGCCACCAAAAACTTAGACCACACACCTCAAGACCAGGGGAGACGCGGCATAAATCAACCATCCGATGGGTAGGCCGAATGAAATGTGGTATGTAAATCCTATCCCCCTAATATCGGGAGGGGATGAATTATAGTCAGGTTATCCCCCGTCCATTGTGAATTTTACTCCGTTTCTAAGATATGTACCGAATGTGTGTCAGAGAGGTGATTTATTCTCGTCCAAATGCAAGTGGTCTGTTTTTTGGCGGCCATTTTGAATATTAGCACCGTTTGTGATTGGTGTGCTTGAGTACGGATGTTATGGTGGAAAAGGATTTTTTTTTGGGATTGCAGATTTTGTTTAAAAGGGAACTGAGGGAAGTGAAATATTAAAAACAATATAGATAATTGAATGGTCAAAAAGGTATCAATTCATAGACATAAACTACTATAAATATTTTGTCAATCCTGTTTACAGCTGTTGTAGAAATTCGATACGCATTTAAAGAAATGGCCACTTGTACAGGCCCTCTAGACTAAGGTTCTGGGTTTTTGGAAACTTATTCAATTTTTTTTTTAATCTTTTGTCTACTTGCCAATATTTTACCTGTTAAAAACTTCCATGGATACATTCTTCCATAAACTTACGCATTAAAAGCTACACGTACGAATTGTTTACATTTTCAGTTACCATTAAGTTTCAACGTAAGAGAACCAGGGGCTTACCATGACATCTCAAAGCAGTATTGTTTAAATGTCACTCCTGTGTGAGACAGACAGAGCTAGAGAAGACGTCTAGCGCCATCTCTTTCCCAGTCTAGAATATGATTGTTTTATGACGTCATGGTGGGGCCACCTGAACTGATATTGATAATCATTCGATGGCACCGACAGCAAAAAAAAACGAAAGCATGTGATATCCATCAACTAGCAATGAGCTGGTTCTCTAATAGAGACGGCCTGTTTCCCAGTAGTGGGAATGATAAGGGCCGATTATGGTTATAATATGAGTGGGTGTCGGCAGACCACAAACTAGATGACGGGACGAATTTTTTTTGTTCTTCCTTGAGAATTTAAATGAAGAAGAACGCAGAACTGTGACTGCTGAAAGGAATGGAGGGAGGCATTTGCCCAGCAGTAAGACAATATGGGCTGCTATAATATAATAATAACCTAACCTTATTAAGAAAGAAAATCCCAAATCCATTTCTTTTTGTCTATCTAAAAATACCCACCGGCAATAAACTTCGTACCCATATGCATGTTAACAAAACGATAAAAAACGGCCTTTATAACCAATTTCATATCAAATAAAACTATCTGGAAACATCAATAAGAACCTCCATATATTTTATTTCGGCCATTTTTCTCGAACAACGGGTTTTTCCATCGCTTTACCTAATAAAAGAAAAATAAACTATGACAGTAAACGGAACATAGTTCACAGTAAAACAAACCAAATATTTATTGAGATCGAAACGAGTAAAACCGCGGGATAAAACAGTATAACAATAAAAGTCAAGTTTTATTATGATTTAGTACATTCGTAGCTATATGACCCGCATTCACTCGACCAATATAACTTGACCTGTTAACCTATAAACAATGTTTAAGTCTTAAGCTCAAGATATATTGGCACTGCATGTCATGTCCTGGAAAAACAATCTTTGGTTAAACACCTTGGCTCGACCTTAACCCTTTTCCATAAAGGTGGTTTTACTTTGACATTTGTTGAAGGATAAGGTTGTTGCCATCGTCACGTATGCTATTATGTTCATGATTACAGTTCGCATAATGAGGGTAGGTATAATTTGGTGACGTCATCGGCATATTGATGCGGATAACTTTTTAAGGGCGCATTTGCATGCTGATCCAGGTATTAAGGCAATGGATTAGGGCTTATCTCCTTAAGGAGTGCTTAACGTACACTAGGCATACTAATATGTCTATTACCTAGCCAAGACTAGGTTTTTTGGCTTCGAAGACCAGTTAAAGTAAATGTGTAGGTAATTGAATTTCTTTGTTATAGTCCTCAAGAAACTGGGCCAGGTAAGAAATGAGCTTATTATAAGTTTCCTATCGCATGGGACATAATCAGCCTATATTGTTCCCACTGTTGGGACACAGGTCTTCTCTTTATAAAGAGTGGCTAGACACAGGGCAGTAAGATGAATGTCACATAAATATTTTCGTATTTTATGGATTAATTATGTCAGTTTTCTCACGATGTTTTCCTACACCGATATTGTGGACGTGGTGTTTCGTGTGTATTCTACATTTTGGGTTCCTACTCTTTCCTCCTCATTATCATGATCATTTGATTATCTTGCCCTTATCCCAATTTATTTGGGGTCGAATTTTCCATACTGCTCTATTACTGATCATCTCGGTAGTCACCGTTTTCTATCTTCTTCACCCAGTCCATCTATCGTTACTACAATTTAATCATCTGCCTAGCCTTTTCTCAACTATGTTGGGTCACCTTATCTGACCACCACAACCCAATTACTGGGTAATACGATATCCCTAGGTAGGACTGGTTGTCGGAATTTTGAGCCACTGACTCAAAATTCCCTGCCATACCCCATACCCATACCTGAACGGATGTCAAAGATCTAAAATTGACAGCCGAACCAACGGTTTAATGTGCCCTCTGCGGCACGCAGGAAATTCGATATGTAATGTTTGGTCAGCCATCCACGGGCATACCTACGCAAACGTGGCTTAACCTGAAGATTGACCCGAGCGGCTGTTATTATTTAGCCACGAAGCTCCTCGTTTCTACAGTCTCGTCGAAGTGAATTGTATTCTGAACAAGTGTAGGTAAGGTTTTGATTTCAAACCCCTGTATACAGCTACGAGTATCATAAATCCCGATTTTGCGGAGTCGTAACTTAAGCCTAAGAGCTGGTAAGTGAATCTAGTATAGATTCATTTCATAGAATACTAGCTTCGCCCGCATGGAGGTTGGAAATTGTCCCACTAGAACGTTCCTACCGGGATAAAAGATATCCATGTCCTAACTGAGAATATACTTTTGCGCCAAATTTCGTAGTAACTCGTTAAGGGGGTGGTATCTGCTAACGAGAGGTTTTCTCCATGTAACTCCTCTTTGATGAGTGAATATAAATGTGCAAAAAAATTACATGTTGCTTATTAGACTTTAAACTTTAATTGGTACAATTGAAATAATTCTAACTTTATTATTACCATACGAAAAAAATGTTCAAAGCAAAGCATTTTTTCTTTGAAATTTCGTAACTACTCCTAAACGGCATTAAGTTTTAGTTTTTTTTTTACACACAAATATTTGTCGCAATTTTCTTCACAAATGGTACAATTGGAATTTTGATCTGATGATTTATTAGGCTACAATTAAACTGCACTATTCGGCCCGCAGTGACTGACGTAACAACCACTTTGTAGTGCAAGCTGATTAGAACTTTATTCTAACAGTATTTCAAACGAAGTTTGAACCACCACAAATAGAGTTGCTAATTTAGCAGGTACCACAGCCTTAAGGCGACAAAGGGTAAAAAATCGTACAGATTCGTTTCCATAGTAATATTATAATGTAACTCACATTATAATATTACTATGGAAATGAAGCCTTTTTAGATGGCATCTAGTAATTGCTCTAAGGGTTTAATGTTCATGATTTCCATGAATTTGTATCATTAAAAATATTTCTAACAAACAGTTGATAAGAAATAAATGATTACTTTCCTATCTCGGATTCGGAGTACCTATACTCATAAACCTTTTAAAACATTTTCATCAAAGTATTTCCCTGCTTTAAACAAAGGGTTTATTTTAATCATGGCTACCACGATAACAGAAATATAAAAGACGATACTATACAAAAAACTGTCCACCGCGTTGTAAGAGACACAAAAAATCAAAAAGTTTTTAATTCTTCGTTGCTAAGTTGCTTCTTTCGACTGTATTGTTCAGACCGCTACTTACACCGAAGCGTAACAAGTATTTTATAGAGCTCAGAGAATTCTTGTAAAAATAATGACGTTGTGCGCTGTAATCGCTGAGAAACTGGCCAAAGTAGAGGCGACTTGGGCGGAAATTGGATTTCTTTTGAACGGAATGAAGATAGCAAAATGTTTATCTTTGCGCTGTGTTCTTAGGTTCTCTTAGTTTAAAGACGTTGTTTATCCTGATCATGCAAGAAATAATAAAAACAGAAATGTATGTGTTGTGTTTTTTTGACTCTGTGAGTATGAGGATAATGATGACATTAGGGGTATTACTGGCGTAACACTATAAGTTGAACTACTGAGCATTGGACACGCAACAAACGTAATAACGAAAACGCATATTTCAGCGATTGTAGATGCCGAATAAAGTTTGCCAATCGACACGAACCAAACACGAGCCAAATATTTGTAGTTGCGGCTTACAATCGGCTGTTTTGTTCGATATTGTCGGCTCGGTCAACTGTAAAGTACGAATTACACTCCGGTGTAACAGAAAGCCAAGTGTCTCAGCTAAATAACCGAGATTACTCATAATTCGAACCGGAGTTAGTTCCGAACGAATCCTGTCGAATATTCTTTTACCACCCCCTATACCCCGGGGTAATTGGGGGAAGATGGGGGAATTAATGGGATTATTAGACAAAAGTCTTGAGGAATTATTCAATTAAGTATATTATCACGACTTCTGTTCGATTGAATGTGAAATGTGGAAGTTATTATTAAAGTTTTATAGGTAGGGTAGATGAAGTTAAAATAGGAGTTTTGAAATTGGATGGAATTGATGAATAATAAAATTGTTAAACTTACTTCCTTTCTGCAAAATTTGAACTAGTTATTGTATTATTAATTTATACAAGTACATTAAATATTAGGTAGGTATGTTTGTATTAAAATGCACTTAAATCTAATTACAAAGACAACTTTTACAAAATATCGGTTTTTAGCAACGTTTGAGTTGAATTTTCGCATCTTTTGAAAACAATACGATTTGAACAAAAATACCTAACTAACAAATTAAAAGCCGTTCTTTCAAATTAAACTGAAAGTAAGTTTTTGAGCGGCGAAAGTATCTCAGAACACCCCTCAAATTGCATCTGCGATACATACCTACGGTATAAAAATGTCTTCCCAAAAATTTCATATTAATCAAAGATAAAGAAAGATTCATTCCTCCAGCTCCCCTAAACCGAGGGACTGTAATTTAATTTCAACTTTCCCTCTTATCTCGATACAGTTGATAAGGGATTTAATTAAGTTTACAAACTAAGTAATTTTTTATTAAGAATTTTGAGATTTGTTGTCCTCGGACCAGTGGTTTTGTAATTTAAGATTTGGATTTTCGCTTAAAATTTTTAAGTGGTTGCGAAAATGTTTTTTTTTTTTTGGTTGAATTTTTCGACATTTTAGTTAAGGATTTACGGCAGATTATCAAACAGTTAGAAAAATGACTTTTTTGTTGTCCAATCCTGAGTGAAAAGTAAACACTTCCCTGTTTACTTTTGCCTAAAGGTATTTATCATAATTATTAATTACAACAAAAAGAAAAGATCAATTTATAAAAGTCATAGAAAAGTAAGGTGACAATGGTAACAGTTACAGGCAACTATAAGTTTCTTAACGAAATAACAAAAAATCGGAGGAAATGCTAAGAGTCCCAAAATGGGAGAAGCCGTATCAAACAAATCGTTTACCAGATGTTTTGGTCTTTGAACTCGAAAAAATTTATGAAGGTGCACCCAGGTCAGAACGCTGGATTAGTACCTACTGATAGTAATACTTGCTTCACTCCTTATTCCGTTATATAACTGGCATAAGTTAGTGTGGGTGTAACAGAAGACAACTCTGTCTAACCCTTCCGGGTATACAGGCGTGATGTTATATCGACAAACATAAGTGAAAGAAGAAATAACGTACTAAAAGTTCTCGACTTCAAAGTCTCAATAATGTCGAGTCGTGTTTATTATTAGAACTTTTGATGAATAGCTCGCGTTTGCGTGAATTTCTGGAACCAAAGGAAGTCATTGCAAATGGCTCTGATAGATTTAAAGATGACGTACTTGATTAGTGAGTTTCATATTGGGCATAATAATACAGCTTACTTCTTTACTAGCTTGTTCCACAGCATCTATGTCTGCGCGGCAGTTTGAAGTTATTCTAGAAGAATCTTTGCCAGAATGAAAAAATAAAACAAAATCAGGTTTAAGTAAACCCCGTAGTCAAATGCCTGTATGAATGGCGTGCGGAGGCGCTACGCCAGGGGGAAACTCCGCTCTGCGCGACATGGAGAGAGCGACTGTCGCAACCCCGTGCAGCGATAGTGGCGATAAGTACCCTCTTTGAGGAGAGGCTTGAGAGACGCCCCGGCGTCCTCTCCTTCCGCCTGCCGCAGGTCCTCACCGGACACCGGACAAGCCGTGTCGACGGCGCTTTCGTGTTCCACGCGCGCTTCAAAGAGATGTCAGCATAAGGAACTCCTTCCTTATGCTGACATCTCTTTGTTTTTTTCCGTTAGGGCCGATGCCTGCCGGGGCTTCGGGACTATTCGAAAGAGATACCGTGGCCCCGGAATATAAAGGGCGAGGAAGGAACATAAATGAGTTTTAGTCAGTAAAAGTCTGACAATGGAAGAGTCAGTTGATGATTTCCCATTCGAGAAAAATAAAGCAAAAAAAGTCATTCCATAATAATAAGTTCAACAGTAAAATCTTTATTTATTACTTTGATATTTGCATTAGGTAATGTCCATTTCATCTTATACTAACTGGCACTTAATAAGGAGTGCCCTAGTGTTTAAAACGGCCATAAAGTCAACCTAACACAAATTCTAATACGAAACTTGACAACAGATTAATTAATCAGTCAGAGTCATTGTCAGGCTTTTAAAATTCAACAGAATTAGACACATATTACCATTACTCACGCAGTTAATTTGATAAAATCTAAATTTCTAACAATAAAATCACCGAGTTTAACGCCACGTGAAATATTCGCTAATTAACATACCAACAACGAAATGAACAATATAAATTATTGTATTGCATGTAACTATTTAAACTGCTTTCATTTGTTTATTTCCGCAATACTTTAGGACCATTGTTTATGAGCATTGCATGAACCACACGGGTAGGTCTTCTAGGTTAAACAGCACTAGCTTAGGTTAGTCCACAGATAGGGGACCATCCATTACATACCGAGTTACCTCCGTGCCTCGGAAAGCACGTTAAGCTGTTGGTCCCGGCTGTCATTTGTAAATCTTTGACAGTCGTTACAAGTAGTCAGTGTCCCGAAAGTCTGACAACCAGTAATACCAAGGAGTATCGTGTTACCCAGTACTTACTGGGTTGTGGAGGTCAGATAGGTAGTCGCTCCATGTAAGATACTGGTATTCAGTTGCATCAGGTTCGACTGGAAGCCGACCTCAACATAGTTGACAAAAGGCATCACTTAAAGGTTGACTGGTAGAGAATGCCTTTGGCATTATGTCCGCCTCTGTACCTTGTGCTTGAAGTGTTAAATAAATAAATAAAAGGCTAGACAGATGATGATGGAATGTGACACGACGTTAGTGCTCCACGTGCGGGGTATAAGTATATTAACTCAAAAGTTAAGCCCTCACGTCAGACTTACCTAGATTCAAGTGAAACGTCAGACGCACCGCGGGTCTATCCACTCACAGTTTCTGACTGGCTTTTATAAGCTAGATTAAAATCTTAAGAGGTTCTCTTAACTCCGCGTTTACACCAAGGCATAAACATATTATGTATTCTACAATGTGGTGTTTACTGATTTCGTTTACCACACTTTAAGTTGTTAAAAAAAGTTTGATCAAACATGTCTGAAACAATGTGAAAACATGCCACGTGTTTTATACACCATATCTTTTTGATCCCGTCATTAATACGGACTTGAAATGAATCGTGCACCGTGGCGATACCGATATGACAAAAGCGGTCATTGCACTTTCCTAATATCCCTTCGTGCAAACCAAAACAAATGAACCATGTTTCGTTTTTCATTAGAAAAAAAAATGTTAATCACGATAGATGACAATTCAAGTCTTGAACAGGCTTATTTTTTTATTTCAAAGGTAAGAACTTTAAGTAATGAAGGTGGGTCAATGATCGCTAAATATTGCGATCTTATCTGGCAGAAACTATAGTACATAGTTTTGAGGAGGTACTCTTGAATTAAAAAAATCGATCAACTCAGCCAATCACAGTCCACTGGATAAAAACCTATCCCTAGCTGCGCCATAACAGCTTGTCCACCTCTTCCAAAAACTATAACAAGCGCACCACAATTCCAAAATAAGTCATCAACAATCTACAATTCCCACAAAAAAACTACAAAAAGGGTCATTTACACCTGCCGTCAGGAGCACGCGACGACAGCGCCGCGACCAAGTCACGTATTGCCTTAGCCCAGGCTTCGAGTTACGAACTACGATCCCGAACTCCATAGAGCTAGGATTAAAGGATTTGCTATTGTCGACGTGTTACCAACTTGGAAAAAGTGGTAAGCTAGGCGGGGACACGACTACACGAGTTTTCGTGTTATGGTCGGAATATGGGTTTATTTTTTTCATGAAGGGGAGTATTGCAGTGTGGCTAATTTTTACCGTCCAATACTGGCAGGGATTTTTGTGTTCCTTTCGATATTTGATGCGATCATTTTGACCGTAGAGAAAAATAATCAACATAAAAAAATCAAAACGAAACTCATACCGACATTGGCTGACATTATTTACTCGATTTTAAATTCTGGAAACGTTTCGTGTATATAATTATAAGCTACAATAATCAGTATTTTTAAGATTTTCTACGGTTTTCCTAACCCAAATCGGGTTCCCTCTATCTGGCAGAATATTGATGCTCCGAAATTTAAACGAATATTTTAGACAATTCTGACAGTGAACTTTCTGCGATATGTTAGTTTTACGTTTAAATTCTTATGGGTATGAATTTTATGCCTAGAGATTCGGACTTACGAAATTATGAGTTTTGAATGTATGAATAATGCTATACGATTTTTTGCGAAATGAAGTTTATGCTATCCGTTGTTATGCAAAGTAGTATTATGTCATAAAAAAATCTGCTATAAAGGATACCACCCGAATCATCTACATAATACGTACAAATGCATGACACGAACTTTACATTAAACAAACAGTTAATAGGCTTTCATCCCTCTTCACAAAGACTGACCACGATTATGCGTTTGACGAGGTTTCCTTTCAGACCTAGAAAGGATCTAGCTACGCCTAACGCAGTGATTTTGACGCAGCTCACATTTTGGAAGGATTT
Source organism: Xestia ashworthii (assembly GCA_950022955.1). Lineage (NCBI taxonomy): Eukaryota > Metazoa > Arthropoda > Insecta > Lepidoptera > Noctuidae > Xestia > Xestia ashworthii. The sequence continues at coordinate 15,676,871 of OX465572.1, forward strand.
TGGGAAAGGCATTTGATTTTGCAAAGGTTGCACGACGTTCAAAGAGTTTCTTAATTCTGAAATAAATTTAAACATTTGTCGTTTATTTTTTGATAGCTTTTTACTTTTACAAGTGATCACAACTTTCGTATCAGTAATTAGAATTAGTAACTGAAAGAAATTGCACTTTTCTTCAATTCTTTCAAGATTCCAGAATTTGTTTGATTGTTTTATTCGAATGAAGCCAACGTTGGGGTAAAATTACAGAAGAAGATTATAAAAGACACTTCAATATTTTAGACACTTCTATATCTTTGTGACATTGCCGTTGTATAATTTTTTCAGGACTATATTCTACAAAATCAACTCCAAATAAAGTCTACACAACTTTAAGGATTATGTACTTCCGTGTAAATTGTTCTTGTAATTACCATAATATGGGCAATAAATATTAATTATTAATGTTTGTTTTGCGTGTCGTGAGCTGAACTACTCGCTCACTTACGTATGTTAAACGAGGGAAGGTTTAATAAGCTGTCATTAATTGTTATGGAGTTGCATTTTGACGTGTAAAGTTTCACGATTTACTTTGACATTTGTGAAATGGTTTGTTTTGATGCAGCTAAGATAACTTTAACCTTTTGACCGCCACAACATAAACGCACGCGCGTACCCTCCACGCCGAGCCACAATTTCATCTACTATTTTTGTCACATATTTGTGTCGTTTGGCGTACAGGGCACGCGCTTGCTTGTCACGTATATGTAACAATGGCGTCCAAAAGGTTAAGTCCAAATACTTATAGATTCAGTCTTTTATCAATCAATCAATCAAATACTTTATTTCGAACAAGAGTCCATATGGGTTAGTAGCAAGTACTTAGGAGCTATGTTAGTATAACAATAAGAATAAAACTCAATTCAACACAACATCACACAACAGCCCAATTAGACAGTTCAAATTAGTTCGTTAATACACTGTAATCTACTCGTAATTTAATATAATCCAATTAATTCAATCTATGTACCTAATTAATGTCAATTCATTCATTTTTTTTTGTGTCGATTTTTATGTCGACAGTGCTAAGACACAAGCCTCTTGTGTATAGAGGGAATGCTCTGTTTGTAGATGCACCCATACGGGTTGGTAGATTATGTCACAAATGTTTTCGAAGAACTTGTATTGCTGAGTGAAATAAAACAATTTAAGAACCCACTAATACTAATTATTCTAAGGCACACAAGAAAATGGTTATTTTCCTTTTGTACCATCATCATCTTTATTCATCTTTATCTTCCTTACCTTGTTTCATGTTACTTGTGGTACTTCTTGGGGTCAATCTCCTCCGTCAACTGTCACGCTATCATTTACTCCTTTTTCTTTCATATCATTCCTCACACAATCCATACATCGTTTCCTTGGTCTTCCTCGCCCCCTCAATCCATAAAAATTTATATTCATCACTCTTTTAGTCACATTTTCCTTTCGTATCATATTATTATAATGATGATGTAGATTAGGAAAGACTTAGAGGAAAATATTATTTTAGGCACATGATACCAGAAAACTAATACCCAAGCATGTTACTCCCAGTTTAAATTCCATTAGAAACTAGCTGAAAACCAACCCGCATCCATCAAAACCTGCACATAACACAATGCGAGGCAACAAAAGCATGCAAAACATACATCCCTTCGCTTCACCAAAGAACCTCAAATATGGCGGCCACGTTCGAAATTCGAAACTGACAGCTCCATAATCCAATGACTTTCAACTAGCCAGTATTAACACTACCAGTACTCCGTCTAAAGGGGTCTAAATTACCCCCAAATGGGGGATGTAATCGATTTTTCTTTGCCTACCCTCAATTAGCTGTGTGGATGTATCAGTTGCAGGTACCGTTCGCAGAATAGGTGGAGAGAAACTTTTGTAATTAAGAAAGTAATAATATCATTTGGTGCAGAGATATTGGGAGAGTTTTTCTATTTCTGTGCTTAAAGTTGTTATAAGATGTCTTAGACTGATAAAGCCGTTTGATCATCATCATCATCTGCCCTGCCTTTTCCCTACATAACTTCACGTTAGGTAAATATGTCTACTTTCAGTCAATTTAATCTTCACAATTCTGTTACTGGGAAATTCGATACTCGTTAATAATATCTGAAAATTCTGTCAGACTTTTGGACTACTGACTAGCTGTAACGACTGTCAAAGATCTACAAACGGCAGCCGGGACCAACGCTTTAACTTGATTATGAGTGAGCATAGCAGTTTTTAGCTAAAAAATTATTTAACGGACATCTAAAATGAATTTGGCCTATTTACTCTGCTGTCGCTACGTACAGGGGCATCTAATTGCACTTCGATTGTCCGAACAAGGTAGCAGTTAATTTAGCTCGTACGTGACGGATACGATACGACCACAACATCAGGAGTCCATGCTTTTTCTAACACTAGGATGCTAATTTACATTTCCAACCGGGCATATAGACACTGACAGACTCCTAACTGCTTCTGAGAAATCGGATTACTTAATAACGAATCAGAATCAGAATCAGAATTATTTATTTGTTAAACGGTGCCCTACCTGGAAATTTAAAGAAAGTAGCACAGCAATAAATATTGTTACAAAAACGAGGCAGTGCTTTAAAGAGTGTACAATAAATATTTAAATTCGTAAAATGGTCATAAAGTGACAATTCAAGTTTATTTATTAACTGTCGGGCCACGTGGCACGAATGCGCTCGGTGAGATGGGCAACGATCGTCACTCACTGGACACCTGTCCCAGGAAATTCAGGAAATTGTCGTCGCGGCAGATCGAGACGAAGGTGGTGTGACGATCTGATCTCTGCGCGGCGAACATGGACAGATATCGTACAGGACAGAGAGGTTTGGAAGCCCAACAGTGGGACACTCAAACAGGCTAGCAAAAAAAAAACTGTGTCTGTGACCATTTTAAGAATTTTAGCATGATTAAAATTATGATTCTGTTAAAGCTTTAATTTTAGGTCCCCTATGCGCATGGCTGATTAAAACATTAAAAACTATTCCACGCAAACAAACCCTCGTAAACTCTAAATATCTCCGATACCCGTACAGTTATCAACACAATCGTCGTTGAATCTCGTGAGATTGCCAGTTTGCCCGACACAGTACTCTTAACGCTTAACGTGTTGTTGACTGTACTAGTTGATTGGATTGGTAGGTGTGGGTTGATTTGAAATTGAAAGGGCTTTTAAAACGCAAACGAAATTGTGCGCTTTCTACTAAAAATGAACTAATGAGGGCCTGGACAGAGTGACATTTTATTAGCAACTGCAGCAGCCGCGGGCATCAGCTGATGCCCGCGGCTTTGCCCTCGTATAAATTTTATACATACTAAAACCTTCCTCGAGAACCACTCTATCCATTGGTGCAGTAGTTTTTGAGTATATCGCGGACAGACAGACAGACGCGGCGGAGGGCTTTGTTTTATAAAGGGTGTACACCACTTAACGAAGCTGAACGGTACTTGTTCTCCCCGTCACAGCGATGTTTTTTTTGCAATACACCATACCTGGTAACCTTCTAGTTACGGAGATATTAGGGGTCAAAGATTTTTTTAAATACAAGTTTTCATTGTAAGATTTTTACTTGAAATACCTCTACGACCCCCGTACTATTCAACCCATCCATCAGCACAATAAACTTATATTGTCACTTACGGGATATCTTCAGTGAGAGTATTTGTCGAAATATCGGGAGCTCAAAATAACAAATAATCACGGAAATCCCGTAAGTGACAATATAAGTTTAGTTTTAAACCGTGAAAGCTTAAAACTTTGTTACATCAGCACAATGTTTTAAGTGCGTTACATTTCCAGAAAACACGACTTTTCACCCCAAAAAAAAAGTCGTTTCCCAGCAATAATTTTTGCGTAAAGTTACTTAGTTTGATGTACAGAATGCTTGGTTGACAGCTTCGTGATAAGGTTGTTTACACCCTGTATATGTAGTGATGCTAGTGCCGGGGTCTGCTGTACTGCCGATTTCTCTGTTTCCCGATCATTATAATCTGGATCTTTTCAAAATACGAGTGAATCTGTTTCTTCTAGGCAAACGTGCACCACCCCACCCTAGGTCGCATCATTACCTATCGCTTCATTTCAGGCGAGTAGGGCCCAAACGCAAGCCAAAAACAAACATTACATCAGGAGGCATGAAGGAGTTATTTTTAGCATTTTGACTTTTGAATACTTCTTCTTGTGTCCTGTTCCTAACGATCGAAACTTTTGGCTGCCAATCATAACTTCTTAAATTACTGTCCGGTTCTTTGAATGTAATCTGGAGGGTATTTTACCTTGTAGTGTATGGTACTAGATGAAAATACTAAAGAAATGCTTCATTTTACTTATTTACTGAGGAGCTTGTGGCTTGGTATTATAAAGACATCATAACACTACCTAACAATAATAGGTAAGTTCGTGTATGTACTTTATCGACCCATTCAACATCATCTAGATCAAAATCTAGCTCAAACTCAGCCTAATAACATAAACAGGTAATAATTCAGGGAGATAATCTTAATGAGATCGTCGTACAAACGTACCTAGTTCTACATCAGGTAGCAGCGAGGCTATAAACACGTGATACCATCTTGTTTTAGTCAGGAGTTATGTCTGCTTCTATATCTGACTAATCGTTATTGGTTATTGTTACCAGTAACTAGCAGTTAGTGGTAGATGATTTGATCTATGACACTAATGTCTTGTTAACTGATTAGTTTGGTCACTTCGTTTTTCGTAATTTCTAGAGGTACATTCTTTACGACCCAACACTATTCTAATACCTCTTGGGGTTAGCGAGGTTACTTAAATTAGTCCATACTTTACCAGTGATTTAAGTTCCAAGTAATATGGGGCATAGAGGTGTACCTCAAGTAAGTCACTTACTGCTAGTACATCGCCTGTAGTTTTTAGTCCCAAGCCTGTAATGTCAACCGGGCACAAATCTAGACTCCGTGGCTGCTATTAGAAATTCCTTTAGGAAAAACCCAATAACACTTTGCCCGACCTGGAAATCGAAACCGGGACCTCCTGCTCAACAGTAGCGCTTGATCGAGGTAGTGACAATAACCGACAATATAGTAATGATGAATGAGGTTTAGAACAAAATAATTATCGTAATGACGGGAAGAACAAGCCCATTATAGGTGGTTTTTAGGGTTCCGCAGTCCTAACAAAGAACTCTTATAGTTTCGTCATGTCCGTCTGTCCATCCGTCCGTCAGAGGTTTTGCTCAGAGACTCTCTAAAAGCTAAACTGCGGGTTTGAAAAATCTGGAAAAATTCGTGATGACAGTAGTGGAACAAGCTATTTGGTTTACAGTTTAACCCACAAATTACATTGTAAAATGCATACCAAATAGCTTGTTCGACCGTACATTTCATGAACTTTAAAGGAAAATTATAGCGGTTAAGGGGCCGGCGGAGCGTGCGTCGTTCATACAAACGTAATACCAAAATAATTCGTAAACATATTCTTAATAAAGTGTGTATATAATTCGATTGGATTACATAATATCTAGGTTCCCAAATATATATTTTGAAAGGACAATGATAATTAGACGAGATATGGGGATTTTAAATTCAATTCAATTCAATTCAATTTTATTCAAGAACAATTTACATTGTGTTTGAAATCTTAATCTAAAAATAATAGAATAACAAAATATACGTCAATCAGAATTATAAAACTAACACAAAATTATAGAAAATATTACAAAAATTAGAAAAATCAAAACAATACAAAGAAATCAATAAGTACCAAAAAAATTCAAAAACATTACGCCTACATAAAATAAAATATAGAAAAAATATTTTTCTTATAACTCTTGTTTAAATCAATGTCCATTCATAATATATATTTAGGGACCTAGCGCTTCGCCGGCCCCTTAAGATAACTTATTAGTTTGGCATTAATAGTCGTTGAACTAAGGTGTTGGATAATTTTGTACCAGACACAGAATCCTTAGAATAACTTGTTCTATATTGCGATAATGGGTTACGGACCACTACGGAACTCCATACTGCCCGTGGCCCGGCCGGTTTTTTAATATTAATACCTCAGTCCAAACTGCCGTATTAGGGCAAGGATCACTAACTATAGCTATCTAACACATAAGTTTAGGTATAGGTACCTATTGTGCCGCTAAACAGCGATGCTGCGTTCCGGTCTGAAAGGTATGGGGGCCAGTGAAAATAAGACTTTTTATTTGGTTACTGGCAATTTTAGGCAACCCGTCTTCCTATACGGTTTTCGTAAAGGCGTATTGAAATTATGTCAAGTGCAATGTTTACTTCGTATGTCTCCATAACATAAAATTGTTTGCACAATGAAATGGATTATGTGAGGAGGCAAAGGAGTATGTCGTGACGTCTGACAGGGGAGAATGGAAGGAGAAAACGTGTTGCGCCGACACCAAGTAGAATGGGTAAGCAGATGATGATGAATGCTCCTCCCATGTCATTTTTCCGCTACCCTTGGATGAATGGTAGAGAATGTCAAAAACAGTCAGTGTTAGTACTATTATTGTGGTAAAAATAAATATCGCTGGACATTACACACAGCGCCATCAAGTGCCACACTAAGCAACGAGGCTTGTCTCGTGGACACCAGATATTTGATGTACTACACAGATACTTTTTTGTTTGTTAATACATACTTAATGTACATAAAAACATCCATGACTCGGAAACAAAAGTCCATGCTCATCACACAAACATTTGCTCCTATCGGGATTCAAATCCGGGACCCTATGAACGTAAGGAAGCCACACTAACTGTTTTTTTTTTTAACTATTTGAAAAGTGTTTACAGAGGTAGTCAATGGGACAACTTTTTTAAAGCTCAAAGCTCACAACAAGAGAATGAAGCCGTAAAATAAGCAATGCCCTCGTCACAACCTGTGGGGTCTTTCTGTCCGAATTCGGACAAAAGCCACAAACAATATATATAATACACAATTCAAGGCATCACATGTTTCGCAGGAAACAAAAATACATAAAAGAAGTACGTGACACAAAGCTCAGGTTTTGTCAGGGGTAACTTGAAAACACACACATTGTTGTAAAAACAACATTATGAAGTCCTGATAATGATTTTGAAAATGTTTAGCAATAACATGAAGTAACTACCCATATCATGAAGGTTTTTTATTATTTGAATACAGTCATGGTGTGTCATGTGGCAAAATCAAAATCAATCAAAATCAAAATCAAAGCATTTATTTCAAGTAGGTCAGTTACAGGCACTTTTGAATTGTCGAAACAAAAATGAACATTTAATGTAGCTACAGTCCCAGTCACAAGACATAAAAACTGTGAAAGTACTGTAGTTGCCCATTCCCTAGCGTAGATCTCTATGGAGAAGAACGGGCAAGAAACTCCATGGACACTCTTTTAAATCAAAATATTGTTACAAAATCTTGGTTACATCAATCATGTTGAGATGGTATATTATGTGAGAACAATGTAGCAAGATTTGCACGATAAAAGTGTCCATAGCAAAACAAAAACAAAATACAACCCAAAAACAAAATAATTAATTCAAATAAACCATGGCGACTAAGACATGACCAGTCACAACTGACAGCGCCCGTTCACGAACATGACGCATGGATCAGCACCATTCAGCTCAACCATTTTGAAGGGAACTAAATGGTCCGACAGACGCGCCACCATCAGCGAGACATTTAAGTGAGCATGACATACTCATAACCGCCAGGGCACATTCAAGTCAAAAAAATAAATAAAATAAAAACGTAGGTTTCCAGCGAATGATAGCTAGTAGATAGCTAGTAGCACTCACACAATATGGAATATGAGGTTATATAATACTAAAGATATTGAATTTATACAATGCAAAGATAGTTGTACAATCTTCAGCAGCTCCAACAACACAAATTAGCGCTATCCCTTTATGCGCCCCTGTCCTTGTGGAGCAGGACCGGCATTGACCCAAGCATTTTTATCAGCGATATAATCGTCCAATTTGTAATATGCGTGGCGACACTTTAACGAGGCCTATGTCCAGCAGTGTACGTCTTTCGGTCAGCCCGACTTCACATACTGCGGGGTATAGGCCTCCCTTTGTTTGTGCCAAGCTCCACGCTCTTCTGCCAGCCCCATTTGAATTCCATAACTCGATTTCCTATATTGAAAATGAGTCATAAAAATAAGGAAAGTCCGTGTAACCCAGAAATTTTAAAAGAGTTAAATTTTGAAAGGTATTAATTAAACTTAGCATTATAATATTATTGTAAGATACTACTGCAAAGATTTAACACATTTTATATACATACTGAGGAAAGAACGCTCATCAATAAAGTGAACACAAGTATCATTTTGTCAGAAACAGAAACTACTATCTTTTGGAGTGGAAGATCGATTCTCACGGCTTAATCTTTATATGGTTGCAGTATCTGTGAGACCTAATAGACTGATAACTCGTTAGCAATGGTCCTAACATCTTCACAAATATTCGTATCTGTAGCAATCCTCAAAGGACCAAAAACATAGCCTAATCGTGTCCAGTACACACATATCACGCCATATAACAAGATAATATTACCCCGAAGGCTATAACTGGGCATTAGGATTTATGGAGTCCCTTTTCGACCTTCTTGGATCATGTTTAAATAAATGTCCGCTTGTAAAATGACTGAGCGTGTTTATTTTCTGTTTCGTGTTACTTTGCCCTACAAGGTCACTATCCTACCAATAAGTACCATTCTTTGTTGTATAGATCTATACGATGGTTCTGGATTTGGGTGTTGTACAAAAAATGCAGACTAATTTATTAGTATTACGTTATACAAACAGTGAGCAGTGGAGTAAATCATAATAGGGGATTGGAAGGAAAATACGTGTACCGACCCCAGGTACCATTGGAAAAGGGCAGGAAGATAATGTCTTTATACGAACAGTGGTATCACCAACCAACCAACCAGCAACCAGTTGGACCAACTTGCAAGTCCCCGTTACTGGGATACCAGTCTATCACCTTTCTTTTTGTAATTTTTTCAATCACCACTGTTCACACGAAAATATCGTGAGGGAACCGACATGTCCTAGAATCGATATTTTGAAGACTTGTGACATATACAT